>CAJNDS010002358.1:315796-471073 GCA_905221605.1 Symbiodinium natans
TATTTGTCAACCAGAGGTGCCTCTGGAAGATATGCATCTTCAGCGGCGCGCTGTGCGAAAATTCGGAGATATGTGTTTCTCGAATTTGGTTCTGACGCGCGTGCGCGAAAAACGTGTTGTTTGCTTATCCGAATGTAAGTCCCAGCAAGTCACACAGCTCCATGAACCCTGAAACGAATGGCGAATGGCTACTGACCTACCTGCCTGGCCAGAGGCTCTGGGCAGAACCAGATCCGCAAACTGCAACTATGGTACATTGCAACACGAGACACATCAAGTGCTACGCTTCGTTCCGCACGGCCCAGCACGTGCAGAAACTCGGGGCTGGGCCCGCGCACGTGTTCAACAAATGCTGGAACACAGGTGCGATGATGCTCGAGGAGCGGACAACGCCGGAAAAGTCGGACCCCACAAGGGTTCAAAGGTTGGAACCTCAAGCCCAAAGAAGGGTCTCAACGTGTCATTTAAATTGCATTTTTATTCCCGATTGCAGGGCATTGCAGGGAAGAGGAGAGGACATTTGGGCCTCCTGCCCCCCCTCAACCACCCCGCTTCCTCCCTCGCCTTCTGCTACTCCCCCCCCTCGCCGCTCCACGCCTCGCAAATGCTCTTTATGTATTCGTGTTTTAGATAGCCCTCCTTTCTTCCCTACTCTTCCCCAAGCTCTTCCCTTCGACTACTTTTCCTGTCATTACCTTCCCCTGTCTACCCGTCCCTTTCCCCCCTCCCTTGCTTCCTTACTTGTGCGTTTGTTCGATCGGCTGCTTTCTCCCCTACCCCCACCCAACCACACCTGTCACCGCAGCGGCGACGTGCCCCGGTCGAGGCGGATGCCACAAGTCTAGAGAAACTTGGAGAACAAGCAACACTACTCACACTACTCTGGTGCCTGCACTTCCTCAGTGCGGCCCTTGTCCACGGCAATGGACAGCCGTTTCCGGAACTGAGCGGCGCGTCAACATGTCAACATGGCTGCGGTGTTACTGCCCAGCCCGGGCCTTCTTGGTGGATGGATCTTCGTCTTCGCCCGCATACAGGTGTTCATCTGGCTGTAGGAAGGCAGGCACGCACTGACATGAACTAGTCTCGCTCCGAGCCTGGCTTGGATGTGACTCCATCCTGATCGGGTCCCGCTGGATAACTCTGATTCTGCCAAATATTCGCGTTTTGTTGCGACATGACAGCCTCTGGCCATGGGTATGCCGCTGGCGGTGGTGGTGGCGGGACCCCTGCGCGCAAAGGGCCTTGGAGCAGTGCATGTCAACGACGAGTAAGTGCAAGCCAAGCAAGTCAGTAAGTCCGGGAACATGATCCCATGGCGGCTCCATTTGCGGCTCCATTTGCGGCAAGACGCACCTGCCAAGATCAGCAAAAGCCGTGAATCTATTTCGGTGAGGTTTGCAATCTGTGGCTCATTGGCGACCATCCTAAAGGTCCTAAAGCACAGCAGGGATCATTGGCTTTGATCCCGAATATCCCGCACTCTTTCCCTGAGAGCAACAAGGTCAACGCTACCGGGGCCGTCTCTACTCCGTCTCTTCGGCGAGGCTATCTTCAAAAGTGCTTCTACCATAGATCTCTACAAAAAGCCCGTCATCAGACGACGGATTACTCGGGATAGCCCAGCGACCCAGTGCAAAGAGCACGCGAACAACGTTCAAGCGCACAGTGCGCATGTTCACATTTAATCCGTTTGCTTTTCACTGAAAAAAACTCTCATCCAATGCGTGCCAAGATGGTGCCCAACAGCTCCCAGGGCAAAGCCATCTCGCCTATAGAGGTGTCACGCACGAAAACCACCAAACATGACGAAGCTGAATGTGCATCGACATGCTCACAGATGTGGGTCACGATGAACTACTCAGCCCACGCCAGGTGCAGCCCCCAACATGCTGAAATGCAATTCTACAGGGCTCGCAGCTGGTGCCTTTCCATGAGCAACATTTCTCTGGAGATACCTTGGCATTGGAGAGGTTTGCGGGAGAGCACTTAGACGCAACACCCTTTTTCTTCAGTAGCTGCAGCTGTGCCACCCATCGTCGTATCGGATGGTCAGAGCTCCGTCTGGCGAGACCTCCGAATCCAGAAGCGAAGAAAACTTGGCGAGAAGCTGTTGTCTGTAGAACACCCCTGGGCCTCCACAACCTGCCAGATTTGATTTAAGAGCAACGTTCAGTCTGTGAGTTGGCATTGGAAGGCAGCACACCCCACCGCCCCCACCTGTCCACCATGCCATCGTCCAGGAACCCACTCAGCCTTCGCAGGCCCAGCAGCTCATGAAGACGGGGCGAGCCGGGCGAGAGGTGTCACAAGCAGGTCCTCGACACGAACACCTGGCGCCAGGGAGGGACCTGATTGATCTGATAGGGGTTAGGGCCGCGAAAGTCAGCTCAGCTTCAACGCCAGAGCCACGATGAGCCAGGCTGCTTAGGTGCAGACCAGCTGGTGCAGGAGCTGGTGACGGCGAGAATCGAAAGGTTCCACCTGCAGCTCGTTTTAGCCTGCATCATCCTGCAACTCTCTGCCGGAGGTTCATTTGCCTGGCCATGGTGAAGCAAGCATGGGAGAGCTGAAATCTGGTACCCCGCATACGGCTACAACGATCACAACTCCTGCAGCAGTGGTGAAGTCTGTCAGCTAGTGCGTCCCGAGTGGGCAGGCTTGCATGCACAAAGCGGTCGCGTTGACAATGCACCGTTTAGGGAACTAGCTGCCTTGATCCTGAACACAGCTTCAGGACAGAACGGCGCAGCGATCGATGCCTTAGTAGAGATACTGTGAAACTCATTTCTGTGGTATGTTCATCACCGAACATGACTTGAAACTCTTGATTGAGTTCAAACTTACAAGCCATTTTCAGCGTTGTGTCGATAAGTGTTGGGCAGGGGCTGTCTACTGGCTGGTCTGCAAAAAACAGTTCTGATAACTTCTGTACAATCTGTTCACGGAGGTGGCTATAGAAAGCCTCAGTCAGGAACCTTAAAATCTGCCAACGAAAACCGACTGTTCCAGATTCGACGGCTGCGCATGGGCACTGCCATGCTAAGATTGCTCCCTCAGTCCTCGAAGCAGACTTTGGGTACCTGTAGTTGTGGAGGGCAGCTTGCTCAAAGCACAAAACTTCTTTCTTAAGTCTGTCCGCAGATGCGCACGGCTCTTGCGGTCAACTGCATCGCATGCCCCAGGCATCTTAGGTCAGACCTCATTGCTGCGAAAGACACTTCAGCAGCTGGCTGCAACAGCATAATGGAACCAAGGCGACTGCCGCAGAAAAGCACAGCTGCATGTCTCTGCCAGGATGCCCCTGGCATTCAGCGACACCTCAGAGCATGAATGCTGAATAACATTGTCTATCACTGCGTATCAAATTGAATCTGAGGGCTTTCTAGCTCATTTAGTCAAGCCACAACAGCGACGGGCAACTGTCGCTTGCTTTTGGCATTCTCTTCAACCTTCGCATGCTCGGGCAGGGTGGCAACATGTGGCAATGTCAAGGAGTGGAAGTCTCTCAAGAACATCGAATGTGCAGTGTGCAGAGGTGGCTCCTGCTTGCTCATGCTTGCAAACTGCAGAGCTTGAAAGACGTCAGTGAGGTTGTGGGGCGCGTTGTAGTCATCGTCTGCAACAGCAGCCTCACAAGAAGGACGTGCAACTTGCACAATGCCGCACACAACAGCCGTCGGCGCTAGTCTCTCTTTGTCTCTTTTGGCTCATGGCCTTGGCTCGCTCTGGTGATTCTTGACTGGCTTTGGACGGGAAGTGTGTCACCTCGGATGGTCCAAAAAGGTCTGCGACCGACTGGGTGTATCTTGCATGCAAAGGTCATAGGCCTGCGTGATGGAAACGGAATGTGCCTGCAGAGGGCCAGTGGAATCTTCTGAGGCTCCAAAACTGTCGGCCGGACAGGGGGGGAGATCTCTGAAACCTGGCCCCTCAGACCGACTGCCCGAAGAAAACGCTCCGGTTTCAGACTTAAACTCGGACCCTGGACGACCCCTCTTCGAAATGAGAGGTGTCCCTCGCTATCCATTACTTCGGAACCAATCATGGAAAGAACTTGTCAGGCTGGTCACTTACTGCACCCTTTTGGGCCTTTCGACCCTCATGCGGCCCCAAGATTGGGTGAAAGCTTTGACGGGACGCTCATGAGCGTCAGCCGGGCAGCGTCCTAGGACTCAGCTTGCGCATGCTGTGCATCCTTCTCTCAAACCCATCCCCTGCTCCCACTATCCCGCTCAACCAAAAGATGGCCATATTTCCAGTCAGAAATCAGAATTGAGCGAAACTCTGCCGACAGTAGATGCTCGCCTGCGAACGAGATGAAGACTCCGACAGGGCTCGCAACAACCTCAGCATTGGTGGCTTACACTGCTCTCGCTCGTCAGTGTATATCTGAGGAATCTGAGCCGGGAACTGAGATTGCGGTTGAGATGCAGCCTCGGCATACGCTCCACATAACAAGGGCCCCCTACCCGAGACAAGCGCGACACATAAACTCAAATGAGAACAGGGCGTAAAGTGGATTTAAGCCATCTTCCTTTGCCATGGTGCAGAGCTGCACCAGCATTGCCTGATAGGCGTAGGGATGACGTTGCGCCAGGGAACACAATGACGATCGTTTTCCGCACTGTGCGCTTAGGGCGGGCTGAAGTCCACTTCAAGGACATGGGCAGATTCATCGGGGGCTCAGGTTCCAAGGCGGGCCCTGAAACCCCTACCTCCGACATACCATGGATGACAGCGCCAGGAGTTGTTGCAACTCTGCAGCTGCTGATCAAATCCGCCAAACCTCAAGGACTCAAAGAGGGACACATGCAAAGATGTGCAAAGCATCTTTAGAGTCTTTAGAGTTTAGCCACCTTCAGAGTTTCGCCGCAGAGCATACAAAAAAAGCCACGACATGAACCTCGCATGGCAGTGTCCGGTGCATGGCAGTGTCTCGGACACGGGCACTGCTCGTCATGCCCATGCCTGTTCAATGGGTACTCCGGGTACTCCGGGTACTTCATGGCCAATTCTGTTTGGCTGCTTGGCTATTCTAATTTCTTCCGGTGCCTTTCCCCTGCTGTTTGTTAAGCAACCTCGCATGGGCATGGCCTTGGAAAGGGGTGTGTGTCTGCGGCGACCTCTGCATTATGACCTGGCAGGGTTCCCGCAACACAATCTCCAAGCAGAGGGCAAGGAGAAGCGCCTTCCAAAGACAGGTCGAAGGAGGAGCCCATCTGGCAAAAACTGTTGAATCTTCGCATCAGCTCGAATCACGTCGCTCTGTGACAGCGCTTCACTTTGGGCTTTGGCTATCTGGAAAGCCCACAAGGCCCGATGAAGAATTCAAGGCAGGATTGCGCTGGAAACTCCCGTGCTTGGAGTCAGCTTAGCACCTGCACGTGAACGACACAGGTTAAAAAAAAAAAACACACACACACACAACAAACAACAAACAACAAACAACAAACAACAGACAACAAACAACAAACAACAAACAACAAACAACAAACAACAAACAACAAACAACAAACAACAAACAACAAACAACAAACAACAAACAAACAAACAAACAAACAAACAAACAAACAAACAAACAAACAAACAAACACACAAACAAACAAACAAACAAACAACAACCAAGCAAGCAACCAAGCAAGCAAGCAAGCAAGCAACAACATAGGCCAGGGGCATGGGTACACAAGCCCATCTGAATCTGGCCTGCTTCGAAAGTCACAAACTTCAATTTCAAATCCTCGGCTCAAGGTGCTCCGTTGACGCCTTTGAAAGGCATGCTTGTGGTTTGGCTCTCACTGTGTCCCACACATCTGCTAGTCGGCATGCGACCCCAGAGTCACCGACGATCAAGAGGACTGCCTCTTGCTTGACTCAGGGCGAGCGAGGGAGAGAGGGAGAGAGAGAGAGGGAGAGGCATTAAACAAAAAGAAGGGCTACAAAGAGGCCTGAGGGGGAGAGAAAGTCTGAAGAGCCAGCGAGCGAGACCGTGCAACCCCAAGGATGTCCCCAGCCCAACTCTTGCAGAAGCTAACACCACACGCCCGAGTACCCCCCCGTCACTAACGATGCGGGAGCGAAGAGCCGGGAGAGTAGCCTGAAAGCACCTTCAATCTGCTCAGAAGTGGAGTTGAAGTGGGCGATCCACTGTCCTTTACGTGCCTTGCCGAGCCCGTGGAGATCTCGGACCGTGTCCTGCAGTGCCGACGCATCCTTGCGAAGGTCCTCAGGCATGAAGAGACGGTCTGAAAGTATCGCACAGAAGTTGATGCCTTCATGACTGCTGGGCCCCATTAGCACATTGATCCCGAACGTCCTCCGTTAAGAATATCATCACCACCTGGGCCTTAGCTTGGTGCACTACTCTGCACAAAGAACGGCGGCAGCGAGCCACTCCAGAATTACTGGACCCATGAACCCATAACACGTGTATATACGGCGATCAAGAAAGCCCGCCCATGCTAGACATGTTGATTTCTATGAAACAAGAGCTGAGCTCGGCACGGAAGCAAGCTGCAGCATGACTTCATACGAGCGGCACACGCAACTGGCTTTCGTCCCTGGACAGAAGGCACTGCATACCAAACGAGGTCATGTTCACACAAGCAGCTCGTATGCGTGTGCAGACACACATACGCTGGTATGCATATATGGTCTCTTCCCCAACCCCCGGAGTGCCCAAGCCCAGAGTATCTTCGGAGAGTCCCGGAACAAGCCCAGAGTATCTTCAGAGAGTTCCTGGAGTGCAGAGTATCCCCAAAAGGTTCCTGTAGTGCCCACCCCAGAGTCTGATTGTCCAAGGTTCCCCTTGAGAGTGTCCCTGGAGCGCCCAACCCCAGAGTATCCTCAAGAATCTTGGAGTATTTTCAGAGAATCCCTGGAGTGCCCGTTTCCAGAGTATCCAAGGAATCGCTGGAGTGCCAGCCCTAGAGTTTCCCCACAAAATCCCTGGAGTGCCCAACGCCAGAGTATCTGCAGAGAATCCCTGGAGTGCCAGATTATCCCAGAGAACCCCCAGTGTTCCTGGAGTGCCCAACCCTAGAGTGAGTTGCCTGCAGAGTGGGATGTTCAAATTGAAAACGTATTCTTTCTTTATCTGTTTACTTATATGATATGTCTCTTTCTCTGAGTCTCTCTCTCTCTCTCTCTCTCGGTCTCTCTCTCTCTCTCTCTCTCTCTCTCTCTCTCTCTTTCTCGCTGAAACAATGCTCAGGGGCATAAGTTGGAGAACATGGTCTGGCAACCCTGCTCGCTCAGCCCGTACCTCCACGCATTGGTCGAAACAGGCACTTTTGAAGGTGAAAGGCGACACTCCCAACAATCTCCCAGTTTTTCACAGCAATACAAAGTGCGGGACGGAACAAGGGTCTCGACGGTAAAATCAGAATCCTCACAGCAACTGCCACTATGAACATCCAAGACATTTGCGATCCGCAGTTGAATGGATGCCTTTTTTACCGAAATTGAAGGGCTTGCCTGCATGCTGGTGCTAAGACCCACATCTTTGCACGAGCACGCCTCGCCATGTCCTATTGTGCTCTGGTCCCACATGGCCTGGTCATGGTCTTGCATTCCACAGTGAGGTGGATCCTGCGCCGATCAGATCACATGTTAACGTCACATGCTTGACGAACAGGGTGCCCAAAAAAGGCTATAGCATCATGATTATCTTCGCCTTGTCGATCGTGATTGAGCACACGGTCAGGGGCACTCAACTGTTTCAAACCCTTCAAAAAATGCAAACCCCGAAGCCGAACTTGAAACTTGCGCACTCCATTCAAACTGGACGACTTGAAAGGATGATCTTGCTTCGGCAGTGCAACTCGAGATGCGCGTTAGGAGCTAGGAAAATGTGTTGGGTTATGCCTTCCGCGGAGATGTTAACCATTTCATTCCCGTGTAATGCCCCAAGCTGGGGAGCCTCAACCAGGGGCCGAAATATGATGAAGAGGACCCCCAAGAGGAGAAAAGGCAAAGGCAGCTACTCCCTCTAGGTGTCCGGAAAAAGTTTTTGCATTAGCTTCACTGCGGGCTCTGAGAGATCAAGATCCTGCTTTTGCTGGAGAACATGTGGGTGGTTGTCAAAATTATGGTCCCTTTCTTGGGTCACTATACTGATACGGCACCTAATATTTGGGGTACCCCAAAAGGGAGCATAATTTTGACAACCTCCCATGTGGTAGTCTATACTCATTTGACGCCAGCATTTGGCATCCCCACCGCACTTTCGAAAAGGACGCTCCGGCGACAACTTCCACTGCTTGCCTGTGAATTCTTCGTGATTCCGTGGGGTGTGCCTTTTGTTGGTGGGCCCCGCGTCCAGAAAAGTTCTCTGTGCAGGGTTCAGTTTGGCTGCTGATTGGGGTGACGGACGAATCATCCGCACATGAACAGTATAACAAAGCCGAATCAGAAAACAGCAAGGGCAAGTCAGCAAACAGCCCATGGCAAATTAGCACTGTAAGACGTTGCTGATGTTCCGGCGCTTTCCGAGGCTACGACATGGGCTCAGTCTCGGGACAGTTCCGAAGGCACAACGCAGCAAGTAATGTCCGTCGGAGGTCGAATCACCACAGCCAGCAGTGATCCTTGAAGGATCCAGCTGCCCTGCCCGAGGACAAGATTAATGGCTTGAATCGCGGCTTGAAACAGAAGATAACAGAAGTGCTGCCCAAGCCTCGAGAATGATGTTGTTCGATGACTTGGAATCCTTCAGCTTGGGTTGTTGTGCTTCGGTGCCTACCTAGGTGTCTAGCCCGCAGCTCCCTGTACCAATTCTGCCATCAAGCAGCTGCTGAAGTGCAGTGCACGGCACAGTCTCGGATCTGAGCCAAAGAGCACGAACAATCCCGAGCACATTCGTACTTTGAGCCAGCACTCACAAAGCCCCCAAAAGCCTCTGAGCACGCACCACCAAGTGAGATGTCGATCTGCGTATCCTCCAGACTGCCCATGCGGAAGTGGAAAATTGCCGCGGAATGCGCCAGCCTCCTGCATCTTCAAGACACGCACGTCGCAAGGAGCACAGTCGCCGCCCTTCAAGTACAATAGGTCGCCAACAACCTCAGGCAAATTACTTGCACGTGCTGGCATGTTGTCCCGGCTAAACAAACATAGGGTCGACTAAATAAACAATGGGCCGGACCACACCAGCTGCAGGACATGTTTGCTGTCAGAGACGAGCACCATTTCCGGAGTGATGACGCTCACAAAGTCTGCATTGCGGAGCACCTGCCCACTTGCTGATCATGCGCAACTTCGAGAAAAACGAGAGATAGGATCCCGATTCCGGCTTATGCGGACAAAAACATGAGCAAACGAAAACCAACTCTAGGTGGGCATGTATTATCACAACAAGCCGGAGCTGGTTCGCCCGTTCAAAACTCAAGAAACGAGGAAGTATTTTGTCAGGTGTCGCAACCTGGACAACTATTGAATCATGGCCTTTTATCTCATTAGGTGCCTTACGGCTCGTGGAATGGCAAAATTCGCTCGCTCTCTCCCAAAGCCTGATATCTGTGAACGAAGAATGATCGGACATCAGACCTCGCAAAGTGCAGGGGGCCGGGGGTCAGTTGGAGTTTCGGACATCACGGCTCGCAAGCGCGGGGCCACCAGCTCCGATTGTATGGGAATCTTGAGGCCTTGGCAAGAGATCAGTGGAAAGTTGTCACACTCCAGGCCCTCTTCACTGAGGCTGCTGCACTGCCAGTGCAAAACCCAAATAACGGGTTAACTGACCTGCAAGACTGCACGCTGCGACGATGTACGTCCACGAAGTCATACAGCCAAGGATGCTCGGCTAGTGAAGCTCCTGGCCTTCTAGCTACGGGTTGAACACCTGCAAATTCAGCACGCTGCGAGGCAAGTTCTGGACAAAACTCAAGACCCTTTGCCTGCGCGTCGAAGCATTCGCAAGCTGAAGAACCCTGTCGAAGCCTTTCGATGACACACTGGGGCAGGTCAAAAAACTGGCAACAACATTCATCAACAAGACCTCAGACCACTCAGCAGAAGAAGCTCACGCAGCCTTTTGCCATCTGTTTTCAAAGCTGCTTTCTGCACGCCATCCAGGGATCCCACAGCTCTGCGCCAAGAGTGCAAATGGACACCCATGAGTTCGCCATATGGCTCGTTTGGCCATGGGAGCCTCTCCCCGCCCAACCCAGCCTTCAATGACGTCACGGCTTGCCAGTCACGAATGGCTGATGAACAACAGAGGCGTCGTGTGGAGTCACTAGTTGCACAGAAGTAGGCAACCGGAAGCTTCATTCGAAGGATTGCGTGGATGGCAGCATGGTCAAGGTGTGGAGGCGGAAGGAGTCCATGTCCATGTTGCCAAGAGGGCAAAGGAATGCAAAAGAGGGAGAGCTGATGTGGACTTCGAGCACCACCTGGTCCGCCTCCCAACGCCCGAACGGATGAAAGCCAGGCATCACTTAGTCAGCCTGGCACTTCTGTACGGTGTCACTACATTGGGGCTATCGACAGATTCCGGTGCCGAGGCGGCAGGTTGGGCGGCATCCTGACTGGAACCATTCTGAACCCCGCCTCCCTGCCAGAAGCCCTCGTACACCCACTGGAAGTCAGCTCACCCATTCGAAAAAAAACGTTGCCCTTCCCGAACTCGCCTGTTGACAGTTGACAGGGGTACGCTGCGGCTAGACGTGAGCGGCTCGGCACCCCAAACACGACTGACAGGAGTCCGCCCTCACTGCGTCAGCTGGCTGCCCCACATGAAAGACGTTGGGGGGTTGAGCTTGTTTGTCATGGAGATGTTCTGGCAGATGGGGAACAAACGAGCGCTTCGGGAAGGTGTCAACTACGCTGCGCCACCCTCGGGCGGCGCTATGCGGCGCTGCGGCGCCGTGCCAAGACCCCGATGTGACTTTTGCATTCGGCAGCTCGGCCCGCAAGGGGCTGGTGGTTCGCTAGCGTGCGCTTTGCAGGCATGACTCAGGGTAGCTGTTGCCAGCTACATGGGCTCAATTTGCGGCCGAAAGCAGCAATCGATTCTTCCAACCACCAAGCGACACACTCATGGAGTCTGTGTAGCGAAGTAGTAGCTATACTGCCTATACTATACCGACCTGACCACAGCGCAGATCAGGCGTTGTGCAGGCGTACCGTGCTTTTAGGGTTCCTCTCAGTGAATTCTCCCTTGAAGACCACACCCACCTCACGCAGCAAAAGCAACACCGTGCACATTTTTTGCGCATGCTTTGTTGGTCGCGCGAGCGATGTAGAGGGGACTACTGCACAGGTACGGCTATCGGTCCATGGGTCGAAGTCATGGGTGGACTGAGTGAGCGCCACGGCGCGCTCGATCGGTGGTCGTCTTGGGGCAGCACCGTGGGCCCGAAAGGCGGGCTCGCAGTCACTGTACCCTTTGACAGGCGCCACAAAAGATTCAGTGTGGCGCCCATGCCCGTCGATGAACTCAGGGCGCAAGCCCGGGCAGGTCAAAGAAGGCCCTCGATGTTGGCAAACTCGCTGGTGTGCCTGCGAATCCCTCGGGGTATCTCGCCAACATAGGCCAACATGTTCTCAGACAGGACAGCGCCACTGCCTTCGATCGTGCCACAGCAACAAAACGGTACCACGACTCTTCGCATACCCGAGCAACGAGGCAAAAGAATCGAAAGGATAGAGGGACACTTCGAAGAAAAAAACTCACCCCGAACGGAATGCACGAGCGAGTCGCGTCACGCAATGCAGATCCAGCATGCGCAAGTTCCCCGACGAACTACACAAAACATAGTCGGCATTGCAAACACACGTGCAGCGCATCCCAATCGTATCAATGATGCGGCCTTCTCGGCGTTCGGCTTGTTCAGATCAATGCCAAGCCGTCGGCACAGTGCAGGCAGGTCTGCTGTGTGCTCCTGCGATCAAGTGCCAGCGCTGTGCCAGCGCTTGGCGAGTTCAGCGTTGTTGGGAGCAACGCACCTCGAATCGGCTGTCTTCTAAGGCCGCTCTGTCCTGCACATTGAGGGTAAAGGAATGCCGGCCGCAAACAGCATCGTAGATACAGCGGACAGACAAGTCCTGCAACAGCTTGTCGGCAGCCTTGAGAAGAAGCTGCGCTGTGGCCTGATCAAAACACCCCCTCTGCATCATGTGGTAGTGGCATGAGCTCTTGGTTGCCCGACATCCTGCCGTGGAAAGCGGCGCCGATTATCAGCAAGATGTTTCTTTTCCTGCAGGTGTTCTGCATGCTGCTCTCCGTTGTTCACAACGACACATGTGCATTTGGCCCGTGCTGTGGTGTAGGATGGTGTAGGTGCACCTGTTCTTGCTGGGCGACATGCTCCGTGTACTCGGAGCGAAGCCTTAGATCACATGGTCCCCGAATGCGCAAAAAACAGCTCGCAACAGCTCGCAACAGCTCGAAGAAGGAACCTGAGCTTCAAGACTGCTCTAGCAAATCATCTGAAGACATGGCCTCGAGCTGCGCCTGTCGTGATTGCAGTCAGTGTCATTGCTCTACAATATTCAATTGCTAAATTAATTCTAACTACCAATAAACTAAATTTCATGGTCATCGTCGCCACTGATGCCTTCAAATGATGATCCATTCATTCCGACGCAAAGAGCGTGTGGCGTCACAGGATATGCATCAAATGGCATTGGTGTGCTTCCGGCTGGTTTGTTTCAGACCTAGTTGACAGCAAATGAACCAAAAAGAAACCGAAGTCGAATTTCACTTGGAACAAGTTTCAATCTTTGAAGAATTGGTGCGAGAAAGAAAACTACAGAACCAAAATGATGATGAAAATGATAATGATAATGAAATCGGGAATGGAAATGGAAATGTGTTTGGATTCTGGCAATCATTCATGGCAGTGTCGCTTGTCATGACTGCGTTGGTTACACATGACTGCGGCTTTCCCCACAGCAGCTCTGCTCGTGTTATGCGCAGAGCTGTTCGCAAAGCCCGATACGTTGCTTTCAGCAAGTCTCTGATAAGTAGCCCGGCGCCTACAACCTACAAGTAGATGATTTCAGTAAGACGTTGTCAGTGTCTGCACTTTGCTGTCTTCTGATCCGACAAGGTCACATCACATGCCAAGGCTGGAGACCTGGGAGGCCAAGCCAGGTCTGCAAATGCTTGCATTTTGTCTTCGAAGAGCCGCTCTTTAAAACAGTTTAACAAAGCAAACATTCACAGCATGTCTCGCCCTAAACTTCTCTCGTTTCCCGCCTTGAGCGAAGGCACTGGTCATGCCAACTGCCACAGGGGATCGTAACAGTGTTGTACTTGCTGAACCTTCCCTGACTGAATGTAACGAAACCTCGTTGTTTCATGTTCTTACTGCGCGTTCATGAAGGTCGATGGCTGGTGCCACCTTGAGCCACGACAGGAGGACAGCATGTCCAGGTGAACAGTCTGGGAACTTTCCAGGGAACTTCCACATTGCGCTGACCAAACTGGATGGCTTCCCATGTTTCCACATTACCCGTTTCAGTGAAGCAGACAAATGCACTACGTAGTCATCTCCATGCGTAAGAGGCTTTCCAGTAGATTGCAACGGGCCATAAACTCGCGCACTTGCATTTTGGCACAGCTTTGCTGCTTACATGTGCCGGGTTTCCGGGAGCTACTCCTTAATTGTCAGCAATCCCTCGTACCTTTGGGGACCGCCCTCATACGGGGGAAACGGCGTTGCCTGGATGACCTCAACACATAGACAGGCCAAACGAACCGACGAATTAACTCGCCACTGCTCACCGTCCTAAGCGCGGCACGCGGATCGCATCCTGAAGCTCTTTCGGAATGATGACTACATCCTGCACCCATCAAGTGTAGGCGGGTGCTCATGCATGAAAAGGCATTGAGGCAGACTACGCTCGCGCTCGGAGCGAAAAGTCAAGAAGGCAACTGGCAGCTACTGGCGTGTTGTCATTTGCCAGGCTTAGCTCAGCGCATTAATCACGATAGCCTTTTGCAACTCCTCCTTTTCCTGCGCAAGAGTGAAGGTTTAGGACAATGCCGAAGCGTAGCATCTTCAACATGTCGAAGGACGAACAAAGGTGATGGCACATTTGGTTCCTTGGGGCTCTTGTACACGTAAACCTGCAAAGGGTGACAAGTGTGTGGCAAAAGAGGCACATTGCAATGCAGCACCACGTGTGACATTGCTATTGGGGCTCACGCCTCGACGCCCTCTTCTTGCGCACTAATGTCGCTGTCGATCAAGATTTTCCCAGTTCTGGCTGCCTGCCAATGGGCAAGGTTTGGCTCATTCAAAACCAACCGCTGCCTCCGACGTCATCTGCTTCGCAAACGCAGCTGGCGGTCTACGAAACAAGATTCAATGCATCTACGTCTGTGCGCGTCTTTCTGAAGCTTAGCAACTGCAGCAAGCAAGTGTGTCTTAGAATTTGGGTCCTGCTTGTGAGTTTACATGACCGAGCTCGGCCAGGTAGGCTTTGCAAGATGTTGAGGAGCCCATTTTGAGGAACTCCGTGAAAACCTTCTGGGTTTGCGAATAAAAGTTGCGGCGCGTGAAAAACCAGAAGTAAAAACAAGACTGTTTTTGCAACTTGAAATGAACTGACCGGTACTGTCGTTATCCTACAAGTAGTAGTCTGTTACCTTTTGTTTTGGCCTTCTTGGCAACAACGAAGAGAAATTCTGTCTCGCGATGAGATCTCAGCGAATAAGCAATGAAACCACTACTCAAGATAGTGAAAAGCTGTGTTGGTGTTGGACAAGGCTTGACTGCGGGCTTGACCAGACCATGCTCAGGTCGCGCTCTAGCGCTACATTGCATCCTAAGCAAAGAGACCCGGAGCCTCATTGTACTGGTCTCGGTCAACTACATCGAACTTGAAGAACTCTTCGGTCTCTGGATCCGCAGTCCAATGGATGAAGTACTTGCCGCCGAAGGCGCTCTGGGCAACAGCATCACTGCTCCAACACCACGCAACAACCTTTGCAGATGCTGTCATGCCCTGTCTGAGGCCGAAGCAGCTTCCAACTCCTGGATGAAGCGTTGCGTGACCGCCTGGCCGAAGCATGTCTTCAATGACTTTTTGTGGGCTCTCCAGGTTGTCGCCCACCTGCAAATACAGCCTCATTCTATCATAAGGCTCTGCTTTCCAAGAACGAACCTGCCAGCGAAGCGGCGAGGTCCGAAAAGCCCATATACAAACATGTACCTTTGGGCCTCATCACTTGTGTACATAGATGTATGTATGTATATATGTATGTATATGTATGTATATGTATGTATGTATATGTATGTATATGTATGTATATGTATGTATATGTATGTATGTATATGTTTGTATATGTATGTATATGTATGTATATGTATGTATATGTATGTATATATGTATATGTATATATGTATATATGTAGATATGTATATATGTATATATGTATATATGTATATATGTATATATGTATATATGTATATATGTATATATGTATATATGTATATATGTATATATGTATATATGTATATATGTATATATGTATATATGCATATATGTGTATATGTATATATGTATATATATATATATATATATATATCTGTGCACAACACAAGGCGACCACCTGCAAGTCATAAATGAACTTGTTCTTGCCTCATGGTCAGAGCTACGAGCTGCACGAGCCGGAAGAAATATCCAAACCACCCGAATCCGTTCTCTCAGCAGCTGGCTGGGCTTCGGTGGCACCGGAGGAAGCACGTTTGGCCGCTGCACACAAGAAGGGCGGCACCACTACCACCAAACGACAACATGAACATGAACATCAACATCAACATCAATTACACCAGCGAAGACTTCGAACTCCCCATCTGTTAGCATGGGTGAACGTATCTGTTCCAAGCTATCGCCAGGAGTCTTTGCCATTCCCGTATATTTGATACCTTTGAAGTCTCGCGCTTTTGTAGTCTGCGAACATGCCTTCCACTCTTGGCTGTTTGGGGTCAAGCAATACTCCGATCTTTGGCCAGGTCGACTTAGACACCACCACTCGTTGGAGGCCAGGCCAATTCCGGTCTTGGTCAGTATATCACACACATATACGTGACAGCAACCCTGTGACATCAAGAGGGTTGCAGTTCTGGACATGACGACTTAGGCACCATCAATCGTTGGAAGGCAGGCAATCATGACCAATTTCGGTCTGGGTCAGTGCATCACCGACATATACGTGACAGCAATCCCGTGAATCAAGTGTCGAGAGGGGATGTTGACCCTCAAGCGTGGACGCTGGCCCAACATCTGAGGGGTGAATGTTGGGACAATATGTTGGGCCAACGTCCACCCTTGAGGGGTCGGAATTGGTGAACTGTTTGGGGAACAAAGCAAGAGACAAGCAGCAGAAGAGCCGGCCGGACACCCACATGAACAGACCAAGGGAGACAAGCAGCCTCCACCGACATGAAGGGAGACCAAGGGAGACAAGTGGAGACAAGTGGAGACAAGCAGCCCAGAAAACCGGCACTCACATGAAGGGAGACAAAACAGGAAACAAGCACCGACAAGAAGCCCAGGGAGCCGGTCGAGGCTGACCAGCGGAGACAAGCAGCCCAGGGAGCTGGCCGAGGCCACCTGATAAAGGGAGATGAGTGAAAAACAAGCAGCCCAGCAAACCAGCCGAGACCACCCACATAAAGAGAGACAAAGGGAGACAAGCGGAGACAAGCAGAGACAAGCAGCCCACGAAGGCAGACAAAGAGAGACAAGCGCAAGCAGCCCAGGGAGCCGGCCGAGGCCACCCACATCAAGCAGACAAGCGGGGACAAGCAGCCCGCAAACAGCCCAGGAAGTTGAGGCCACCCACATCAAGGGAAACAGCAGCCCAGATGGCAGAGGCCACCCACATGGGAGACAAAGGAAGACAAGCGGAGAAGCAGCCCAGGGAGCCGGCCCACCCACGAAGAGACAAAGGGAGATAAGCGGACACAAGCAAGCACTGGAAAACGCCGAGGCCATGGAGACAAAGGGAGACAAGCGGAGACAAGCAGCCCAGGGAGCCGGCCGAGGCCACCCACATGAAGGGAAAGGGAGACAAGCGGAGACAAGCAGCCACATGAAGGGAGACAAAGGGAGACAAACGGCCGAGGCCACCCACATGAAGGGAGACAGAGGGAGACAAGCAGCCCAGGGAGGCACTTGTCCTGCGCCTCAGGACGCAGGTGGATTGTAGCAGTAGGTCCTTGCAAATAAGGCTGCGACATGCCGTGGTATCTACAGTACTTCGTACAACCAGTAGTACTCAAGTACTGAGATGTACTGAGTACTACTGGTTGGAAACATCGTATTGAGGAAGTTTAGTTTCGTTGCGAGGGCTTGGCGCGTACAATCTCCGAAGCTGAGTGAATGCAAGCTTTCAGCCAGTGCTATTCTGCAGCAGAACGCATCAGTGCAAAAATCGTTTGCTTCATTTCGTTCAGACAAGGGGACGAAGGCCGCCAATTCTTAGACCAAACCACAAAATACGCAACAACCAGAACAACCGCGACTACGACAACGACAACAACAACCACAACACTCCGAACAATCCCAACAAGCACAACAAGCACAACCACGACGACGACAACAACGACAACGACGACAGCAACGACAGCAACACCAGCAACCGCAGTGGCGGCAGCAGCAGCCGCAGCAGCGGCAGCAGCAGCCGCGGCGGCGGCGGCAGCAGCAGCAGCAGCAGCAGCAGCAGCAGCAGCAGCAGCAGTGGCGGCGGCGGCGACGGCGGCGGCCGCAAGAGCTGCCGCAGCAGCAGCAGCAGAAGCAGCAGAAGCAGCAGAAGCAGCAACAGCAGGAAAACAACACAACAACGAAACGACAGCAGCGACTACGACCACGAGCGCATCAAAGGCACTGGAGCTCAATCACTTCACATGTCCATAGAAAAACTGATTGTTGCACAAGCGTGCTGTCTGTCACTCAGTTCCTCATACTCAAGCCTCTGCAAACACAGGTGTCGCGACTCCTGGAGCATTGAGAACCGGCAAATCAAGCTGCTCAATGGCCTTGCTGAGACGCAAGCCTGCAAACAAAGCAGCGATCAGCGCTGCAGCTGAGCCCGTGAGGCTGCCTGATGGTCAGCTGAGCACCAGCCACGTGGCGAAGTGAACTTTCAGGATAGTTCTTGACAGGCCACGCCGGCTATTTGTAGCAGTCGTATCCACAGGGAAAACGCTTTCTTGTGTCCTGCCAGTCCCAACAGCATGGCAACTCAGAATGCCAACGTGGCAGCAGTCCTGCCACTATTTCGAGCCAGGCCGTCTATCCGGTGGTCCTGCAGACGGCTGAGGTGCTGATATTCCGCCCTAGGAGAGGGAGAGGGTAACAGAGCAAAAGAGCCAAGAAGCTGGAGAGAAAGCGAAAAGACGATCAACCCAACAACGGCGAGCAGCAGCTACGCAAAGAGGGGCAGTGACAGAGACGGGAAAGAGAGAGAAGGGAGCAGAGAATGCAGACCTATGTGTTTTGCACGACAAACATGCTCTCTGAAGGCCTTCGAGACCGGCCTCGGGCGACCACCAGTCCAAGCCAGCGAGTGCCTGTGTTCGAAAAAGAGAACAGAGATCAATGAAACCACCCTCAAGTTGAACGTCCCTTTAAGGTTCAAATTCGTCCATCTAAATGTGGCCTTTCCCGCTCTATCTGGAGTGTTGCCAGCTCGGGTTGTCTTGTATAGAACATGTCTGCTTGTGCGTTTCCTCTCTCTGGCTTCAACAGATGGAAGCCTCTGCTCTCATGCCATTGCCAACAGGCCTTCCGCAAGCGACAGCACACAGGACGAAGACGCACGTCGCCTTGGCCACTTCTGTGCTGCATGGCCACAGTGTCTCACAATCAAGCTCAGCCGGCTGCCAATGTCGTGCAATGCACACGCCTCACCCAAGGTAGTGAACCGAAGAACACAACAAGCATCTGCCCTGTCTTGAACATGTTGGCCTGGTTCGACCAAGAGCACCCAGCGCCGAAAATTCCTCGGACATCTGTCCCCATGTCAGGTCGAGTTGGAACAGCTCGTCTCCTTCTTTCTAGGCCCACAACTCTCGCCCTGACCATGTCGGACCAGGAGGCACCTCCCCAAGAGCGTGCATGGGCTCGTCTTATCCTAGCCTCCCTCTCTGTTGTCGGATCTATGGTATCCTGGCAAGCTCCACCGCGTGAGAATGATGCTGCGCAAAGAGAACGGAATGCCTGGGGATGCGTCTTTGGCTCGGATCCCTAAATAGCCCGGGCGGCTTGAGCAGCAGCTTCAGAAATCAACGCACCCAATGAGAAATCGTACTGCAAGGACCCATGGACCATTTGCCTTTGCATCTGAATACGTCCGCATATTCTTATTGGCAAACGCATTCACAGTCCACCGCTCTGCTTTTCCTCAATCAAGGGTTGGACGGCATTCTCGTCCAGGTTTCTCTATCTTGGCCGTTGCACGTTGTCACAAGATTCTGGATGTTGTGCTTCCCAGCAACACTAGTAGCTTACCAGTGCTCATCTTGCTCAAGTCTTACAGACCCCTGCCGCTTCGTGATACTTCGAGCGAGTCGAGCTTTTGCGGTGGAGATTGGCTTCAACGGGCTGTCCGCTCAGCTTCCAGGGTTGGACTGCTCCTGGCTTGCGGGAACCCACGCTCTCAGCTTCATGACTGGCACTTCCTGGCACAGGCCGCGTCACAGGCACGTTCCATTTCAAACCATGGGCGAGCTCGTGAAGTGAGCACTTTGTGCTCCACATCACCCGACAAGAATGGAAACCAGAGCTACAGCAATGTCTTTTGACATGCGAAGGTGTCAGCGAGTTTCGCTGTTGACGTCTCACGGTCTCATGGCTAGTGCATGGCATATTGTCTTTGAAAATGCTAGAATGCCAACGATTCAAAAATAAAAGCAGCCCTGCCACCGCAAGGCTCTGTGCATGTGATTTAAACTGTACCAGTGACCATCTCCGCGTGATCCTCCTTGCAAGGTCATACTTGCAGGAAGCCAGGCTGGCAAGAAAAGGAATACACATGCATGAACACAGCGGCCTTTTGTGATGATGGCTTGGCTCTGGTCCGGCCACACAGGCAAAAGGAGTTGCGACCGCGCACCTCCAGCCACAAGGGTCACACTGCCAGCAACCACCCAACACAATTTCAAAGCCTTGGATGGGGGTGGCTCAGGCTTCTTGTGCTTGATCTCCTGACTGCATGAGGTTGACTTTTCAAAATGAAGACAATGAAAGTCATGAACATTTGGCTGGTCATCCGATTCATGCCGGCATCATGACACATGCCGCACATTCGAATCTCCCATCCTTCTGGATCTGGCCATTCACATTTTTGTCGGACTCCAGCTTCTGTCATTTGCGTTTTTGCTTAACACGCATGCGGTACACACGGTGCACAAATCGAAGCATCGTCTAAACGCAAGCGTCCACCTTTGCCAAGTCGACCACGGTCCCGCGAAAGAACCTCCCGAGGTTCCAGGGCAAGAAAGAAACTTATCGAAGCAAAGGAACCCTCCCCAAGTATCTCTGAAAGGAAAACAAAGTGTGCCATGTGTGCCTAACCGTCTCTTGCAGCTGCGTCGCCCTGCGAGGCCTCGACACTGCCACGAGCTGCCTAGGCAACCTGAATCTGAACACAGCCTGGGCTCAGTGTCAAAGTTCACCAGCAAGGACGCCCTGGACAGGGATGCCTGAGGACAAAGAGAAGGGAAAGGTGCCATGGAGCAAAGGAAAGCAATGCGTCAATTCGGACCACTTAGAAACATCACCGGTTTGTTCCCGCCTTACAAAACCGAAAATCGAAAAACCATAGTAGAACAACATGGTTTTGTCTACGCCTACGCACCTTAGAAAAAAGCGGTTTAGAGAACGACTTGAGAACGATCCGTTCCCATTCAGGAGGACAAACGACACCGTGAGCAACACCAGGGAAAACCTGAGGATCTGGCGGAGCGACGATGCAGATTCTCGTCGATGGCGTAGCGGGCCCCGCCTAAAATCCAGCCAAACCCTAAACCCTAAACCCTAAACCCGAAGGCCGAGCCCAAGTCAAGGACCAACCGAGCTACGACAGCCGAGCGGCTTTGAAACCAATGGTTTCCACAAAGTTTCCGGTTGGCCCCGTTCAGAAGCGCCACCTGCACAGCCCAAGATGAACACGCGCAGAATCACACAACAAACACAAGAACATCTCCCACCCTCCATGGGAGGTCCATGGGAGGGGCCTTGAGTGGCCGCAATTTACCAGAACCCTTCGAAAGCTCATGAGCCAGCCTCAATCCGATTTCAAATTCTGCCATTGTCACATCACGTCTTGATCTCAAATCCAAGCTTGCTGCTGCAAGGAATCAACATTCTTCCTCAACCGAAGAACATCTTTCAACGCAGGGCCTTCAGAGCACATTGCGCAGTACATCGCAGTACCTGCCTTGCCACACCTCCTGCCCTGACTTTTAGAGACACCGAGGTGAATGCAGTTCTTCGCTTGAGCTGCTGCTGCCTGTGTCAAGTGCCGAAGGCAAAGGGATTGACGGGGTCGGCTTCTCCACCATGTTATCGGTTGAAGCTGGAACGATGTCCGACAAAACGAACCTGACAGAGTAGCTCCGATTTAATGGGTTTGTTGATTTCACCTCGTGAAAACCAGCTCATGTTGATGGCTCAAACGACATGAAAACCCAAGACGAAGCATGGCGCGGGGACCAACCAACACCCAGGACACGGCAAGAAGGCGCGAAACGACACGAAACAAGACACCACGAAGAGACGACAACAACACGTATACCCAAACACGCAGCGCGGAGAAACCGTCATGCCAAGATATTCAGGCCTGAAATAATGCATTCGGGCCATCTGATGGTATGACAACTCCCAAACCATGCCAAAACCAAACTAACAACTGTAAATAGAGTGGTGTTTTTCAAGCACAATCCGACAAGCATCCCCGGGTATGGCACATTGACATGCATTTGCGCCATCTGAAAAATGTATCTGGCAATGGCTGCATGGACCGACTAAGCAATCAAAAACGATGCGAAATGCCAACCGAGGCAGAGTGAGCAGCTCTGCCGTCGGCGATTTCTAAAGAGCTCTTCTCGCCTGGACGAAGGAGTTGTGGTTCTCGATGCTCTCTGGGTTCACACACACCAGGCCTAAGCCGTAGAGGCATTAGAGGCATCATGACAGAGGACCGGAAGGCAGCCCTTGTCCAGAATGCAGATTGTCCAGGTTTGTGCCCAGCTCGTAGCTTCCTAATGCTCCTGAGGGAAGATGACAACGGTTCATTCCTTCTACGCTCGGGGCTGAGGATTCGTCACGACTATCATGTCTCGGATTTGCCAATCGACACTCCTTGAGGCTTGGAGTTTGCCGCTTTCAGGACTTCGGGTGTTTACACACAGCTCTGTAAGCTTGTGCTGTTAATGACTGTTCCAATCCCAAACAAGTCTCCCTTGTGCATCTAGTGCGCACTGAGGACAGCGCAAAGATGCACTCTCGTTGACGGTGTCGCCTCCCGCAAAGCACTTGCCGTCACTTGCCATTGCCCGGTTTTGCAATTGCAAATGGAAATAGAAATTCATAACTCTGAAGGGCCATCGGCGATCCAAGCCTGTGGATTGACAGGTTTGGACCTGGAGGGATACATAGGGAGACGACATTGCAGGCTTCACGAACATCTCTGGCGCACGTCGACTGGCCAAAAAATTAAGGTAAGAGCTGCGGCAAGCAAATGTCGACGATGGCCTTCATGAGCTCATCCTCAGAAGAGCAGACCAAAGTGCACTTAGTGACAATTTAGTGCACTTTAGCATGCGCGGGTGCGACCTGTCAGGACTTTGAAATCTCCAGGCAAGTCTTTGCAGAGTTCCTGAATGTGCCCGTTGATGCCCAAGCCCATACCCATCAAAAATTAACAAATGGATAACGTGCGCCTTCCCGAATCGCGTGGTTTCCTGAATCAAGTGGTTTCCCGAATCGCGCGGCTTTCTGAATGGGTTTCCTGCGTCGCGTGGTTTCAATTTCCTGAATCGTGTGTCTTCCTAAGTCGCATGCTTCTGAGTTCCTGAGTCGCAGTTTCCTGAATGGCGCGAACGCAGTTTCCTGAATCACCTGGTTTCCTGAATCCTGGTTTCCTGAATCGCCTAATTACTTTCCTGAACGCATGTTTCCTGCATCCTGGTTTCCTGAATGAATCGCGGCCAGTTCTGAATCGCGCACGAACCTCAAGTGGGTGCCTAAGTGTAATGTCATAGCCAGATACTGCGCGTCCATGGCGTCAGCCTGTACATGTGCTGACATTCCTCGTCAACACACAGAGCAGAAGCAACACTCGACTTGCGAACCTTCTCCCAGCCACAAAGCTTAAGCCTCTGGCGGCGATTCTGCGCTTCAACCTTCGCATGCTGTTCGCGTCCTGGCACAGCTCCACGACCCTAAACCAAAAACGTGCACTGGGAAACTTGCGGCTCCTCGTACCGATCATCGTTCAGGTGAAGGTGTCTCAGGAAAGCACCCATTCCTGCAACCAGCTGTGCTGGCTTCAGCGACCTTCTGCACTTCAAAGCTTTCTGGGTCCAATGCCGAACGGAAAGAGAATGATGTCCTCAACCTGAAAACTTGCAATTGGAAAGGTTTGCATTTCCTGTGCTTAGGCCACTCTTAGGCCATCCGCTGATTTGGGCTTCATTTGCTGTAAGTAGTCAGCTATCTCGAGTGCCCGCCAGCAGTGGGCTCGTCAAGATATGCTCACTCTGTTTGCGCCCCTAAATTCGTACTTCTTGCTTGGTCAGCGTTGGCTGACGATGATAAATCATGATGCTGCAAGAACCTGTTTTTCTAACATGCCCACCCTTCCGAAAACAAACTTAGCCGCCTCGTGCATGCCATCAACTGCTTCCCTTTGAACTTCCTCGCAGATAAGCTGCCTGCAGGTGTCGCATGGCTACGAGCACATTCCGCCAGAGGCGCCGCAGGTCTTGGATGTACAGATCCTCCGCTGCTTCGCTAAATGTTTGTGCAAAAAAACTCCATGGATTGCTCGCGCAACCTCGTCAAGTCGGCGAGTTGGTCGTGCAAGGCGCTCCTTCCAGCAGCACCTGTGCAAGTCTTCTTAGTCCTCTTTCGACAACCGCAAAAGGGCAAAAAATCTGCCCGGTCCCGGCCTCGAGGCAGTTGAAGCCGTGGATCGCACAGATTCTGTCCTGGGTGGTTCCAAAGCGGTCCACGGAAGGTTTCGCCCTGAGAAAGCCCCCACAAGAAGCCCGTGAGACAACATGTGTGCTTAGCATTGCTTAGCATTGTCGATGGTAAACAGCATGTGTTTCTTTCCTACGAAACGCGTGCATAGTGGAAACGATTCCTGTGCGGAAGCAGTGCGCATCTAACGTGACACATGCTGGCGGACGCCGACGACGAGTTCCGACTAGAGGAAACCATGAATCACATATGTATAGCCGGACTGTCTGATCGGCAGAGTATGGGGTTGCTCGCGGTCGCGGAAGACGCCCGTGGCCGCGTCGCTCAGGCGTTTGCCAAGTTTGCTGGTCACGCTCAGCTGGGCTGCTTGGTCATTTTCTTCGACGTGTGAAACTGGCACAGGTCGCAAAGGCGTCGTCGCGGCCTAAACCAACCCCATGCTACAGAGGCAAGCAGATGCTTGCTTCGTGCTGCAAGTCGTGCGCAGCGCCAACGCGGGTCCTCGTAGGGCTCGATATATCACCCTCCTGCATCACAAGCACTGCAGCCTGAAGACAAGTCTCTACCGAACATCGCAGATGCGCTCCTCTTCCACCGAATACGCTAAAAAGTCATCCGCTTGAGCACTTTCACCTCAGTGTGAAGAGTTCACTTCTGAAAGCCTTTTTGAGCAGCCAACCAAAACTTGGAATTCTAAACTCTTCGGTGTTGGGAGGCCTAGAGTTGAAACAGCTTGGCGCGAAAAAATGTGGGGAGGCGCGGGCGATTGCGGGGGGAGGAGCGGCCGAGAAGGTTTGCGCGAGCTTTTGGTTTTGCCACATGTCTGCCCCATGTTAAACCTCTAGTCGTGAAAGCCCCCACCCAATGCATGTCACACATACGTCCCAAAGCAGAATCGCTGAGATCATCTACGGCTGCAGCTCGGCCCACCGGATGTGGGCGAACACAAACTTATCACAACCACATGAATACATTGACTACATCAGCGTGCATTTTGAAGCCACAGAATACTGAGACTCTCCATGTGGGCGGCCAAATCCTGCCAAATCCCTAAACCGAGAACGACGACATTTACAGATCAGTGCAGTGTTCGTTTAGCTTTGCATTTCAGTGAGCGAGCTTTCGCTCGGTCGCTCAGGTCTGTGTGTCAGCGAGACAGATGGGCATGTAGACAAGGATGTCAAACACTTTACTATCCAAACCTCTCACGATGCACCGCTTTCTGCAAAAAGATCACCACATGTCAGAAACCTCTACACCCACGGATAAGCACTTTACTGGTATGTGAGCTTTTGCTTAAGACATGAAAGGTGGCCCTAATGCTTTTTTAACGGCAGCTGAGAGAGCTCACCTCTCTTCTACCAACAAGGTGTTTGCGACTGAAATCATGTCAATCCAATGCTCAACACACCCCAGCACACTTACAACCCCATCATTTCAGCCACTCCAAGAGGGCACACGATCGTCACTCCCTTTCTGAATAAGACCAACCCCAACTGGGTCCAAGACCAATGTTGGGAGCAGCAGCATGCAGGACCCAGAACCAGCCTTCCAGCAAAGCTGACAAGGCTGCCCAACATGGTCTTTTTCTAACTTGTCAGCCAGATCTGGCAGCTTAGCCTCGCGCCCTGGAAGCCCTGCAGACTCAAACATGCTCTCACACCCACGAAGCAAGGTCGTCTCCAAACGATCGCCTCAGGGCCATCGCAATCCAAGTTCACGATCGGGTGGAACTCTTGGTTGGGGCTGTTCTGGCTGTCCTCCCGCACGTTGGCCACAAACTGTGTTTGCACACTGTTTTCGGAAATTCGGAAATGCGTGCCCCGACCTGAGAGCGCGGGACCTCTCCAAAGGCCGAGTCATAGTCAGCCATAGCCGGCACAGCTACCATCTGGTACTTTCCCAGCAAGTACTGGTCCTTCAGAACCGCAATCTGGCGCAATCTTTCCCCGAACCCCAGGAACAAGGCATCCGTCCTGTCGACGTGCGATGAAACCCTCGGCTGCTTCAGCCGTAGTCTCCGCCCGCTGCGCCCCCTACAAGGAGCAACACACCGATGAGACGCCACACCGTTCAGCCCAAATGCTCAAATATATAAGCCCAGACTGATTTGGAGGGCTCAGACGTCAGGACACGGGACAGGCAAAAGTCTCTCTCCAAGAGTGTTTCGTGCGAATCAGGGTTGGAGGAGGCTTTCCGGGGCCGTCCGGGTTTGGGTAATAATGCGTGTGAAGAACAACCAGCAGAGACCCACCTGTACCTTAGCAATCTTACTGAACACATGACGTATCATGATGTGCAGGGCATACAGGCCTCGTCGTTGAAAAGATGGGCCATTGACCTTGAACCGCAAGCAGCGACACAGCGGGGGCCATCCCGAACCTGAACTTGTGCCCTTGTTCGCACTCAAGAGCCTTTCCCTGATCCTTGCTGGAGGTCGCCGGGTGCCTTTGCCTTCTGCTTCGTTGAGCTGCCGGCCATGCGATTGAGCGACCGGTCTAGGCGTCTCACAGAGGCTCCCGTGTTTTTGTTGGGCGTGCACTTGCGGCCCCTGCTTTGACATGGGCTTTGGCCTCAGGAGCCTTTCGTTTGCTCACATCTGCCATGCCACAAACCCAGCTGGTACGCATGCCGTGCAATCGCCCATAGATGCGTGCAAATTGCATTCTCGCACAGTTCTGCAAGCTGAAGTTTGCCGGACGACAACCAGTACAAGTATCAAACTGGAGTGACAAGCATTTCGACTCTTCAGACACTTTGCCGCGGACATCTGCTTCTTTGGGCCTGGCCTTACACACAAGCACACACATACATACATACATACGTACGTACATACATACATATATACATATACATGCATACGTACATAGATACAATCACCGTGATTGTCAACACAGCCCCGCAAGCCAGCAGCACCGTCTAAGACACAGGCGGCAGACTCTCGCCACCAGTACCAGATACCTCGAAAACGGGAGATCTCTCATTTCTCCTGCTTTTTCGAGCACGGTTGGCCGGTTGGCCTGTCATGTTTCGGGGTGAAGAACTGTTGGGCCCAGCTGGCCCTGGGGCTGTTACTGAATGTCCTGGTCGGAAGAAGAAACAACCATACGGGCAGGCGCTGTTCCCGGAAAAACATCCATCATGATCCATCACTGCACTCCTACCGTCGTTTAATCCCCATGTTGCCGAATCCTGGTGAGGTGGCCCGGCTGCAGGATTCTTCGTCCCGGAATGTAGTGCCGCCCATACAGCCGCAGATAATACTGCCACTTGCAAGGTAGGACGGGGAAACTTCTGCAGCCTTGTAAACAAATTAGATTCAATTACTTCGCCCCATTTTCGCACAGACTCTCAGCACACCATTTCGTCCACCCGTAGAGGATTTTAGAATCCACCATGTATGGCAGCCGCAACGTTCAATAAACGTTCAATCGGCGAACCTCCTCAAGAAGCCTCGATGCCAAGGTCTCGAACGTGCTCCAGCTCAAGTCCTGCAGTCAGCGCGCCAAATCACTTGGACACCGGAACGAAAGCACACAGCGCACAGCGCTTGTTCATGTTTTGCCTCCTTGTGTCCAAGCTGCTTTAAGACATTGCGTTTGGTCACATCCCGCACCTCGAAGGGCTTGCACAGGCTTGCGCATGGGCTGCATGTTCTAGTGCGTCTCTTTTGTCTGGCACGAACTGGCTACAGTGTGCTACAGTGCTGGGGAGCATCATACCAGCGCCTTGAAGCGAATGGAGTCGGGCACGGAGGGCATGGAAGGGTTTCGCTCTGCCTCGAATGTACCGACGGCAAGGGGCAAGCAGATAGCATTGGCTCTTGGACTCTTGGACAGCGACATAGTCGGCGAAGCCAAGCAGTGGGGGCTCCACAGGATCACCCTGACATTTGTCAAAAATCAGATGCGCTGGTCCGATGACTCGCATCACGTACTGTAGATCTTACACATGGTGTCAGCGCCTGCACAAGGCCTCCGGTTTCATGATAGTCCTGCTTGACCTTGAACACCATTGCGGGCTCGCTACAGCCCCAGGAATCCCGGCCAGCTGGGTCAGATCAGGCGTCAGCCTGCCATCGAGTGGCGCTGCCTCTGGCAACCGCTCCAATTTTGGCAGCAGCTGCCTGCGAGAACATTTGTACACGTTCCACGATATTCCACTCATAACATACAAAGACTCTCTGCGCACAGACTGTGTCCATGCCTCGTGCTCTTTCGTGTACTCTCTTTGGTCAGTACCTATCGAATCGTGTGTCTTGAACGCACAACATCAAAGTGAGACTGGCAGTTATTGGCAGTTGCTGCATCTGCCTCTGACGCTGCGGATTGGCGGCGCAGCCTGCACCTTCGAATGTACTTGACGGTTGTTGAAACAAAACTGTACAGGTCGGCATCTCTGAGCAACCAAACTCCTGGTGAAGATTGCTTCACAGCCTGCCAGCGGCAACTACAACAACAAAATGCGCAAGTGTAAACACACGAGGCTTTTGAGGGCTTGACGTCGACTGGCCCACCTGCCGTGCCACTTCCTCCACCGCCTCGATGTCAAGTAAGAAACGCAGGATTTGCGGTGTACCATTACCAAGACGGCCTGCAGGCCCAGACTGGACTTCCGCGCATTTTGCTTTGGCTGCTCTACCGCCCATGCTGCTGGACCTTCAGGGATGCAGTGCAAAGCACACATTCACCAATTAGTGACTCTGGATTTATGGTGGTTCGCATGCGATTTCATAATATTTCGTTCACATCATGCTACGTTGTACCTTAAGGCTAGGTTCAAGAAACTGAAACAGCGATGCTTTACAAAATGGATGCAGAAAAAACTCCCCAGCTGGAACATGGGTGAGGTATCGAGAAGTTGCTTGAGGATACATGAAGCGCTGCAGCGCTGACGATTTCGAGGGCTCGCTGAGACCACCACGGAAACAGCGGCAGCGTTGGGACGAGGAGCCGGAGTCACCCGAGGCTGGCGGAGGCCAAAAGGGCAGCCCGACCCACAAATCTGAGGGGAGAACCTGAACAAATCGCGCGGAGAAACGGCCGACGCCACTGTGCTGAGCAACGAAACAGGTTTGCATGGCAGACCCTGCAACTTCATAACTTGAACAAAGCCCCCGGATATCTGCATCGGACGTTTGCCCCCCTCTCGAGGCATCAGGCCGAGACTCTGAGCCACATACATAATTTCAGCAATTCTGAGCGTGTCTGAAGGTCTGTTTAAGCTTGCTAGACACATACTCTCCGGCTGCAAAGTAAGTAAGCAAGTGAGTGAGTGAGTGAGTGAGTGTCTCTGTGTGCGTGTGTTTTAGCAGCAAAGGTTACGGGCTGACACGGAAGCTGCTTCTGCCGCTTGGACCCCAGCGCCGATAAATACCGTTCTTGATGATGCGCCGTCTTTGTGGATCGCCGAAAGGAATTGCTGACAAGCTGCTACCAGCAACAATATGCAGAATATCACACTTTCACAGACAATAATGAAGCCTATCATGCGCCAGCGAGAACAGTGGAGTTGCCAAACGTCTTGGACTCCAAGCAGCATGGAACAAGTTGAAATCCAGGCAATCACGTTCTGATGCTTTTTGGAGATGTAAGTTCTTTCAGTCTTTCGTACCGGCACACCATCGTGCCGAGGTGCTGGTTGGATGGGGTTGTTCTGCATGCAGCACTTGCGCAGGTCGTTTCTGATCTCAGCTTGCATGTCGCAGTTCGCAGTTGTATGGTCGATGCCGGCACCACTACTAGATCCGTGCCCAAAAGTGACGCTTGCGCCCCTTCCTGAGGAATGTGTTAGTGGCACGGGCCGAGGACCTCTTGGAACGGCCGGGAAGCTTCCGAAAAGGCGAAAACCAGTTCTTCTTCTCGAACCCATCGCCCAAAAGCTGAGCAGCATCGACACCCACTCCACAAGGCCCGAAAAGCGGATCCCCCGGGGGCGAGCATCGGCAACAGCGGGGTCGGCTTACAGCCGGCGGAGAGGCTGACCATCCAACAAGTGGTCAAAAGCAACACCACGCCCAGCAGCTATTGGTTCTATTTACGGGCCTGTCGCCCAGGGTCGGCCATCCCCCAGACCCGACCTCCCGACCTCACTGGCGTGCGGGGACCCTGTTAATCGGATGAGGTTGTCGACCCTCACAACAGTCTCACTTCACAAAACCTTGTCACGACATCCTGCCTGGCAGCGGCGGCAGAAGCAAAGCCGCCAGGGTGGAGCTTGGATGCTACTATGAAGCATCTGGTATGTGGAAGTGCACTTGAACAATGCGTACTCTAGCTTATCATGTGTTGCCGTTCAATTACGCATTCTTCGTTATGTGCTGATGTACTTAGTTCCTTTGTTATGCACAGTACGTACAGACAAGACACATATATATATATATGATACAGAGAAGAGAGATACAAAGCATAGGTCTAGAATACAGATATCATACTGAAAAACAAGATTGTACGTACATACGTGTGTGTGTGTGTGTGTGTGTGGGTGTGTGCGTGAGTGTATGTGTGTGTGTGTGTGCCTGTTTGTGTGTATGGGTGTCTGGGCGTGCGGTGCTCTTGGTCTAGTAAGCTAACGATTACGTAAGCTGCTTCTGGCCTGGCAAGACACATAGCTGTTTGGGTCCACCACCAGGTTTCCATCTAGACTGGACAAGGATTTGAAACCTTCACGTGTTACATGCAACGACCTTGGAGGGGACGGCGTGCCAAGATTCTGCAAAGCTTTTGCGTTCTGACATGGTGCAAACCTGCTGTGACACATGCGATACACAGCGCTGCCTCATGTTCATTCGATGCAGGCACAGCCTGCACGCCACACATGCGTGCAGAGCTGGGCAGAGGAAGGAAGCGAGAGAGACAGAGTGACGGAGAGAGTGGGAAAGAGACACCGACACCGACACCTGCACAGAAGTGTCAGCGGCCTGGCTCGAACATTCAACACCGTTCACTTCGACTGAAAGCCATCCTCTACTGTCCTGAAACTTCGTGCGCCTTTGCTGCTTGCAATTGTGCCAGAAGTTGCGCCACGTCCACTCCAGACGCCACTGCCTCCTGTTGAACGTCCGCTGGCTCTCACGATTCTTAGGCATCGGTTCTCGATGTTTTCACACAGTGCTCCATCAGCTCCATCGCTTCTCTCGCGCCTGAAGCTGTGAGGCCAAAGTCTCCATGCCAGGAGCTCCTTGTTGAGCTCCTTGGGGAGCTCCTTGGGGAGCTCCCTGGGCAGCTCTCGGAGCCTCCACAGAAAAGCAAAACAAAACCGTGAGAGCATTTGGCTAGTGACAAAGAAGGGGCGAAAAGCAAGCACTTCGCCTCGCTGGATGCACCTGCCTTGCTGACAGTGACAGGTCTTCCGAACTTCCCAAGTCTGCACAACTAACAGGTGAACCCGTGGCAACCCCTGCGACCGTGGCGACCCATGGCACCCTCCGGCACCTGGCTGCTTCCATTCGGAATGGCGCCTGGAAGGGCATTGACACATTCATCCTAGCAGACGTAAAAGCCTGCTAGACAGCCTGCTGAAAGCCTCAGGTCCCCACCGTCAGCACAACTAGTTTCAGCAGGATCTCGCGCAGAGGATTTCACGCGTCTGCCTGAGGCACAACTGCATCTGCGCTACATCAAAGAATAGCTCGTGCGATCTCACAAAGGGCTCACGATTGCTGCGCAATAGCTGCACCGAAACACGCGGCAAACACGCGGCAAACACGCGGCACCCAGCAACATTCCGAGTAGCCCGACAGCAACAGGCACTGAACAGGCACCTTCGGAGAGATGCGTGGGCCCCGTGGGTTCTGAAGCTGCTTTGACTCCACCTCAGAGCGGAGACATGTTGCCATGATGGCACGTGCCATTCTGCAGCGTCCATCGCCCCTTGTCCTGAAGCATCGGCCTTTGGAGCGACTGCTGCTTGCCGACCTTGGCCTGCTGCCACTTCGCCTCGCTTCTTGCAGAGGTCGCTTCTGCAATCTTCTGCAGCTGTGCACGGCGATGGTGTGCAACCGGATGTGCTGACATACGTGCCCAGAGTGCAGGAGACGACGTGACACTCGCCCAATTTTCCGAGCATCATGCTCTCTTCCTTTGCGCGGCTCCGGCCTCACACGGGGCAGAATTCTTCCGTGTCGAGTGCAACAGAAGTGCAACAAAAGTGCAACAAATGTGTGGGAGCTGAACTTCGCTTGGTTGGAACGCCCTCTTGGATCGACCTCTGCAGAACACGAGCTCAAGCTCTGGGTCTTCCAAGTCTACAACTGCTCCTTCTGTGCAGCGCCTGTTGCGCATCGTCAGCATCCTCCTGCATGCTTCTGTGTGGGTATCGGCGGTTTCGGTCGGTAGTCTCCACGCTTGATTGAACGTCCTCGACTTCCCACAAGGGGCAGGCGGGACCGTCGCCGAGGCAAGCCGCAAGGACGTGCTGGACAGCAAACAAAAGACGTTGAAGCTGCCGTCGCAACACGCAGGACATGACAGACAGGCCCTTTCAAATAGAGCCGAGCCCGACCTCGCAGGTCAGGTGCGAGGCGGCACATCGCTGCAAATGCCTGTCCAAGAACAGCATCTTGACATCTCAAATTGAACTGCGACTGCAACATACTGCAATCAGTATGGCGGTCGGAAACATGCCTCATCTGGAAGGCATGCGGCGGCGGCATCAGTCCCAGAATACACCTATGCTGGTACGCACTACATCTAGTAGCTAGTACTACTTTTCGTCGCAAGCACTAGACGTCGCCAAGCCTTGGAAGAAGCTCCTTGGCTTCATCTGAGTTCGATATCTCCTGCTTCTCCACCTCACTCGGATCTACTCGGATCTACTCGAGCAAGGGAACTGTTGCGCTCGTTCCATGAATTCTCAGCCGCCTCCGCTTCCAGCATGGGCACAGTTGCATCCAAGAGCATTGCTATTGGATGCAGGTGCTCCTGCAAGCGGCACCACTTGGCACGAAGCTTCATGCTGAGGAGACTTGAATGCGAAACAGTCGTGCCTCAACACGCTGCTGCCATTGCTGCGTGTCTTTACTTCCATCGCCATCCTTTTGTGCGTGCAGGCGCGGCACTTGACCTCATTCAAGCGTGACCCTGTCCTTCTCCAGATCGATGTGGCATTGGACCTGCGGCACCTGGGCTGTTGAGACTCTCCAGAAAATGCCCCGAGTTTTTGTCTTTTCGTGCAGCGATATTTGCGAATTTCTCCCTCTTACTCTCCCATTTCTCTCCTCTTTCTCTCCTGTTTCTCCTCTTTCTCCCCTCTTGCTCCCTTTCTCTCGACACGAGCATCCTGCCAGGGAAACAAGATCCCGAAAGATGGCCTCTGCCAGGGAAAAGCCGGGAAAGCTCGAGTCTCGCTTCTCAACTTGTTTGTCAGCAGCCTGTCTCGTCATCAGGCCATAAGCCAGGTTGGTGTTGCTGCCATACCTATACCTGCGTCGGGGTGGCGGAGGTGTCACCGTGTGTCAATGGCAACTGCCCCCCTTGCAAGGAGGAAACTTTGGGTCACTGGAGTGCATTGTCGAAGGCCTGAGAGGAGAGCCCACGGTCCAAAAGATTACAAAAGTCCATGAGAACTCCGAGCCAAGCACTTCCAGCAGTATGGGCAAGTGGCTCGCAAAGCCCAGCCTTGCAGTTCGCGAATAGAAGCAGTCAACATTCAGCCATGGTCATCATTGGGTCATCATGCTCAAAGCCACATGCACCCGCCTTTCTCGAGACAGCTGGAGCGACTTTACACATCGCTCGAACAAGGAGAACCTAAGAACACATCAAACCATCCTGCATTTTCCGCCAAGGAAACAATAACAGCAATCCCCTACAACGCTACCAACAAACTGTCGGGATAAGCTTTCCACAGGCGCGACGTGACTTCCATGCAGAGGCCGTCAGCAAATGTTGACACGTTGGCCAACGTGAAGAGGCTCATCTGTTGATTCGAGAGGTGGTGAGCCAAGCCATTTTGATGGAACCTTGCCTGCACGATGTTGTCATGGACTTTGCTCGCCTGAGAAAGGCAGTGCTCGGATCACGCTGCTTTGCTTGCTTGTAGACTCTTAGACTGGCCTTGCACTTACTGAGGTTCTCGTTGGCCTGCAATGACCCATGAACAAAACAAAGAGCAACATCGCACAACATGGCACAAAACTGTCTCTGAATGGCCTGGGCAAGCGCCGCCAAGGCCACGAAGTCGGCCCCAGTACCCTGGCAAAGCTGAACGCGGTGTACTGCGAATATCTGCGAATCCCTTTTTTCGCGGCCTCGAAATCAGGGATGCTATCTGGCAAGCTGCCATCGAAGTCCTCAGAGTAGCACTGCGCAGGCGCTGTCTCAGCAACATCCTCTGCGGCAATTCAACGAGATCCTCGTCCAACTCCACGCAGACTTCACGATACCTTCAATCCGCGTTGTGCTCTGCGGACGCTGCAGACACACGCACACAGACATGCAACCGCTGCACGAGGTGAGGTTGAGGAGAATCGCCGCCTGCAGGCCGCAGCAGCTGGCTGCAAAGCCGCTGGATTCGAAGTTTGCTGGACGCTCGCTTCATTGAAGCATTTGAGGTTAAGGTCTTTGACTTGACATTCATATTGTCTCGCACAAGTTGTAACGGAGTCCCCTTCCAGGAATCCAAAACGAGCACAGCAGTGGTCTCCAACTCAAATGCCCAGTCGAGAAGAATAATGAAGATATCGTATCACATGCTTACAGACTCTCGTGTACTATGTGCCCGGGCCTCGATCAGGCTCAGTGCAGTCTCGTCAACGTGCTCCGGGGCCTTGATCACGCGCGGTGAAAGTATTTTCAAGCTTCACTGGCGTCTCCCGACTCGCCTGGTTCGCGGCGAGCAAGATGCCCTCGATGAGGCTAACGATCTCACCTTCCGCCTTAGCAAACGCCATGCTGCCACGGCCACAGCCAGACACAAAGTCGAAAAAGCACCGCAGGCAACTCACAGCTGTCCAAACCGGACGGTGAGGGCTGCACGCATGCACCTGCCGCGAGTCTAGCTCTGGCTATCTACGTCGAATAGGTAGCCAACTCCCCATCAGCCTGTCGACTCCCTAGCCCACATGCAAACCCCCTACCACCCATCCCTACCACCCCTACCCCCCAACCACCCCTACCACCCCTACCACCCCTACCACCCCTACCACCCCTACCACCCCTACCTGCCACCCGTTTGGTGCCTTGCTCCACTGCCCTCCTTGTGGCATCATTCTGTGGCGCCGGCGTTTCATCATCATCACCATCTTCGTCACCATCATCATCATGATCATCATGATCATCATCATCATCATCATCATCATCATCATCATCATCATCATCATCATCATCATCATCATGACCATGACCACTTTGTACCTCCACATTTAGAAGTTGTACTTGGAGCCGGGAAGAAACCCAAAGACCGGCAGTATCAGGTCGACACTCGGATCGGTTGTCTTTCGCGTTGCCCTTTCCTTAAGAAAATGGTGGCCACAAAGATTCGTCGTGCCCAACATACCTGGCCCGCTTTTGCACCCTCTCCAACCTCGACGCGTGTGCTTCGGCCTCGATCACCATAGCCAAGGTGCCAGTAGCACCATTCATAGCGAACCTCACAATCCATGGGCGACCACCATAAGCATCAGCAAAGATCTCGACATCGGTGAACTCAGCTCTCTTCAAAGCCTCCACCACGTCGTTGCACGCCAAAGGCTGAGAAGTATCTCCAATGCATCCGGCCCCTCCCGCCCCGCTGGCCTCGCCCGTCCTTTCCACCCCACCCTTTGAGGCACGAGTCACTTGCAGCAGAAGTTCTTGGAGGGTTCGCATGCCTGCCCAAACCTCTGGAAATTGCATAACCTTGCTATTACGATGTACTTTACGCCATCAGTCAACCTCCAGCTCATCAAAGGTGGCTGCCAAAGCTGCCGTTAGCTTGGTTGCACTCGTGAAGCTCACCAGAGACAAGTCTGGAAGTCCAGCCTTCCAGCACCAATCGACATTTGATCAACTCATCTGCAGCTTGACACCACTGCATTGCTGGGTCTTCTTGACAGCTTGGCACATGTATCTCTTCCGAACTGCAAATGCAGCCACCATGGCCGCCCTGAGTGAAGTCAAGACTTTCCATGCAGAGCATGCTTGTCGAGGCCGCGCTACGCAGTTCGAGGGGGAGGATGCTTTGGGGGAGCGCGTTCAAAGGGCTGCGGGAGGCGCATGATGTCTAGGCGTCTTGGCACGTTGCAGACACGGTCGCGGTCGTCTTGAACGACACAAGACTTTCCACGTAGAGCACAGGAGACGTGGTCGATCATGCTCGTCGAGGCCGGACTACATAGGATGCGTTGGCGCAGCGTGTTCAAAGGATGCGAATATTATTTGAGCATCCGTCTCATATACACTGCACTACTTCAAAAGGATCTGAGAAGATGGGCTTATCCTCTATGACAACATTGGACGGCCAGGCGGTGGGACCACGGTCCAGATCCAGGGCATCCGTTCTCACCGTGAGCGTGCGCAATGTCAAGCAAAACATCCACCCGCTCAAGAGGTCGATTACGTTCTTTATTCTTATGCAAGTAGAGACAGATTTCACGAGCACACGTGTACAGAGCAGAGTGTGGACAGGGGATGACGAACAGAGACGACAAGACAACAGAAAGAACAAGAGAAAGAGAGAGGAATCGGACACATCAGCTCGGAGTTCGTGTCGCGTCTTACGTCCGTTATCTTCGCGGTGCACTTGACATGTATGCATTCGGATTCGTGGCTCCTATCAGGTTCGTTCTCATTTCCGGGGCTTGCAAGGCTTGGCTGCATATGACTTGGTGGCGGATCAAGTGGAACAGGATGGAACAGGTGGCCTGCCACGAACTTTGGGCAGGCCGTGAGGTGGAGAACCTGACTGGCAGTAGCTCAATCCCACAACAACGGAACGAAAGAATCAATAGAATGACTTACAGTGCCACGCGGCGAGAACGAGGAGCTCTGGCAGAAAGGGCGGCAACCTGTCCAACATGTCCAACACGTTCAGGAAACCTTGAATAGGCAATGTTCAGAGGTGCCTCATCGAACTCGGTAGGTAGCTTCCCTTTTCCTGAAGTCCACATGTGGGCATGCCCCGGCTTGAAACGCAGCTCTTGGCACGAGTTTACTTTTCTGCCTTGCTCACGGTGCCGAGCAAAGTCACGATGCCTTCCACCATGAATTCGACCTGCCCAGGATCCTGACGACCCTGTACAGTACTTGCACCGTACGGGTCATGGTGGGCCTCACCCGGAGAGCTGACTGCTGCGAGCATGTCTCGAAATACATTCTGCACAGGTGCACCTGCCAGGCCAAAAGAGGAATCGACGTCGCCCCCCATGTCTCCAACGGAATGCTTTCATCAAGCGTTGACCTTCTTCCTCGGGGATGGACTTCCGAGAAATTAGAAGCTCCTGCCAAACAGGTTTCTGCAGTGATCTTGCGATGGACTGTTCATGTGCATCCGTTTGCATCCATTAGCATTAGCATCTATTTGCGTCCTGCGGGCGCCGGCTGGCCACACTTGGCAGGATGCTCATATCACCTGCAGGGAAATCTCAAGAGGCTAGATGCCCTTGCATTCCATTCGACAATGTGCCTTGGCAAAGCGCAGCATCACGTACATCTTGCAACAGAAGCCCAACAGCCTCTGCAATGCGACATTTATCCACCCTGGAATGTGCATTTCCATGACAGTGCCCGCAAGCCTGAATACACAAGTGGGCGAAAGCTTCTTGCTTTGCCCCCGTGAAGTAGCCACCATAGGGCAATCCGAACCCATGAGGGTCATAGCCTCATAGTGCCCACGATCTCTCGGTCAAAAAGTCAAATGAGCGCATAAGAAGAAACGAGGGTCATTGCAACGGCCCGAGTGCACCGAGGGCAAGACCCAAAGCAACAGACACCAACGAGTAGAAAAGCTCTGCTCGAAAGGGTATTGTCCTATCGGTGCATCCTCGACATTCTGTGACTTGTCTCGCTAATCAAATCTAGTCAAGCTTCAGGGAACCCATCCTGGTAGGGTCAGAAAGATATGCGAGAGGGCGAGCGTCGGGAATCAGAAGCCTCTGCAAGCTCACAGCTTGTTCAGAAGGCTAGACATGCTATGACATGCTCCATGCGGCCTGGAAAGCCTTGCGTTGACGGAAGATCCGTCATCACTGTTGCTGTCCTGAAAGCCCGTCATGTCATGCCAGCTGGAGGATTAACCGCTTCACAGACCAGGCAAGGTCGATCCAAGTGCAGCAGAAGCAGATCATGAGCAGCATACGCAAACAGTCGCAAAACACGGTTGACAAGCCTGGACGACAACTGCAGATGGAGCACCGGCTGCAAGGAGGGCCAGCAGAAGTTGCAGGCCGACAACCCTCGATTAGGCACAGCCAATGGCTTTGTATGGCATTGTGCGACGTGTTGATACATGTCTCTATCAAGATGGCGACTTGCAGGCCTGTTTGCCTGCATGTCGCTGTTCTTGGGCTGGCTTGAGCCTTCTGGTCCAACTCCTTCTTGCCTGACGCATTTGCAAGCATTCGCAAGCTTGCCTCTGAAGGAAAACCAACGGGCGTACCATATCAAAGCCGGCACCATGCCATCGACCTCCTCCGCCTCATCAGCCTGCCGGTTTGGTGGCGCACCTCTAAGGGGCTCCGGCAAACAAGCCATCCCGCCTCAGAAGTATCTGGCTCTTCGATTGTGAAGCCATCATGAAACCTGTCTGGAGGAAATCTGGTGGGGAGTGCAGCTACGTGCCGTTACCTGAAGATTCCGGTGAATCCAATCAGGCCGATTGCACAGCGCCCGCAGTGCAGAGTCGGCAATGCGCTCTCCTAGCGGCTTGGTCTCAGATGCAGATACCTGCGCAAAGGCGTTTGTAGGACGAATGGCGACTTTTGACTTAGGAAGGGGCACTGTCCACAAAGTCTCCACGAAGGATGCATTGGCTGCTTCGTGAGGCGCCTTCCCATGCGTGAACTGCGCACAAACCTCCACCTCGCACGCCCTCAAACCTGACTACTCCAAGTGGCAAACGCCGTAAACGCCTTAACATCCTCGGTTGTGTCAGCATTTCCTCAGCGAGCAGTTCCAGCTGCGAGCTCAGGCCGCTGACTCGAACTGCGGGACTGCCTCCAGCCGCTGGCAGTGCGGCCAGAAGATATGACATGACCTGCAGCTGCTTCTGAATACCTTTTGAGTTTGGGACCCGGTATGTGCTCTCCAAGTAGGCCAGCTAGGCTCACTGCAAAGAGTGCATTAGCAAGGACCGTCTCAGCTGCTTCATCAAGGTCGTCAGCCTCTTGCAGGAGCGAGGCAGATTTGATGCAGATGGACTCATTGGATCTGCGGTCCGTGCCTTCTTGGCCAATTCGGTCTCGACTGTCTCAAGGCAACGTACGATCAGAGCGTGAAAGTTCTCGGGACCTACAACTCGCCACAGAAGAAAGATAAGGAAATATGAGGAACAGGACGATTCTTGTGCAGAACTATGCTCGTGCTGCGCTGAGTGCTCAGGTCGCCACACCGGCCCAAACAGGCTACAAGCGACTCTCGCCTCGCTCAGGGTGCTGCAGGGTCAATATGTCACCTGGGATGAGCAGTATCAGCCTGGGATGGTTCTCCAACTCCTCCTGGCAAAGCGCCAATGCCAAAGAAAGGAGATCACGCCAAGAAGCAAAGAGCAGACACAAATGGGCACGACTGTGCCTCCAAGTTGCTCAAACTTAGTAACCGGTCCAAGACCTCTGGTGAGACTCCAGGACCTTGGCATCACCATTCGGGGGCACCACATCAACACAACGCTGGTGGCCCGTCCTAGAAGTTGGGAGGATAGCTCCTGAGAGGCACTGGAAGGCCCAGTTCGCGCTCCAGGCACGTCTCACCATCCTCACGTGTCATGCCCTGGTCCTCCAGAACATCACCGGCGGAAGCTTTGCCACCGATGAACCCCAGAATGCGCCTCACGAATCACACCATCTGCGCGCTCAAGCTACAAGCCAAGCTGTAGCACTGACGCAAACTGACGGGCCTCATGGTCACGCTTTGGCCCGAGTTGAACCCATATCAAGTTGTAGCAAAGAAAACACTCTCGTCTGGACTGTTTCAGCAACAACTTTGCAAAGTGCAGCAACTAGTGCATGGCGAGTCGGAGTGCTGTCGTGGCTTGGTTCTTTAGAGCTGGCTGCACTAAAGCGGGGGGGTGGGGCCAGACGGCATAGTCTGTCGGAAAGTCTGGAACTTGCTAACGCTACTAGTTGATACGGAGCCTTGCATGCAGCGGGATACAGGTAGCTCCATTCAGAACTGAAAAAACCCTCTTGGCTATCCCGAACTATCGCGTTTCCACCTGTCTCCGATGGGAAGAACCTTCACGAAACCAGGCCTACTTCAACCATGTTCAACCTCATTCTTGCTCTCACCACCTCTCTATGGGCTCATGAGATATCATGAGCTTGCAGCTCAGCTCATGTGTTGAGCTCATATACTCAGCGAGCACAGCCATCCAAGCATCTCTGATATCAGCAAGGTCGTGTCACACTTTTGCGTCATGCGCTGGTCAACTCACTAGTTCCTCACGGGCTTCCTGGCATCAAGCATTACACTGCACTCACATTCCCACTCACCACTGATGCCACTGATGCCGCAATTGTCGTCATCGCAATGGTGACCTTCCGGCACAGCTCTGGCCAGCTTTAAGCTGTGGTGCTTTTTGCCGGTTGCTCTGGCCTCCTCTGGAGAGTTGACGGCTAATGCCTTCGGCCACGATGGAAGCAGCAGCCAACCTGCCATCATCAGCTTAAAAATGCCCTTGTGGCAGCTGGGCCCCTTGAGACTTGTCTTGGCCTTATGGCCTTTTGAATCGTTTCGGCCCGACCCCTCGTGATTCTCGTCTGTCTCTCCATTCTGAAGTTCGGGGGCTCTTCGGTGCAGGGCTTGCTGGCATCCCACATCGAAAAACGGGCCAGCAGGACACACAGCCAATTGTAGGATCGGAAGCACCTAAGCGAATGAACGTTTAGCGCTGAATGCGTTTAATGTCGGTGAGATGCACCTTGATGCACATTTGGTGCATGTCCGTAACGCATTCCTGCCCATGAGATGGCTGCCTGCACAGGGCAATATCGGGCAACGTGCAAAACAAACAGTACAGCTGAGGAAGGGACAACCGAGCAAGACGTCTCAATGCCTGTTCAAAAGCCGAATGAAACTTGGACCGGCAAGGGGGTGCAAAGATGCATACTTTCATACCATCTCCCAGGAACACAGCTTTTGCGATGGTGAACGGACCTGCCAAAGGGCAATGGCGCAGCTGACGTGCAGGCCGCTGACCAGCAAGCCATAAACAATACCTTGCGGGACACGTGACACGGGGCCATGTATCGCATGGCATGGTCGTAACCCGAGCCAGCACCTGATGGTCTCCGGCCATGTCCCAAGAGGAGGCCGATGCCAAGATGTAGTGACAAGTACAGAAACTTGTACCTGGAACAAAAACTGGAACAAAACAGCCAATGGTGCAATGGTGCAAACTCCCCCCGCATTCGAACAACGGCCCCAAGCTGGTCGGCTTTGCCCAAGCAAGGCCAATAGATCTAGTGTTGGCGTGTTGACCTCGGCTCTCTTCATGCCATGCTCCTTTGCCTTCCGTGAGTAATATGCTGACTGCTGCCGTGGTATGCTACGGCGCTCAGCCGAAGGAACATGAAGTGAAAGCTCACTTAGTCACTTATCAGAAAATGCTGATCACATTTCAAGGCAGAAGGCATTGTCTCAGACCAACAGCACTGGTCCAACACCATGGCCCCCCGCACTTCCCTGCCCACGGCGATGCTGCATGGGAGGAGGCCGAGATGCAAGGCTGGCAAGGGGAGCATTGAAGCTGTGAATGGCACAATACTTCGCAGCAAAAAACAACGCTGCGGGGAGGCGACAGCTTTGGGGTAAGCTGAGCTGCAGAGACATGCAGAGGCGGAAGGAGACGAGGTGGCACAACAATATCTGCAAGGGCAGCTCTCCAGGGCTAAGCTGCACAAAGACCGGGACGAAGAAGCAACAAGGAAACGGGGCAAACCGGCCAGCACCCGGGAAACTGAAGGGGTTTGAAGCGCAGAATTCGCCACAGAAAGTTTCACAACCCCTTGAAGTCGCATGGTAGCATTCTGCAGAACACAGCGTAGCGGCTTAGCATTCCTGACTTTGCTTTGGGAAATTTCAAAGATCTGCACACCTTTTCTAGGCATTACTTCGATCATGCACTGCCAGTTTCCGTGGTGGCGTTCGTCACTGCGGCTCCATGCCGAAGAGGTCTACCCGCCTGCCCGCCTAGTGCCTGCAAGATGCCCTGTCATGTCAAGTTCCCTGAGCGATAGGATCCTGCTGTTGATCGTGTCTTTCGTTGAGGCTGTAGAGGGCTCTACAACAATAGCAGAACTTGTCCATCTGCACGTTTGCAGGCACTAACCGGCACTTGCCATGGTTCTGAAAACCTTTGCTTTAGCTGCACCAGAAAAGTATGAGCTCATTCTGATGTGGAGTTGGATCGTAAGTCAGCATGCAGCATATAGCTCACAAGTGATTCGGCAGCTACGATGCCGTTGCACAATCTGGGGCAAGACCTGACAAAAACAAGGTTCGAGATTGCCACAAGTAGTGCATGGTGAATTTGAGCAACAGATGAGATGTTGGTAGAAAGTATTGCTGTTGGCTGTTGAAGTTCTGCTCGCGATCAAAGACACGTAACAACGACTTGGTGCAGACGTGATGCAGCTCCAGCCATGAAGAGGGCTCCCTTCATCAAGGCCATCTCAACAACAAGAATGACCTTGGCGTCAGTAAGCCGTGCGAGAGCAATGGCCACGCAGAGCCCTCAGACATCTGCCAAAGCAGAGCTGATAGTCGCAGAGAGCACTTCGGGAGCAAACGTCTCCTGTCCATCTCACCCCCTTATCATGCTGCATGCTGCAGCGCACAGTCTGCACAGTCCTGGATGCCCCGCACGACGCCATACAGCACCACCTCAGATCGCTGCCCTTCTCCAGACACGTAAGCTCGTTAAGCACCGACTAAGGCCACCCACATAAGTGACAAAACCCATGGTCGGAATGTACAAGTCAGGCTCCTGCAAAGCTTGAACAAGTGTTGCTTGCCCTCGCGTATGCCCCTGGAAAACCCTGAGGACCTATGCTTGGCAGAAGCTCCCGACTAGCCCCCCCCAACCCACCCCACTGCACCATCACCGCAGTCAAGCCCGGTGTGTCACCACGGGCGCAGGGAGGATCGTATCTGCGGACCTTGATGCCGACATGCCGAATATGCCGACACGCTGTGGGCACCGAGCAATGTCTCGGGGTATCGGGGTTCGGTGTACGGGCGCAGGTCTGTTCTGCGACCACAGCCTGCGAAAGCCAAGGCTGTACGGTCCGGAGCCGATGCGGCGAAACCATCCTCGGTTTCCCTCAATATACCTAAACCTGAATGCCTTCCCTGCTGTGTTAACCCAACAAATACTGAAAGTCCCGAGCAATGACAAACAGCAGGGTCTAAAACATCCAAATGCATGTCTGCGAGCCCGGACACGAAGTTTCAACTGCTGTAGACAATGTCCGGCATTAATCACAGACCACACCAAAGGGCATTGAGGGCCAAACCCTAGAAGCCACAATCCTCATTCGCCAACGTGTCCCCGCCCAACAAAACACGAGTATCCAAAGCTGTCCTTTCAGTCCCAACATGATGCTGTTTGCAGAACATGCACAAGCAAAAAACTGCGGCATGGACGTTGCAAGAGCAGGCCCGTGAACACTTGCGGGCAGGAAATCTCCTCGATGTCAACTTCAAGGCCATCGATGATTCGAACCGTCCAATCCTCTCAAGTGCACCACAGAGAACTGGGCCATTCTTGCCGCGGCAGATGCTGCAAGCATGACCCTCTCGGACGGGAAGCTCCTTGTGATTGCCCAGCTCGCCGTCTGTGGACTTCTTCTTTGTGCTGCAGCAGGGGGCATCTATATATATATACTCGGAAAGCACACCGCGAACTTTAAAAGCTGCCGTCGCTGGTTCATTTGATTCCTTGATTTCGCGCATGCTTGTGAGAGACAAGCGGGCATTAACAGCTCTGAGAAGCCATGGTGTTCCGTGAAAGGCAGTTGCATATCAGCAAGGCGGCTTGACTGCATGCCTGTGCTTTTTCAGGACATTCATTCATGATCATTCATTCGTTTGGGCGTTGCCGGAACGCCCAGCTGAAGATTGCTAATTGGTCAGACTCAGAGCAGCGGCTTCTCCATGCCTGCACAAGCTGCACAGATAGGTTGGGCCACTACAACCGGGTGGAAGAACTCAAATAAATCTGTTAAAGGTCCAAAACAAAAACGCTCAAAAGCTGCAAGCTGAGCCTCGGTTTGGCGACGCCGCCTGCAGGTGCACCAAGAACAAAACTGCAAAAACTGCTCGGCTGTCCCACGAAACCATTCGTGCGTCATGGCTCTGGCAAACATGAAACAGGGGAGTCGGCACTTGAAACAAAGCAAAGCTGGCCTGGCCAGGAGACCATGTGGCCTCTCCTTCGGTTCTGGAGCAGACAGAATGGAGACACGGGAACTAGCAGGGCATCGCGCAGAGCAACGTGCAGAGCATCGTGCAGAGCAACGTGCAGAGCAAGATGCAGGCCTGCACCACAGGCGCAGCACCGGCCTGAGCAGGGCTTCAGCTACGGCGAAGTGCTACAAGTACCATGTGAGCTTGTCTCCATGATGAGTTTTTTTCCATACCCATGCTACTTTGAGACTGTAGAGGTGAAGCTAGAATGACTAGGATCCCCTGCTGAGAGCGCCATCCTGGCTGACCCCTTAACGATCCCCTGTCTTTGGTGTCAACCCAGAGTTCTGCCTGGGTGCTCTAATCGGACCCTCTTTTGGCAAAGAGTCGACTCCTGCCAGCCAGAAAACCTAGAGCACCGGCATCGGACATTTCATGTCGACTCCTCTCAAACAGCGGACCTGCCATTCAAACGCAACATAGAAGAGCTACTGGAACTACGTGGTGGCAGTGACAATGTCCAGGGCAGCGGCACGAAAGAAACGTCGTCCACAACAGCATTGTCACCAACACCCCTCGAACCTCAACGAACGAGACACCACGCAGCTCTGCAACATGTATCAACATGTACTCTTCAAAAACCTTCAGTAGAAGTGGACGGGCTGGCTTGCTTTGTTCCGCTTGGCTTTCAGAGGTGGGCACATTTGAACCCAAGCTAGCCAAAACTACCTCGTTTCCAGGGGGCAATGCAGGTTCTCCCACCTGCTAATTGGCATGAAGCCGTCTTATGCGATTGCAGTTCTTCCATGTCCCTATGGAGGGCGAAAGACCAACAGCTCGCCAAAGAAACGCTGCTGCGGTGAGGAACCAGGGAACCGGCGCATGCAAGGAAGGGTTGGCTCACCTAGCAGGCGGAGCTACAAGGCGAGCAAGGGGAGCAAGGCGAGTAAGGATGCCCAAATGAATCCCAACTGGACTGCGTCCGACCTGTGCACTACAGGCCGAGTGTTCCAAGTGCTTCTCGCAAAGCCTTGGGCGACCCAACCATCTCCAAGCACCCACACGATTCTACAGGCAGGCAAGCTGGGGGAGCTGGCCAGCCCATGGCAAGAAGACTTGTCAACCAAAGCAACGGCCTTCAGTTCATGTTTCATTCTCAGTCGGTTCAGGAGATTATGTGACAAGCCATGTTGCCACAAGCATCTGGGATGCAGACATTACAGCTCCGCGAGTACCAGCAACAGCAAAGGCGAATGCCACGGAGAGAAACTGGAAAGCTTCAGCGAAAGCTTCAGCTGCTCAGGGCCACATCGAGAGCCAGACAAGATGCGGTGCCATGCGGTGCTAGGCTTTGCTAGGCGGTGCTAGGCCTCTGGCCAAGCTTGCCTCATGCAACTCATCGCCAAGGTACAGCTTCTCAGCCTCCTCCGCCTTCATCTGGGGAAGCCGTCGACAGCCCACAGCATTGCTGAAACTCAGAAGCCGGCCGCTGGGAACGGGCAAAGCCGCTGCACCTGTCTTTCGCAGCACAAAGCATGCACCAAGCACGCACGGCACGCGCTGCCTACACGCCCACACTGGGTCTGGCACCAAGTAGTCACACAGAAGCCAGACAAGTGTACCTGGATGTGACATCATGTGACATTCTTCCAGCAGACCATGCCTCCATATGCCTCATATGTCAGCACAGGCACACGCAAGAACCAGCATTCGGTCTGAGACTGCTGTCAGCTCCACTTCCTAAGCCACTCAGCCTCTCCACGGCATAACGGATGCAAAGCCAACAGAGGCCCGTCAAAAGGCCGCCACAGCGGTGTGGAGAAATGCCAGGTCGGCCTACCAACGCAACGATGCGCATCTACGGATTGGCCCGCTGTAGCCACTGTGGCCCGTCCTCCCCAAGTTCACCTGCCATGGTTTCAACGACTCGGCATTTCTCGTCCCATACTCTGGACACGCATGAGTACCACTACTGCAGCGAGTGACAGTATCAAGATGCTGGCTTGTGTGTGGTTGTTCGCTGTTCAACTTGTTGGTGCACATGGGTCTGAAGTCAGACATCGAGCCAGGGCAACATGCACAACTTCCAAAAACCTTCTCAAGTAGCAAGCTGCTGCAACGCACGCGCGAACACCTTTTGCCAAGTCAGCAATCGACGAAAACCACGAATCTCAAGTGTGTCCCAGCCTGCAAGGCGCTGTGGGATTCTCTCGGGGGCATCTCTGCAGGATAGTCGGGGGTGGGCACTCCAGCAATGTTCCGCGGAGAATCTCTCTGGTGGTGACGCTGGGCACTGCAGGCATACTCCGGGACGAAGAATGTCGAAGAGAATCCTAGTGACACCCGCACCAGATATCCCACCCCGAACAACACCCTATCTCACAGAGAATCCCCTCGAGCGCAAGTCGTTACAACTAGTTTACGAGTGGGCGGACTCGAAACAATTTTGGGGTTTTTGGGTTTGCGTCTGCGGCTTTCCTGTTTAGGAGTTGTTTGAACCACTTCGGGGTTCCCTCGGCATGGGTTTGGGGTTTTACGATGTTCGGGTGCAGTGTTGCGAGGTTTGGCACTGCGAGGCTTTAAGATGTACTTGAGAGCAGGGGGAACGAAAGCCAGGGCCCCGAAGGTGGCATGGCAATTGCTGCGCGGCAGGCAGGGCTTACGTGCAGTTGCCGCAGCAAAGGATTCGAACTTCAGGGGAGTCGCAAGCCGTAACTTGGATGGCCTGGCAGAATTTTGCTTGGGCATTGGGTTTACACTTTTCGCGCAGAATGTGGACATAAGATGCAGATCTGTGTATCTGTCCCGTCTGTCCCCATTGACCCACATACCGTCCGTAAGCACATCCAATCGCCAAAGCTAGCGCGCAGCATGGTCCCCCTGTGCCGTACCATTTCGTAGCGTCCGTCACCAAAGATTGCGTCGTTCTCGCTCGCATGGCCCCCCAGACCCGTGCCATCTGTGGCACCGCCAAAGGTCCTGCGCTCCGCAACGAAAGCCCAAGACGCGAGGGCTTCTGAGAGAAAGCAACGACCTGTACAACTAGGCCCCTGTGTCCAGAAATTCCTCAGGCGGATCAGCATGATCCACCTGTTCAAAGGCTCCCAAGGTCGCATGCACCAGGCCAGCTCTTTTTTGCTCTTGAACCGTGCGAATTCCGTTACAACCCCAGGGCCGGCCCCGAGCCCGGCCGCAAAGGAGGACGCACAGGGACCGCTCACCATAGGTCTTGCTGGACCAAGGGCGTAAACATGCGGAAACCGAACCAAGCCACACAGGATTCGCCTCCTCAATGGATGCATGAAACATGGAGAGCGGTGCTTGATAAGGCAATATGCACTTTGAAGTGAGTCGACCGAGCATTCAGTATAGATTGTGACTGGTAAGAAGAGCCCGTCTAGCAAGGATTCTAAAGATTGAACCCTGAGGTACGCAGAAGGCCGACCACTCCATGCTATACATCATTGTTTAAATAAAGTTCCTGCCATGTTGTGCAGTGCTGAAACACACAGCTCGAGACAATGATGGGAAAAGATCATGGGCATAAACAACGTAGGGAGTTGTTCTGGGGAAGAAAACAGACTGGGGAGAGAACAAGAGAAAAAGAGCGAGAGAGAGAGAGAGAGCGAGAGAGAGATGGAGCGAGGGCGAGGGCGAGAGAGCATCGTCACAAGCAACGGACCCATGATACTGGGGGGTGTCCGAGCCTGATCAGGTCTGGTCCTTGCCTTGACTGGGCAAAGCGTGCTTCTCCGATGCCTTCATGGGGATCCCTAGCTGCTAGCTGCTCCTGGCTCTCAGCTCAAGGCATAGAAGGGATTCTCACGAATCGTTGCCGGGTGTCCGTGCTCCTCGAATGGCAAAACTGGTTCCCAAGCGCACCGAACAGCTCCCTCGAGCTCTCGAAGGCACGCAAGAGCACTTGCATAGAGCTGCACGTACGAGTAACGCAGCTCCTGGCAGATCTTCTGTACCATCTTTGCCTGCCAACGCAAAGCTATTAAGCATCTGACTGCAAGTTTGCAAGTCTGGAACTGTGTGGTTCTGCCAAACGTGCTCCTCAAAGGGGTAGAAGCATGCGAAGATGCACTTGCCGCCCGGCTGGCAACTGGAAGCAACAACGCCGTCCCACGATTGATGCACATCTTGACAGAGCAGCTCCGAGATGCCTCTTCAGCACCTGGCGTGTGGGAATGTGTTGTGTGTGCTTTTTTAGGTGTAGCACCACGGAGCCGGCATCTGTAGAACTGCACGTTTCTTGAAACAGGCTCTAATCTCGAGATGCTCTTGAAGATTCGTGTGCTCGTGTTGCAATTGTGGGTCTGTGTGTGTAGGCCGTGACTTTCCCCAGGCTATGGGGTCTGATCAACCCCACGTGCCTTCAACAGAAGGTGATTGGTATGTAGTATGTTGCAGTCACATTCCAGGTGCAGACTTGAACATGTTGCAAACCCAGAGCTGCCCCTGTGGCTTATGTGCAATCCGTCGTGAAGCTGTACAGGTTGTCTCTGCCTCTTTGATATGCCAAGTATATCTTTGTGTTCGCTGGCTTGGGAGGGGGGGGGGGCGTCGAAAAAGGTTGCCGCAAAACTGGGACCTGTTAATCAACAAACTAAACTTAGATGAAACTACTGACTCCTCGGTCTTCTAGTAAAACAAACAGCCATGCGACTTGCCATACCAGGGTACTACAGGTAGTAGAAAACACAGCAAAGCCCAGAGTAACACGAACAATCATTATACTACAGATATTGAGAATATTGCTGACGGCGCCATCATTGCAACCAAGGCTCGTTAGCCATGATGCGCCGCCACAAAGCTTCACAACCGACACCCATCACGAGCGGATGTATGCCTACAAGGGCGCACATGTGTGTCACGCCGCATGTGCAGCCACCTTATGCACTTCTAAATACATGCAACCACGAACTTCACCAAGCGTGCCCCACAGCGCGTCGCCTAAGACGAGTCCAAAGTGCGCAGCCGGAAGCTGCTCCTTGGCCAAATCCTGCGGACTGAGTCAACCCAAGGGAAAATAGTCCAGCACTCACAAAGCACATCAGCAATCGCTCTCTGGATCCGCACCTGCTGCTGAAAGCACAGGCTGCACCGATCACCATAGACTTTAGCAGTCCACTCCTGGAAAACTACCACCACAGCGAGAATCATCTAGGCAATCAACCTCACCGACTCGCAGATACTCGCGGCAACAACAGCAAGTTCGACCACTGTGCAACGCTACACTCACTGCTGTGAACTCCTCCCAAGCTGGCCACCAATACGCAGAGGGACTGCAGCGCAGATTGTGCTTCGATATCTCTTGGCTGCTTCTTCCGCCATTCGCTATAGCCGCTAGACTTCATGCAGCCTGTCATCCACATCACAGGCGTGGAGCTGCAACGCTCCCCTGCACCAGCACGAAGCAATGACTTCTCGACCACAAAGTGATTTCAAGGCCCCTAAAGTAAGGTCCGTGCTTGAGGTTTGAAACCAAGAATGGCAGCAGCTGAGGCGCCTCGCAGTGCACGATACCGACGATACAGACGATACGTGGTAGTGTCATGTAGTGTCTTTGACGATCTCACGGAGACGCTGAAAGGCGTCGCATCGAGCCGACGGCTTCACGAGCCTTAGGTCCCCCCGCCTCGGACAGGGCACCGCAAAATGGGATAGAGATCCTGACAGGCCGCACGAAATGCCAAAGTGGCGTGTAGGATTTTCGAGATCTGTACGACACACTGTGGGGCCTGACGAGTGGAGGATTGCCACTGCCATCAACACTTGGGATGTTCTGGCAACTGCTCTTGTGCAACAGATCTGAGTCTCAAGTAACGTATGTTCATCACCTCACTCCATGCTGGCCTGAAGCAGACCCCATGATAAAATGGCATCCAGGAAAGCTGCATAAGCCTGAAAGCCGATCCATAGCTGCAACCACCGCGTTCCCTTTTCAGACACGACAAGGCCTGGTCGCGCTCGGCTGGTCGCCGGCGTGATTCCTGGCTGGCACTGTGAACAACTGACCGATGTCGCAGCTGCTGCGGCTAAAGAGCAAGCAAATTCATCCTGCGCGACATCACTTGTTGACTCAACAGCAACAAACAGCAAAAACAGCCTCAAGCGCCGGGATGAACTTTGCCAGCGAAAGTCCTCCAGGTTGCCACCTGGGTCTTCCGCTGTAATGTCATGTGATATCTGTACACCGCCTAGCCTATGCCTCAATATGCCTCCCTCCTGTAGCCGCCCGGCTCTGGCCGTTCAAAAGGATCCCTACCGGGACTCTACCGAGACTACCCATAGAGTTTAAACCAGGGATATCCTCATGCTCCGCCTCAGGACACCGGAGTTGAAAGATGCTATTGAACAGTTTGGCTGTTGCTGGCAATGAAATGCGAATGCCTGTTAGTCAGAACGGGAACAACAGGCCTCGGGAGGAACATCCGTGGCATGAACCGACCCCCATTGATCGCTGCGGCACCTTCGAGCTGGCGTCGACGCTGTCTGCGAAACAGCGCCCAAGCAGAAGTGCGGAGGAGGTACTGAAGGAGGTACTGGTGTCAGCCGCATAGTAGACTGCGTCGCAGATGCTGCAGGTCGGCACATTGCAACCGGAGCTCGCGTCACCAACATTGATGAAGGAGGTAGATGCGCAGTTTGCTGTTTGCAGGGGTCTGGGCAAGGGTATCCAGCACGTAGGCATGGTTGCGGCACGGGTGCAAGAAGTTGAACTGCGCCATTCGACAAGTGTCCTGCTGAGCAGGCTGCATGAAAGCGCTAGAAGAGCGTCAAGAGATCTGTTGCTGCATCTGCATTTTATCCTGGCAAGCTTTCAAGGTGCTCGCATATGCTCGCATACTCTCATCGTTTCAACGGACCGATTCTTGTCAGAAACCATAGGAGCAAGCAGGCAAAAGTGGTGGACTATGGATGAGGTACTCGTAGCTCTATGCCAGACAGATGTTGTCTGAAGACGCGTGTAAGAAATGAATGCAACTGATCGCACCTGTAATGAAAGAGTATTGACTTAGCGTTAGAATTCAGCCTTATGGTTCTGTGGCTAGGCAGGCAGGTCCTGCGGTAGCTCCATTAGGCAAGCACGGAAACCACATTCCACCGTTCGCGGCACTGGGCTGCGATTGTTGCCACATCATGGAAACGTTGGGTGGGGTAGCTGCAATACTGATACTGACAAGTGCGCATGACTCCCTTCTAGCGGAATGAAAGAAATTGGACAGCATTGCTTTGAGTGTTGCGTGTGCTGTTCGACGCACTAGAGCTGTGAACCAATGTCAAGTATATGTCAAGTATCACCAGCAAAATGGCCCAACAGAGCAGTGGCACTCATCAAAGAGCTACAAAACATGCAGTTGCAGATGGTGCCAAACGGGGCCTGTGAAATGGCATTAGCTGCCACAGCAATTTCCGAAGCACATACCCATGATGAACCTTGGCGAAACCAGTCCAGATGAACTGTCAGGAATCCATACTGACAACTGTCAGAGACTGCATGAAACATGTCATCCAGGCCGCAAACATTGAAGTACCGTCGTGCTGTCTGGACAAACTGTGGCCAAAGGCTCAGCGAACCTGTCAAAAGCTGCCCTTGCCCCTGTGACATAGGGAAAAGGGAATCACGCCGAGCGCACTGGAGGTCAGTTCACGCGCAAATTGATTCATCATCGCGCTGGTGACTGCATCGGAGATGTTTGGAGCCTAGCCAAGCCGGGGATAGCCGGGGAAAAGTTCGATTCTCAGATTGACGACTCATCGAAGCGCTGCAAAAAGCCCTGCTTGGACCTCCGCTCGGCCAGCTGACACGCTGGACCGCCCAGATGGCCCGGCCACGCTACCTGCCGATGCCCCACCACGAGTGCCGACGTCCTTCAAGGCAGGAACGACGCAAAGACAAAATCGATCTCCCAAAGTAGGAAGACTAAAGAACTCTGCCACCTCCCATCCCAAGTCTTTGTCTGGCCCATCCATTGCAAGAAAGGACAAGCCACTCGCGGCACGTCTCTAAATCTCTTGGGAAATCCCGCATTGGCAAACAGCGCAGCTCAAGACTAAGAAAAACAATCGCTGATGGAGTCTGTGAAAGGAGGTTGTGTTGGTCTGTTGAGCTAAGCAGCCACAGAGTATGGTCCCTATAGTCAATCATTCTGTGTCGGAAGGCTCCTGACTTGAGACTTTGTTCGGGAAGTTGGGTGCACATGCAAAGAGCATGATTGCAGCATGATGTAATTCATGAACTCAGGAAGAAAGCAATAAGAAGCACCTCTCCCAAGAACATCGCTTCCCGACTTCTTCTTGTTTTGCCAGATGACCGGAGCTCGGCGGTGCATCGCTCCATTCGCTCCTGCTGTCTTGAACAGAACCAGGCAGGACCTCGTTTGATCGTATCGGTCACACCCACAGGCACCTAAAGGCACCCATAGGCACCCATAGGTACCAGTAGGCATTCTGGGAGGAAAGGGGAGAGCCAGTGCATCTCTGTACTGCGCGGCACCGGCCAACTACCACTCCAGCCCTGCAAAACATAAAGTTTTTGAAGCTGCAGAGTCAGCTCTGGGTATGTGTCATGGTGTGTGTGCGTTGGTAATTTTCGCATTATTGGATAGCTTCCAGATCACGCACAGTGCCGGACTTATCCTGCCATGCTTTCATGGCAAGGCGTGCATTAGCCAGCCACGCGGCTGTCAGGTATCATGTACAAGTATTCTGACAACACGCGTAACATCTCCATCACAGGCAACTAGTAAATCTCGCAGCACCTCTCGCAATCAAAACAGATAATGCAGGCTTGCATTCTGCATAACAGCGGAGGAACCTCATCACTTCCCAGCCGGAGTTCGCGCAAAGTGGCAAGGTTTTTCTCAAACCTTGACTGAGACGCAAGATCAGAGCACATTCACACCACATCACAAGAAGCTGGGTGCTACTTTAAGCCAAGCACTCTTCATCCGCACTGAGCCCCTCGTTTCTTTGCTCTTCTTGAGGATGCCATCCTTTGGACCTTCTCCAACCCTTCTTGCCTTTGCCCTTACCCCAGGGCATGTGATCTATCCAAGGCAAGTCCTGACAGGCCCGATCTCAGCGGAAGGATGTTGCCAAGCTCAGGTTTCTTGTCAGTCCTGCTGTCCATCATCCGGTTGGCCAAACTCGGCCCCAGGGATGGGAAAGTTGCCAAAATGATGGAATCTTGGCTTGCGCAGGATCTACACGGCAACGGTGTGTAGCCATGCTGCAAGCATTGCTGATCCGGCAAGGGCTGCACGGGAAGCTGCCAGGAGCCCCTGCAGTTTACGGACGGCTTACACAGACCGTGAAATGAAGCAACACAAGCACCATCCTAAAACCTACTTGTGGCGGAAATTGACCATATCCTCACACATAAACCCCATCTCCATAATCTGCCAGCCATTTCCACCCAGTGGACTTTACCATGGTTCCACTGCCATTACCCACTATATGTCATGCCCTCGTCAAAACACCAGACGCGCGCACTTCGCACAGGTTTTGACCCCCCCGCTGGGCTCTCAGACCTGCTTATTGTCTTATCACCCACTCCCCAAGGCAGTAAACATATACACAGCCGGTTCTTGCCCCGACCAGTATCATGCTGCAACTGGCAACCCAGCGGGGTGAGCGTTTACGTGTAAGACAGCGCTCACGAACTCAGTTGGCCTGAACCTTCCCCACCCATTTGTAGGTTCTACCAAGTCAGGCGAACTCCAAGCCATTCTTGAAGCCTTGGATTATGTGCTGAGCCATCGCTCCTATGACCAGATCCAGGCAGTTAACAGTTATACAGACTCTCATGCAAAGATTATCTTCTACGAACGCAACACACAGATTTGCTCCTCCTTACGCCTGAAACCTTGGATCCTCTCCTCACTCCCACCCAGTCGCAATGTGCACAAAGTCGTAGGGAATGGTTTCACATTGACGCTCTAGAATCCCAGCTGGACGAACAGTCAGACCTTTGACTTGCTCAGCGCTGTCGAGAGAGAGATAGAGAAAGATTTGCGGTTCAGTGCATGTTTTCGGGCTTGGTGATTTAAAGTTGTTAGGGTCAAGGAAGATGATTTTTGGGCAGCCTCCCAAGTTTGCTGTTCGACCCACGTAAGCTGCCTGGCCTTGCTTATTCGGAGCTTGCTTGCCTTTAAGAGGTACCATCGCCGTCCTGAGCCTCCCTGGCTTTGCTTAGCCCGCTATGACCCACCTCTACCGGGCTCCCATGCACCCCATGGTAAAAACGAGCTTTTGGAAACATCGTATGTCGCCCTAGAAGTGCTTCTTGGATTTCAAAGAGCTCTTGGCAAGCTCGTTCTGGGAAGCTAGATTTGAAGCTTCTGGTTTTAGGAAAGCTAATCTTTTACATTATTGCAGAAGCTGCTCATGATCATGCATCAAATCCGGGCGAGGTCTACGATGTACAGGTACTGATGATCCTACTATGCCAACAACGAAGCACAGGACCCCCCCATACCTACCTGCTGTGGACCCGCTGGAAAGGACCTTGTGGAAACCTTCCTTGACTGCGAACCTCCCCATGAATCCCCAACAGACACTGTGTGGCATTCTGGACCCCCGTGCACCCCATCCTGGAGCGCGCTTCCTGTGGACTTCCTGTAAAACCTTCTGGCCTTTATTCCTCCCTCTGAACTTCCCCATGCGCCCCCCGAAATATGTGACAACCAAAATTTTGGACCAACCTGTACCGTCCACTCTATGGACCTTCCATGACCATTGTATAGTCCGAGTGTGGTCACTCGGCAAGTGCCGTTGTCACCTGGGTCTTCCTAACCCGCTTCTTCAGGCAATCTTCCGCCCAAGCTTTCCTGGACTGCTTATTCAGGTCGCATTCCGGTACAGTTGCCTGGCTCGTGGCCTGAATGTTGCACTGCCTGTACGGCCTGTCCTGAGCGCGTCACAGCCTCCGTCGTCAAAAATCTAGCAACCCCACTTGTCGGGCAGGGAACAATGGATCGGGGAAACACAACCGAAGAGTGTCTCTGCTTCTTTATCCCTTGCGTTCGCGATGCCCCAAGATTCATAAACAGGGGTCTTGCTCATGCGTACAGCACTGGGATCTTGGCCAAGACCGTGTCCGAGTCCAGCAGCCACCGAAGCCATCAGTCCTGGCCACAGTACTTGGAGCATCCTTGAAGAATCGATGCGCGACTTCGGAACTGGCATTGCGTGATTCCGGCAACTGGCAAAGGACTGGGGCAGGGTACCTGTTGGAAACGGGCCTGGGTGACAGACTTGTCGGCTTAATGCAAGGCTCCCAGGTTTCCCAATCCACGCCCGTAACATATCTGAATGTCCGAGTTGTTGTCAACTTCTGAAATCAACAACTGGGGCACAGCTGGGCACACGTCCTCCCAGTGCCCTTGTTTTCCGCTTAGTGTCCTGAGTTTTTGAAGCCGCCTTCCCCCAACCCCCGCCACCCGCCGGGGAATCCCCAGGGCGGACAAACAAGACATCTGGCCCCCGACAAACCTCGACACTCTTAGGGAATGAACCTCGAGAGCTTTAGCAAGCTAGGACCCTTCCATTCCAGCGACCCGAAAAGGGAGGACCCCTAAACGCCCGTGATGGGCCTTGAAGCACTTACGGGTGAGCACCAGACTTCCGGGCAAGGAGATGGCAACATCTAATATGTAACAGCCCCGTGGCGTGGAAAAACAAACGACAACATCACAACAAAAAGCTTGGTGCGGAAGGCCTAGCGGCCCTGCAACACCTTTGCCGGCCCAGCCCTCACAGACAACGATCCGAAGAAGCATGACTTGCACCGCACGTTTTGCGCGCATTTGGACTCAAGCCTTGAACTCGGCAGCTCGCTGGTCGGCTGCAGCGGCTGCCTTCCTCAGCATGCATGTATATGCATATGCATATGCATACGCATACGCATACGTATAGGTATATGTATATGTATATGTATACGGACATGTACATGTATATGTATATGCATATGCATCTGTTTATGTATATGTATATGCATATGTGTGTATATGTTTTTGTATTTGTATATGAATATACGTATATGTATATGCAAGAACAACATACCGTTCGAAGAAGCAGCACAAAGCCTATGTGCGAGAGCGAGCAGGTGAGCCTCGATCTTTTCCACCTGCTTCCTCGCTCAGTGGCAGTTTCGTCTGCTTCTGTCATTCGTCCGATAACTCGGACCTGTGATGTCACCTCGCTTCTTCGATCATTCGATCGATTTCTTAGGGGAGCCGACCTTTCCGCTCCCCGCAGACAAAGGAAGCAGAGGAAAATCACAAATAGGGTGGGAGGGTGGGAGAAGTAAATCGATGTGGCCGAGGCTTTAGCCAAAATCGGCCACGGTTATTATTTCGAAGCAAAGGAACAACGATCGAACACGTGAGAATCTCACTCGTCGTTGTTACTGCGGACAACAAGTAGTCCTACGAAACAACATACCGTTCGAAGAAGCAGCACAAAGCCTATGTGCGAGAGCGAGCAGGTGAGCCTCGGTCTTTTCCACCTGCTTCCTCGCTCAGTGGCAGTTTCGTCTGCTTCTGTCATTCGTCCGATAACTCGGACCTGTGATGTCACCTCGTTTCTTCGATCATTCGATCGATTTCTTAGGGGAGCCGGAGATGAAGTTGAGGTATTCGCCGACGCGCTTGTTGGACTTCGGGTCCGCTGCATCGAGGTCGGGTCGCTGCTCCGCATTGGTGATGGTGATGGCTGGCCGACCCTCACTGTCGACGGCCGTCCCCGTAAGCTCGGCGAGCCAGCGGCGCCCCACTTCTTCATCGGAAGCACAAGGGTGCGCCTTGCGAAAGTTGCGGAGGGACTGCCGCTCGCAAATGGAGCGAAGGGCCACGAGCTCAGATGCCTTCGTGTAAGTGTCGATGTCGAAGAGACTGGAGGTGATCCGCATCCGAAGTCCCTGTGCTGACTCGGGGTCAACTCCGGCGATCATTGTCGCTGGGTAGCCGCTCGCCGTTGCGGAAGTCCCTGCACCTGCGGAGCTGGAAGCCATCCTACTCTGAGGAAGGGAGGTTGGTCGCAAGGGGGGCTCGGGTGTGTGTTGCTAATGCAAACAGCTGCGGGATTTGGGTGTACGGACCACAAAGTCTCCGGAGAGACAGTAGGCCCCCTCTCACAACAGAAAAGAAAGTGCGACACAACAAGGGGGCCGAATTGAAAAACTTTCTAGGGCGCTCGAGAGTCGAAACTCGTATCGGTGTTTCTCTCAATGTCGCGGCGCCGGAGTTCCATGTCCGATTTGCGCGAGATATAATGTATCCCCCCCCATTCCCTTTCCATTGCCGCATCCGCCGGGTAGGCATGGTTGGGAAAACTGAACAAGGGTGCTCTCGCAGCGCCGGTTGGAAAATTATTCATGTCGGGGCTACATCCGCCGGGGCGGGTAGAGTCCCTGTCACTGCGAAAAGGGGGGGCCATGCTCATTAACTCAGTACTGGTAGCGCCATTGCAGGGGGCCGATCAATGATGAGGGTGGATATTCCTGTCGGGAAGTCGCCCTCGGAGACTGTGGTGTGAGAGATCTCGGTCGGCTCGTCCGTGTTGTTGCGCTCACCAAACCAGCGTCGGGAGCTCAGAGGTAGTCGACCTGGTCGGTGAACTCGGTGAAGGAGCTGCCGAAGGCGAAGGTCCGCATCAAGCTTCTGAAACAGTCGCCCCACGCACGTTCCAGTATCGACGGATCTCGAAGTCGGATCCCATTGAAGTGTCCGTGGAAAGTCAGCATGCAAACGCTGTCACGGGATGGAGTTCTTGCAAAACCGATTTCGCGCAAAAACCTTCGCAGAGGTCGATGTGAGCTCCAGCCACAACTTGTCCCAGTTCCTCATCGTCGCACTGTGGGTAATCCACCAACATGGATTCGGGGAGCGTCGCAGTATTGCGACGCAAATCGCCCCCTGCCACCAAGGCGTCCCAAGAATCGCATCGTGGAAACGCCAAATGGCTCAGGGCGAGGCAGATCGGAGGAAATGGGAGAAGGAGAAGTAAATCGATGTGGCCGAGGCTTGAGCCAAAATCGGCCACGGTTATTATTTCGAAGCAAAGGAACAATGATCGAATACGTGAGAATCTCACTCGTCGTTGTTACTGCGGACAACAAGTAGTCCTACGATGTAAGTGTAAATGTATACGTATATGTATTTGTATTTGTATATGTATATGTATCTGTGTGTATACTGATATATGACGTACATGTACTAATTGTATATATACATACTATATACATATATATGTATATATACATATATATTTATATATTATACATACCCGCTGCTCAACTGCTGACGCCGATTCCCAGCGTCAAAGATACACTGCTAAGCTTGCGTCTCTGCTTTTTCACTGACTCCTTTGTGGTTTTTACTCTTTGCATCTTTGCCTGCGCATGGCCGATACCAACATACTTTTGCAAGCATCACTCTGCCGGCCTGGGAAGATAAAGCATTGGAAGTCCTTGCGGCAGCCAGGACAACTTCCGTGCAGTTGGATCTTCGACGGGTAGCAATTGCCACCTAGGCTTGCACGCGCAACAGTTGTCAAACCTTTCATGACAAAGCAAGCCGTTTGAGAGGCTGGCAGAGGTCGTAGTTTGGGCAAGCAAGACATTTGAAGCCTTCATATACGCTTCATGTTTGGAGCCGACTGTCTTCATAGTGCCAGATTGAGGTGGTGGCGCGGCCCCACGATCGGATTGACGCCGCAACCCTCACACTTGATGCCAAAATGGTGCTGCCTGGACAAATTTCCAAGCATGTTGAACATGTCACTAATCACTAGGAAGTGCACAATTCTGTTCGATTGGGGCCGAAGCCATGGGGTGAGGTTGCCACTTGGCCTGGGCATCACCCTTGTGCGAAGAATTCGACAACACCGTTCTTTGAGCAAATTAGCTTTCGACGCACACTCGTCACCGGTCCAGGATCTGGTAAGGTCCTCTGTAGGCGGACCGCTCGCTGCATACATCCGGAACGGAAGCATTGCATGAGATTTGTGAAAAGTCAGAAAGAGATTTGACAGGTCCAGTCCTCCAAAAAAGGGAGCAAGCTAGCAGAAACTTGCTCGCAGAATCTGGTTTGAACCTTTGCAGACTTGTGGGATGGCACCGGGATGTGAGATGCGAGGACTCGCAGGATTGTGACCTCAAAGCTCAGCCCTCGTAGTGCTTTGAGAAGTTCGAGGATGGCTTCGCCCAGACGCCTCGTTACTATGAGACTGGCGAGCCGTGTGAATAGCCTCTGAGTGAACGAGTCGAGCGACGACCCTCCCATGCCCGTGCCCGTGGCCTCTGTCCGTTGCCACCGTTCCCGCTTCGAAGCGCCTCCAAGTGAAACCAATGCACTGACATGTAGAGACCGTCAGAGTGCCCAAGGAAACCCCCACCTCCGAGATCGGAGAAGCAAACGCCTCCAAGCCAGGAGTTTCCGAAGCTTGCTCCTGTGCAGATGTCAGGGGTCGAATTAATCTCCACGTCCACCAAGTGCCATCTCCATGAGCTGCGCTCGTCTCCTGTATTCTTTCCAAGAGCTTCTTCCAGGTCTCATTGAGCCCATCACGGGCCACATGATTGATCCTGGGCAGGCGCTTCCCACAGCAGCCTGGGCCTGGACTAAGTGTCTATGGATGTCAATGGCCTCACAACATGGAAGAAACTGAGACCCACTCTTGTCAACCTTGCGAGCCACGCGCTGGGTCAGCAAAGGAAGCCACTGCCTGGCTAAGATCATGTCTAGAGAATGTGCGCGCTCCTGTGCATTCGTGCTCCCTCGGCAAAAAATCAAGGCGCGGTGACACTGCCAGCGACGCGAACATGGCCGGAGTAAGCATCCCGGTTTCCTATGAAATTGCACAAGTCAAGAATCACATTTACTCTTCTTCTTGCTGACCTGCAGCATACGCAGCGCAGCCAGCAGGCGGCGAGGCCCACCACCATTGCCACCAGGGCCTGCGCATCAAACAGGAAATATGGTGGTTCTTTCGACAATTTGCCGATGAAGGCGACGTGATGCGCCGTGCACAGCTGCTCAAAGCCCCTTGCCCCAAGCTCCAGGACCAGCGGTGCACCCGCCAAAGCAGTCGCCAGTATCCTCTTCCATCATACTGCAACTCCACACTCTAAGGCGTCGACATGGAACTTGCCAAAAACACTATACTAACACTTTCCAACCCAGCTAGCAAGCCTGTTCAACAATCGGAAAATCATGTCCAGTGATGCATTTTGCTTTCGAGCGATGCCTCTTTGATAAAAGATCTTCGAAGCTGTCAAACTGTTCATGCAGTGATATTTGATCTGATGTTGCAAGCGACTTGTTTAAGCAGGGGGCATGGCGCCCGTACTCTTACGAAGGTAGGAGTACAGGTAAAGGGCTTGCGGATGTGAAATCCTGTGCCGCGCATGATGAACCGGACCCTTATCCACCCCATCTTGCTCGTGACATCATGCACCGCCAGCTTTCGGAATGTGGACAAGTTGTCTAACGTTTTCTGCAAGAGCTTTCTTTACAACAAGATTTGAAGGAAGCCGGTCTTTGAACAGCAGCATTGACAGCACCATCCGCTAAAACACCTCTGACCTCATGTATCCTACTAATTCCTACTGTGTCATCCTTCCACCGATCCTTTTCGTAGAGCACTCGACGAGAAAGCATTCGACATATCAGCGTGCGTCTGATCGCTCCAAACCGTTTCTGAGATTATCTATAGAGTCTACATGACTGGTGAGTCGTGATCTGATGCTCTTCCACAGAGCATGCTATGGTAACCCACTAAACAGAACATGCCGCTCTCAATTTTCTTCAATGATCCAAACATGATGAAACCCCACCCCACTCATTTGCCTGCATATTCTGAGCTTCTTCTCTCTCCACACTCTGCCAAAACATGATCTTCAGGCATGTGCATCTCCTCCTTCTCGAGTCCAGGCGGTGGTCCCTGCATCCTCGACACTGCAACTTTAGGAAGCCGAAAAACCAAACTTGAGGCTGGGGCGAAACTCAGAATGCGGCGGCGGATCGCTGAAGGATGGCTCGCCTTGCCTTTCAACGAGAGTGGAGGGCCCTAAGATTCAGCTGGGGTTTGCAGAAGGACGAGCCGCGCAACATGAGTAGCTACTTTCTCCTGACAGTCCCGGCCTGTCTGTTCCCTGACTTGATATGTCTTTCTCACAATGCTTTGGAAGGATCAGCTTTAGCCTGGCACTGTCACCACACACTGCAAAACCTCATGATACGTGAAGAAAGGAGCGAGTAGGCAAAATACTTGCGTTTCGTGTCAGACATGGAACAGCGTTTTGTACCTTCACCCCATTGCACAACACAGCCGGCCGGACTTCAGCAAGCGACTGTTCGATCCTCGCTGCCTTGCTCACTGCTTGTCATGCCCGGGACAACTAGATCACAGTCTCGCACATCCATGTCGGAGCTGTGGGATGCACTGCTCAAGAAAATCCACAAAAGTGGTTGGCGCAAGAGTACACAGATCTCCTTCTTCATCAGCCTTAGCATCACCAAGCTGCATAGCTGAAGCTGCAGGAAGCAAAAAGTTGCCAGCCCAGCGCCGCACATATTTCAGAACACAGCTTCCGCCCTCACAGAACATGCCGGTTGTCAGCTCGGGACCTTGGGACGGGGAAAGATGGAAGTCAAAAAAGTAAGCACCAGTGAGGGTACAAGTTGTATCAGGGCAGTGCGACAGCTGGCGACAACCTGCACGATGGACTCGAAGCTTGGCCTCGGGGGGCATCTCGAGAGAGGCAAATTGGGGAAATTGGGGGCGCTGGGAGAATTTCTTGAGGGGGGTTAAGAACTGCGAAGACTTTCAAGTCGGTCGGAAGGGGGCGGGTCTCAGAAAACTCGGGAAGATACCTGCAAAAGTCTGCAGATGTTCTGCTGTCAGTCATGCAATGTTATGCAGCTTGTGCCCGAAGAAGTGTCTGTACTGAACTCAACTCCTCAACGCAGGGTGGCGATGTGACAGCTTCAGAGGCACCGGCTCTTGTTGGAGTGTCAGGCGATATATCTCACCGTCGTCGCACTGAACTTTAACCACTGTCTGCGCGGAAGAGGGCAGATACGCAGCGCACAAACCGTTCTACCGATCTAACGTGGCAAAATGTGGTAATCACGCAGGCACCACCGCCATATCAGACCAGATGACGAGTTCCTTGGGAGCGCGAAATACAAGATCACGGGGCGCTCTGCCAGAGCGGGCGCCTGTGCCGCGATGCTCCTGATTTTGTTCCTAAGCCTCTGGCAACTGAGTTCGTATGATGCCATGATGCCAACAAGCTCTTTCAGGGCAACGCCTTGAGCCAAACCAATCCACCAGGACAAGTGCGTTCGGTGCTACGTGATTCACACATGAACTAAGCATGAATTCCGGACAGAAGCTTCACGCCTCAAGAACTTTATGATCACCACGTGTGTGCGTTGCCTGTGCTGAAGGACTGTGTGACAAGCAGCCAGTTGCGCCTGCCAACTCGGTCCAGCTGTTGCAGGTATGTACATGTATGAGCCTGCATTTGCAGTGCTCAAGTTGTCAAGCTTATGGTCAGGCCCCACACCCAGAATCCTGAACTGACTCAAACATGCGCATGAACATAGCAATGTGGGGACGGCCACTGAAGGCCTCTGCATAGGGATGAAGTCGCTTCCGAGGCAGCTAGGATAGGTCACACATATGCTTCAAACACTTTCAACTGCTGCCATGCAAGCGGCACGCCCTGACAGAAGCCACTTTGGTGGCACTTGCGTGAAACATCATGCTCGCATGCTTATCATGATCAGTAGTGATCATTGCTTTGTTGCTGCACGCGGCAGCTCATGTGCAATATTCTTCATGGTTTTTTCAGACTAAGCCTGGTGCAGAAAGCCTGCAGCTGTACTCAGTCGAAACATCTGGAAAGGGCCTTGGATCATTGCCACACCACACTAGGGCAGGTAAAGAAGGAGCCGTGCAACACCCACGACAACGTCAGTCTCCTCGCTGGAACCACGAGTACGTTCGAAACGGCACAATACAAGTTGTGCACCATCACCGGCCGAACATGCCACATGCGGCTTTTTGAGACTTCAATTCATCTGGCAAGTCAGTGTCGCCTTCAAGACCAGACATTTCGCAGAATCTAACACGGCTTGTTTCACATCTTCTGAAGTGCTCCCGCAAACACACATTGCTTCCGAGTTAACATGCTTGGGGATCCATCCACAGCGAGAAAAGAAGGAGATCCTCCGAGAGCTCGTGAGGATGCACCTGTGTTGTTGAGCTATGAACTCGACTCCGCTGGCAGGAGTTACTTTTAATGGCAGAGCCGGTCCACCTTCGGCGTTCCCGGGCGGGCTCGCAAAACAACAGCCCGCCCCAGCAGCCCCCCGAACAAAAGCCGAAACTTCGCCCACAGCGCTCGGCCACAGCGAGGTTGTCCGAGGGTGTTGACGCGCCTAAAGCAACAGGCAAGCCCCCTAATTAAAGCCGAAAGCTCGGCTACAGCATGTCGTATCTGTGTCGTGTGTGCGTGCGCGTGTGGACGGACGCGGGCGGACGGGCGAGGACAGCCAAGAAAAGCAAGTACCCGACATAGCGATGTGGGAAAAATCTTCCAGTGAATGTTTAGCCCACCAAAGAGACCCTCGACTGCACTCGAAACTTGACGAACAACTACGGCAAATATATTGCTATGAGTTCGTCGAGGCCTTGAAAAATATCTGGTTGACAGGAAACCATGCAACCCGTTCCCCGCAACGTTGGCAATCCCTGTTTTATGAGACAATGATCTCAGACAGACACACACGCACACCTACAATCTACAAGGCAAAGGATGTGAGAGGAACATCTGAGGGTCAGTCAAGACAGGCCGTCTGTCCGAGCAGTCGGCAACAGCCTGTTTCACATAGGCGACAGATGGCTAGAGCAACACGCAAGCAGCTTGCAGCAAGTGTAGCGACCAGCGCAGACAAGCCTGGGTTTGTCCGAAGCCCGGCACCCAGACAGCTGCTGGTGCCTCGCAAGGCTGCTTGTCTTCTTGGACCGTAGGTTCGCAGCTTTGTCTAAGGTTGCAACCACGGGAGGTGACGGCGGTTCCTTCGCAGCTCAACAAGACCTACTGCCTTTGGCCACTCGGCCGGCTGGCAATTGACTGGCATCTTCTTTAATCCATGAGCGCCAACCCCTAGCAACTTGGCCAAAGCCACGACATGTTTGTTATGCTGGGCTGCTGCTGGTAGCGAAGAATTGCTAACGAGCCGGGCAAAAAGCAAAGAGGGAGCAGGCCAGATGTGCCTCTACAGAACCCCCATTTGTCAGCAGCAACCAGTTTGGGCTCATCGAGCTGTGATCTCACCTTGTGCTGTGCATCACAGCAACACAATGCCGCTCAGAAGTGTTCGAGGAATAGGGCATCACAGCACGTGCATGAATCTGGGTTGCTTGACAGCTCGGCGTAACGGCTAAAGTGCTTGTGAAGGCTTCCGTGGGCGTGTCACAGTCCGACTAGGGCCGAGCAGAAGGCTGTCTGCAACGGCTTCTGTCTAAGCTCCACCCGACAACAAATCTTGGTTGATTTGCTGTCGAAGAAGTAGGAGACACGCTGCAACGCACTGCAACGGCCCGTCAACTAGCACGCCATCGCCCAAAGCGGACCACTTCAGCACTGGGAGCTGGATCCGATGTGCCGTGTGAATCACACGCAGTGCCGCAGTGCTCCAGTGACATCTGCGTGCGCTGCAACAGCTGTGGCAGCAAAAGCGTTCATGCCTCCACCCTGTTCGAGTCATGTGCGATGAGCGTGTGCTCCCTTGTCCTGTCCGCAGGCCTCTGTCCAGTCTGACTGGACGGTCTTCTCGTGTGGACATCTCCTTTTTCGCCGACTTCTACCACGTCTGCGCGGAGGACAAAGCTTTAGCTGCAGATCGCCGCCAGCCAACCCTACGAGATCAGGCAGAGAACCAGGGCGAAGCAAGATCGCAAGCCGAATTAGGCCAGCAAGAAAATCACATGAATTCCTGTTTCTCGCAGCCTCTGGAGCAAAACATGGCTGGCAAGATTTCGAAACCTGGTGCCTCCTGTATAGTCAAGCCGGCGACTCAAACCCCAGCCTTCGCCCTGGCTTCATCGACCCCATGATTGGCCCACAGGGGTTGCCCAGTCCTCCACCCTCTCGTTACGAGCGCTTCTTGGGAGGATCCCCCCGACCATGCCCTGCAGTGGAGCCGAGGCGGCGCGCATCGGCAACTAGCCTGAAGATTGACTACCAGGCCTTTGCCAACACTTGAGACCGCCTGAACCAAAGAAAGGAGTTCAGATGAGTTCATCCGGCCTCCTCAGATTCCGGAGGCGCCTCTGGACAATCTGAGTCCTGCTGTGAACACTGAAGCAGAGTGACGCACAAGGATCCAATTTCGGCTGTCAGGACTTCTAGGATTTCCAGAGCTCCTCAAAGTCTGCCGCTTCAGGACCTCGGTTTTCTGCAACTCTTGGCAAAGCCTTATGAGAGCCAGCTCAACGAGAACCTTGCAAAAGTCAAATCCGACATAGACGTACATAGACTAGCACTTCCTCCGGTGTGAGATTAGTTTTTTTCCAACTAGCCTCTGGTTGCTTTGGTGATTGGTACAAACGAAATACATGCACGAAGCGAAAATAGTCCGTTCAAACCCCAAGCCAAAACCCCCAATGGCCGTGCGCCCAACCGACAAGCTTCTTCACATCATGCATAGACTCGAGTCAGAACTCACTGCTTGACCCTGGTAGCAGTCCAGTGAAGCCACGCTCATCTAGACAAGCGACTGTGATGGACAATTTGGCTTTCGGAGGACCTGCTAGGAGCGATGTGGGAGTGCTGCATAAGCTTTGGCATGAATTGCCTCCAGAGCTGTGAGGATCCCCACATCCCTCCAGCTCGTGTGTCGACAAACCTAGGTCCATTTTTTTTCCAGATGTGTCTCTGTTGCAGGTGCGGAAGGCTCTTGAGGCTAACTAAGGAGGCATCAAGGAAGGCAAGGGCTGCAGATCTCTCGTAGGCCTTGCGGGGTTCTTTGCAAGCCCTTCGCATCTCTGCAAGTCAATGCGGCCACATGAATATCGCGCAGTCGCACAGTACACCCCGCAGCTGCCTGGGCGGAGAGCCGGCCGAAGATGAACTAGAAGGGTTCCAGCTTCCTGCAGAAAGGCTGAACTGTACGCTGTGGGCGATTGCCTTAGCCACCTTAACATACCTTAGCGATCAGCAAAAGTTATCAGCAAGCTGGACCGCTGAGCTTCCCACCCAGACCCGTTGAAGCGTCTGCTTGATTCGATGGAGAACTGACATCGTGCGATACTCAATTCGCTAGAGCCGGTGATTCCTTCATTGCGCAATCAGAAACGCGAACCGTTCGCAATCTCGGATTCACATCCTCACTGCACATGCACTTCTCTCACACGGAGTCAATTGTAAACGAGAGCGGACATTCGACAGGGGCGAGCGTACACAATTTACACACGAATCATGACGAATCCTTTCGAGCCTCGCAGAGGTCGCAGCTTGAGTCTTGTCCACCTCAGATAGGAACATCTGTGGAAGCACGTGCTCGCAACTGCTCACAATGCTGCAAAGTGGCCAAAGAGCACGAGCAGTTCTCGAACCATCCCGATTGCCAGCACCGTCCTCGACATAGCTCACAGGCAAAGAAAGTATTGAAAGCGTTTGCGGTGTGCAAGCCTGCATCGGACTGATGACCTTCAAGAGCTGATACAGCCGTGGCCAACTCATCCTCATCCTTGGGCTTTAAAACCAGGGCTTAGGGTCTAAGCGGGTCTCAGCCGGGCTAAGCCCACATGCCAGCAGCTCACATCAACAGCACCCGACGATCATTGCCGGGACCCTCACTCGGACTCCATGATCGGCAAGAGCTGCAGCTGAAGCTTCTGCTGGGTTGTCAGCCGATTTCAAGCTGACTCCGGGTCCGGGACCCTAAGCGTGCTCACAATCAAATCCAACAGCCTGTCTGGTCACTCTCGTACACCAAGGTTGCCACCAGCAACAATGCGGATGCTTCAACTGGAAGAGTGCCTCCTGTGCTCAGGCTCGCCATACTTCTGCAATCTACATCCCCACACACCATTCCCTACACAGCCTACGTCAAGCATCATGAAGCACCTGTTTGTGCACAGAGAGCCGACCGGAGGGCACCATTATCCCTCCGCAAGGACAGCAGTTCGCTTTTCAACCTGGCAATTGGCAACGGGTCTGCCTCTCATGAAAAAGCAAAGAACGAACTTCCCGTCGTAAAAAGGAGGCTGTCGAAGTTAAACGTTCAAAGGTCAAATGGCCAGCCAGACCCGCACACGGCTTCTTTCAACCCATCCAGCTCTTGCAACCTATGAGTTCCCGAGTTGGGAAGCACGAGTAGCAGAGGTGCTCACAATTGGCAGCAGCTTCACCGAATCTACGCGTCTCAGGTCATGGCATCTCGGGCTTCAAAGCGGTCGGCGGGTCTGATAGGTCTGAGCCCACCTTTGACAGCACAGCAACTTCTGTTGAACGGAAGACTCCCAAGTATCTGATTGAATTGCAAGTGTAGAGCGACTCGTGAGCAATCAGGGCACCTGTCCTACCTGCACCTCATCGAAGATGGATTGCTGCGGCTCTTCAGATTCTGGATATGCAACCTCCACGTTGGTTGTCCCGATGTCCTGGCAAGCCGTGGCGAGGGGTTGCTGGCAAGCCTCATGGCCTGGAAACTCACACTCAGCCCAACACATGCTGTGCAGAAGTATTTAGCGCGATTCACCAGTCTGTACTGAACGGCTTGTGCGACTGACCGATTAGCCGGCTCCGCTTCAACATGCTTCAACGAGAAAAACCTTCAACAAGGTGCAGAAGTGCACATGTGGAAAAAAAACGCGTCTGTTGAGTAGCTACTTGTTGACGAACGAAAAAGCTCTGACCTTCCGTACAGAAAACGTCATTCATTGAGCCGACATCGTTGCGTTTCTTGGTTCGGGTTTAAGCAGACACAGAGAAGCGGTACTCCTAAACAACGTTTAAGACATAGTCGTATGCAACGCCGCAGATGTGATTCTGGACGTTCCTTTCCACTGGCGGTTGGTATGTGCAGATTCTGACATGCACGCCGCCAATCCTCCAAGGGCCAGTGGCCAGCAGACCCCGAGGTATTCGGAAAACACACATTTGCATCAACCCTGCGCTTTCTTGGGTTGGCGACAGGCTTGAAGCGCTGAGGACATCACTGGTGCGGCTACAAGGCTTTCCGCTAGCACCCACGCACAGCAGCTTAGTTGCAGTGCAGTGGCCTGCCGCGCAGTTTGGCCAACGGCATTGCCCTTTGCCTTTGACGATCCTGCTTGCGAACTGTCAAGTCAAGCATCAGAATCTGCGGGGGTGCTTGACTCCGGCCTGTCCGAGAACAAGGCCAACAACTGCTCTTTGGCGGCGGGTCGGTCAAGTACCTTGGTCGAGTACACCAACACTTTTTTACGCAGATCTGCCGATGCCATGCACCAACTAATTACTCACCCGTGGCTTTGTGCGTAGAACTTCGCGCTCAGCCCCTGACGGCTTGGACACATCCCAAAATTCCGCGTCGACATCTCTAAGTCTCACCATGACCAGGCAAAATGTGATGTCAATGCTCATCAATGGGTTTCGTCGGTTGTTACCATATGGCTGATGAAAAAACAAAAAACCTTAACTTTGGTCACGCTTGACACATCCGCTGCCACCACCAAGAAGCTTCTGATATGATATTGCGTCACCATGCGCAATGTCGCCGTGCTAGCATCCTGTCCTTCCTGCACAACAAACCTGAGGAACGACCAGCGGAAACAGATGCATTGCTCCTGCACGATGAGCTGACATGAAATCACAAAGAGACGACCCTGTGGCACATTCAGTGCAAAATGCCTACCTTAAGAGCCCATGAACAACAGGAATCTTCTTCTGGAAACATTACAAAAAGACACGATAAAAAGTTTGACTGGGAACGGTTTGACGTCTGCATCTCCAACACTGTGCCGAATGCCTAATGGCAAGGGGATGCAATTGGAGCGGTCTCTGGTTCATCGGCTCGCTTGTGCAAAAAAGGTTTATGGGTGACCGACGGTGACCGGCAACAGCAATCTGGCAATGACAGCTAGCTGAGTTGTTACAACTCCCTTCAGAACCCAAACTGCCATCAGAAACAATCCAGGCTCCAACACGGGTTTGAGTCATCCCAGCTCAAAGAGCCACCAGCAGCACATGGAAAAGCCCTCCACCCCATCGTGTGGCTGTGGCATTGCATTTCGGTTGATGTATCACTTGCAGATCTGATACTCCACGACATTGGCAAGAGCGCGGCACGACACATGGATATCTTTTCCTCTTGTTGTCGACAAGCACGTGAAATACACTGGTGAAACAGGTGAAACAGCTTGGAACGCCCTTCTTCTTGATCGCCAAACCAACCAAGCCAGAGCCGGTTATCCTGTTACGCTCTGGCCACCTTTCCTGGTTGCCTGCGCGGCTACCATTGCGGACTCCCCAGTGGGTGTGCCGGTTGCAGCAACCACATCAGACACGGCAAGTCTTTGCAGTTTGGTCCAGACCTCTTTAGCAAGTTAACTCATTGTCACAATTGCTGGAGTCAGAACACAGCCTTAATGCGTCACACGGCAATTTCAAGGTTGCTGCAGAGTGAGAAGTGCAAGAACACGGCATGCCAAAAACATGCCAAAGCATGCTCAAAGCATGCTACAGCATACAGGGGAGGCCCATGCACGCGAAGCCAGAATTGCTTAGGTTTTGCGACCCCAGATTTGGAGTCGCGCAAACTGGCCACTTTGCAACCATGTGTACGCGATATTGCAAGGCCTCAGAGGCCTCACCCTTCGGGCGTTCGAGGCCTTTCGAGGCCTTTCGAGGCCTCACTCATGGGGTTTCGAGGCCTTCCGAGGCCTCCCGAGGCCTCGACAAAATCCCAAAACCTCTTTAGCTTGCAAGATTTCGAGGCCTCGGGGACCCGGGCTTATAATACTATTAAAGGGGTCCCCGCAAGGCCTCGAGCCCAGAGGAACCCGGGCTGCCTCTCTTCTTTCATGTGAAAAGAATTTTAAGCCGCAGCTGGCTCCAAGTCCTCTTCATTCTCTATTCAAAACGTCACGACGGACCTCGAAGGCGCCTCGACCGCTTAAGATGATCCTGTAAGCTATTCTTGCTGCCGCAAGTTTACTTCTCGATGGGCCTCAGAAAAGGCCTCGATGATCCTGAGCTTTCAAAGTTTCATGAGAAAGTCCTGAAAAGCCTTCTGCATGACATTGCAAGCTGACGTTGGTCTCCAGCGGGCAAGCAAACTGGAGGAGGCCTCGAGAAGCTTCGAAACCTTCGGCAAAGTCTGAGGCTCAAAGATGATGTTACGTGTGAGCCGAGTGAACGCTCCCCGCCATTTAAACATCAACAACGCCCTTCAAGAAGACAAACTGACGTTCACAAGGCTTTCGCTGGGGGCGTCGGCCTTCCCTATATCTTCTTCTTCTTTGGGCCATTGGGCGCATGGCAACTTAAGTTCCGGGCCGGCGCAACACGCTTAAATATCTTCGCTGTCCAAAACCCAAGCCCGCCAAAAGCTTTCATTCTGCAATGTCTAGCAGGCGACTCTGCACAACCACAGAAAACGTTGAGGCCACGTTGGTCAACTTCCCAGAGCTTGAAGCGTGACTCCTATCCACAGAAAAAGCCAACAAAGACCGAGACACCTGCAGCTCAGCTGGGTTTGCCAGGACGAAGCCCAAGTTACGGGGCTGTCGGGCGACCCCACTTTCAGGCCTGCGAAACACAAGCAATTCTGGCTTCGCCAGGATGGGCCTCCACAGTTGCAGTTCTGCCTCACTGCAGCATTGCAAAGACAGCCCCCACGCGCTCAACACGACGCTGCCCCAAAGTTACTGGAACAAGGGCAGGGGCGCAGCCAACGAGATCCGGTTGCTTGGGCCCACGGGCTCAAATCCGGGACCAAAAAACGGGGCCGTCTCACGGCCCCAAAAATTGGGGCCGCGAATGGACCCAGCTCTCGTAAAACAATTGGGAACTAAATTGCGGGGTTGTGAAACCGCGACCCCAAAATTGGGGCCGTCTGGCGGCCCCAATTTTGGGGCCGCGGATTCTTCTATTTTTGGGCTCAATCTCGCGGTTTCCACTGGGGCCCACAGACAAGCACTCAACGCGGGAAACTGAGAACCACGACCTCCGCAGGCAGCTTTAAACTTGTAGGAGTGCTCAACATGAGAGAAACGTGCACAGGGGAGGCCCATGCACGCGAAGCCAGAATTGCTTAGGTTTTGCGACCCCAGATTTGGAGTCGCGCAAACTGGCCACTTTGCAACCATGTGTACGCGATATTGCAAGGCCTCAGAGGCCTCACCCTTCGGGCGTTCGAGGCCTTTCGAGGCCTTTCGAGGCCTCACTCATGGGGTTTCGAGGCCTTCCGAGGCCTCCCGAGGCCTCGACAAAATCCCAAAACCTCTTTAGCTTGCAAGATTTCGAGGCCTCGGGGACCCGGGCTTATAATACTATTAAAGGGGTCCCCGCAAGGCCTCGAGCCCAGAGGAACCCGGGCTGCCTCTCTTCTTTCATGTGAAAAGAATTTTAAGCCGCAGCTGGCTCCAAGTCCTCTTCATTCTCTATTCAAAACGTCACGACGGACCTCGAAGGCGCCTCGACCGCTTAAGATGATCCTGTAAGCTATTCTTGCTGCCGCAAGTTTACTTCTCGATGGGCCTCAGAAAAGGCCTCGATGATCCTGAGCTTTCAAAGTTTCATGAGAAAGTCCTGAAAAGCCTTCTGCATGACATTGCAAGCTGACGTTGGTCTCCAGCGGGCAAGCAAACTGGAGGAGGCCTCGAGAAGCTTCGAAACCTTCGGCAAAGTCTGAGGCTCAAAGATGATGTTACGTGTGAGCCGAGTGGACGCTCCCCGCCATTTAAACATCAACAACGCCCTTCAAGAAGACAAACTGACGTTCACAAGGCTTTCGCTGGGGGCGTCGGCCTTCCCTATATCTTCTTCTTCTTTGGGCCATTGGGCTCATGGCAACTTAAGTTCCGGGCCGGCGCAACACGCTTAAATATCTTCGCTGTCCAAAACCCAAGCCCGCCAAAAGCTTTCATTCTGCAATGTCTAGCAAGCGACTCTGCACAACCACAGAAAACGTTGAGGCCACGTTGGTCAACTTCCCAGAGCTTGAAGCGTGACTCCTATCCACAGAAAAAGCCAACAAAGACCGAGACACCTGCAGCTCAGCTGGGTTTGCCAGGACGAAGCCCAAGTTACGGGGCTGTCGGGCGACCCCACTTTCAGGCCTGCGAAACACAAGCAATTCTGGCTTCGCCAGGATGGGCCTCCACAGTAAGGCCCATGCACGCAAAGCTAGAATTGCTTAGAAAGGCCTTACTCTTTGGGCGTTCAAGGCCTTAAACGGCATTTTGAGGCCTTCCAAAGCGTTTCGATGCCTTCCAAGGCCTTGACAAATTCCCAAAACCCTTGATCCCTTGAGCTTGCAAGATTTTAAGACCTTGGGAACCCAGTTTAGGGTTTGGATTTAGGGTTTCAGAGCTTAAAGCAACTCCTACCACAGAAACAGCCAACAAAGACTGAGACACCTGCAGCTCAGCTGATTTGCCAGAACGAAGCCCAAGTTACGCTGTTGGACCTTATTTTCAGGCCTGAAAAACACAAGCAATTCTGGTTTTGCAGGATAGACCTCCACAGTTGCAGCTGCCTTATTGTGCAAAGACAGCTTCCACGCGCTCAAACGACACTCCCCAGCTCCAAAAATTGGAGCTGTGAATGGATCCAGCTCTTGTGACACATTTGGAACTAAATTGCAGGGTGTGAAACCGCAACTTAAAAATTGCCCAACAGCCCGTCTGTTGGTTTTTCCTGTGGAAAAGAAGTTTTCAAGCTCTGGAAAGTTGACCAACGTGGCTTCACACTCTTCTGTTGCGCAGAGCCTGCTTGACATTGGACAATAGGAACTTTCACAGGCTTGGATCTTGATGGTGGAGGTTTAACTAAGTTGCCCAATCAAGAAGAAAAAGAGAAAGGCCAATGCCAGCAAAAAAGCCTTGTGAACGTTTATTCGTTTTTTCCATGCCTTTAAAGGCCAGTTTTATTTAAGGCCCATCGAGAAGTCTAAAATAAAACTTGCGGCAGCAAGAATAGCTTTTGCAGGATCATCTTCAAGCAGTCGAGGCCCTTCGAGGTCCGTCGTGATGTTTTGAATAGATTTCCGCTCAAGCACTTGTCTGTGGACCTCCGAGTGGAAAGTCTGAGATGAGCCTAAAAATAGAAGAAATCGTGGACCAAAATTGGATTCACAACCCCTAAATTTAAATTTTAAATTGCATTACAGGAACTGGATCCATGCTGCAGCAAAGCGATGCAGGGGGTTACACTTACTGCGCGTCTTTCCTTTGCACCATGGTGCCAGCAGCGTAGAAACAGAAGGCCCAACCAGGACCAAAAGCATATAAGCTCTTATGGCTAGGAGCCGCTCTGCTCACTGCCAAAGAAATGATCAGGTTTGCGTCCGCTTCCAATTTAGTTGGATGACATTCAGGTGTGAAGCATGTGTTGCTGGAATGGAACGACTCTCAGCTGTGCTCCGGCCTTTGCGGAGTAATCTCTGAGACTGCATTATTTCGGATTTCAGCCACACAAGATTCGACTGGCTTCAAACGCAGTCAGTCTGCTTGCACCTATCGGCAATGGAGCACACAGGGTGTGTGAATGCTAGAAGTCAGCAACAAAGGCTGACGCGATCCGGCAAGTGCCAATTTAGCCGCAAAGCCTGAAGATCTCTGTTTGAACACGGAACCTGTGAACTCGGAGATCCATTTAGTTTCCTGCAAAAGAATAGGCACCCAAGAGACCACTTCTTTCAATTTGCTGGCCTGCTTAAGTAAACCATCGAAGTATGGCATCAATTGGACGGCAATCAGATTTAGAGCATAGAGTTGCAAAGATCAACCAGATCAAATGGCTTGTCATCGGTTTTTGGAGAGAGCAAGTCTGAGTTGTTGTTGTTGTCGTAGTAGTAGTAGTAGTAGTAGTAGTAGTAGCAGTAGTAGTAGTAGTAGTAGTAGTAGTAGTAGTAGTAGTAGTAGTAGTAGTAGTAGTAGTAGTAGTAGTAGTAGTAGTATTATTAGTAGTATTAGTAGTAGTAGTAGTAGTAGTAGTAGTAGTAGTAGTAGTAGTAGTAGTAGTAGTAGTAGTAGTAGTAGTAGTAGTAGTAGTAGTATAGTAGTAGTAGTAGTAGTAGTAGTAGTAGTAGTAGTAGTAGTAGTAGTAGTAGTAGTAGTAGTAGAGTAGTAGTAGTAGTAGTAGTAGTAGTAGTAGTAGTAGTAGTAGTAGTAGTAGTAGTAGTAGTAGTAGTAGTAGTAGTAGTAGTAGAAGTAGAAGTAGTAGCAGTAGTAGTAGTAGTAGTAGTAGTAGTAGTAGTAGTAGTAGTAGTAGTAGTAGTAGTAGTAGTAGTAGTAGTAGTAGTAGTAGTAGTAGTAGTAGTAGTAGTAGTAGTAGTAGTAGTAGTAGTAGTAGTAGTAGTAGTAGTAGTAGTAGTAGTAGTAGTAGTAGTAGTAGTAGTAGTAGTAGTAGTAGTAGTAGTAGTAGTAGTAGTAGTAGTAGTAGTAGTAGTAGTAGTAGTAGTAGTAGTAGTAGAGGTAGTAGTAGTAGTAGTAGTAGTAGTAGTAGTAGTAGTAGTAGTAGTAGTAGTAGTAGTAGTAGTAGTAGTAGTAGTAGTAGTAGCAGTAGTAGTAGTAGTAGTAGTAGTAGTAGTAGTAGTAGTAGTAGTAGTAGTAGTAGTAGTAGTAGTAGTAGTAGTAGTAGTAGTAGTAGTAGCAGTAGCAGTAGCAGTAGCAGTAGCAGTAGCAGTAGCAGTAGTAGTGCTGCCTTCGGCTGTTGGGGGTGAAACTGAGGTAAGTTTTCTACCTAATTTATGCCTCTCTTGACAGGTGGCACCTGTCACCAGAGGAAGCCTCTGGTTCTGGTGGCCGTATCTCTTTCTACAGCTCGTAATTCTCGAAGGGGCTTCAAGCCTGAAGCCCCCTTTTCAAAATTCAAAAAGATCAAACCTGATAAATCTTGGCATGTGAGTCAGAACCAGCTAGAACTGCGCGGGCTTTGGCCGAATGAGATGTCGGCTGCCAATGGTGAGCATATGGAATGAGACGACGCTCAGACACCAGTACACAATCGGCTGAGACCAAGGAGCTCAGCCCCCGGTACCTGACAAGGCGCTCTCAACGGATCTTGGGAGGTGAACCCAACGCAGGAAGCCCCCTCCAATTGACCTTCAGCTATTTCTGAAGGAAGGTCGAAGACCCTTCCGCTGAAGAAATCGCGTGAGAATTAAACTATGGGTGGAACCGAAATTCCACCTCACCTGGCAACCCTAGGTCTAAAACAACTTTAGGGAATGGAGCTTTCCTCTGCAGATTCTATCTGGTAAGCTGTTGAAAAACCAAAGAAAAAGGGTGCGCGAGCATGAGCGCAAGCTCGCCCAAACGCACGTAAATTTTCACGATGTCGGTCACCTGTTACACTAAAAAGGCCAAGTGATTTTAAACAAAGCTGTGGCTTGCGGTAAAAAATCTCAAAATGTAATAGCTCCGTAAGATTTCAGTATGTTGTGTTGTTTTCACCCTAGCTTTGTCTGGCTGAGGCCAATGTTTCAAGAAACTTTTAAACAGGCCAATTGCAGCAGCGAAGGTGAGAATCCAGCATCAACCGCCACCCCGAAAACCAAAATACCCTGTCGGTCCCACCCAAATTACCGACAAAAACAATTTTTTCTGAGAAGCGTGAGCTCGTTTCGATTTCAAAACTAGATCGAAGGCGGGACTGCTTTCAAATGTATGTCTGTGTTTACTGTGACTAAATAGCGTGCATTTGTTCTTATTTCCTACGTAACCCGAAAAACATTCATCCGCGGCGGTCGATGCGCTTGTTGTCGACGATCATGGGCTGGAGCTTGGTTGTAGAAGTTACGTAAGTGGAGTCTTGGCCCTTGTAGCTGTTGGAGCAATGGTTCGGGGTCGTAGGTGCTGTAATTGCTGTAACTACTGGTTTGGTTGCCCCAAGTGGTTGGAGGGCGGGGGAGCCGTGCCAACCATCTCCCCAATCTTTGACTTTGCCTTTACGTTTGTTGGAGCTTGGGCAGCGGCCCTTACCGAAGGAGCGGCTTTGTCTGCACCGCGGGCGTAAGAAGAGGGGTCGATACTATGGTCACTCATGGCTTGGGCCACTGTGGTATGGAGACCACTTTGACCCTGCAAGAGGAAGTCAGGGGAAACTTAAGGGTATCCAGCGTTGTTTTCTCCAAGGCTGTTAGGAAGGAGGCTGCAACATGTGACGTATGGTGTGGGAGAATAAACAGCTTGCAAATCATGGTGGTACCAATCTTGAAATAGGCCACTGTGCAATTTAATCGCCCGGAACATCGTTCTGTCGATCATCAGGAATCCACAACTGGAGGGAATACCAGTCCGGCTTAACGAACTCTTGGAACGAAGGAGCTGAGCGACCATTTGGAATAACCCCAATGAAGCATGAGATCAAGGCAAACAGGGACCAAGGGGCTGTTTTTCAAGGCGTTCTGGGAAGGAGCTGTATGGGAGTTTTTCTATCGTAAGTGTCTTCATCTGCGCGAAAGTAACGTTTGCTGGAGCGAAAGGACGGGAGAAAGCTTTCGTCAGATTCACAAAGGAATATACGCTTCAGAACACCGGAGGTCATTCCCATTCCGAATAGGCCTGGTGCCTAGTGTTAGTATCGATGGCTTTGTTGTCTACAAAAGGGGGAATACCATGGATGAGTACTGTGAGCTTGCGCAGAAACCGCTACATTGTCAAACCGATGTAGGGTAAGTCGACGATCTGCTGTAGCGAGGGTTTCCCTGAGGCTGTGGGACCCAAAGAACAAAAGCAAGTGCTTGGTGATACTCTGTCAAGACTCCTGCGGGGGCACCTAAGGCCGGCGGGGCCTTGCTACGAAGGTCAAGTCGGGACTTGCTTCAGCTGCTTACGGCTTGCTTCGAAGGCACGGAGGGCTTCAGGACTATCGCAAGCTTTATACTTGTTGGGGGTCCATGTCACCCCCACTCATTATGAAGCACGGTGCTTCACGACTTCAGATGCATCATACGCACAGGCAAAGTTGGAACATACAACGCACGTATTCCTCCACCGGAGTCGGTGACTCCAGCTACGCGGCGTTTCAGCCAGCGCTGTGGTGCGAAATGTTTCTTGGAGATCCTTGTCCTTGTTGGAACTACGTAGTTGATCTCGACGAGCCTGCCACCTTAGGCCGCAATCGTCGACCAATTTACTTTGGCGATTTGCATATGGCGCTTCAGACGGCCGACTCTGCAAGCAATGCATTGATTTGTACGACGTGTTAAGCAACACGCGAGCGACGCATCAAAGCACGTCACAGGCCGATCCTAAATCGGTCAGCTGTTTCATGCCTGAGCCAGAACTATTCTCTTTTTCGGCACGCTGGAATAGGAAAGGGCCTCCAAGATGACATGCCAAAACCAGAATGATTACTGGCTTTGTGGATGTGTGGGAGGATTGCGCCAGAAGGTGGCTCACTCCACCTCCAGGATGTGAATGCTTGCTAGACCACATGCTGCCTGGGTTTGCAAGGTCAAGGAGTTGAGCTTCTGGTAGCCAAAGTTAGAGTGTAGAATGTAGAGAACACACAGAGTTTTGCCGGTTAGTTGTTCTCCTTTTTGAGAAAGAGCAATGTCAATGTAACCCGTAGGATCTAAAGTCGAGCATGCATTTTTTTCTACGCGGAATTCAGTGCTCAAATGTGCACTCTGCGTTTCACCCAGTAGTGTTTCACCCATGGTCATACTCAACGCGAGACCTGCACGGGACACGCTTTGTTGAAGAGTGGGCGTTGGTTGCAAGGTGCGTAGAAGGTGGTCAGTAAACGGCTTACACCACTGGTGTCATCATGCGACCGGAGCATGTCGACATCGATTTCGACGTGACGCAGGTGCGTCTCATGCGTTTGGTGTGGTTGAATGCATGTTCTTGTGAGACATCGTTCTGAGAAGATTTCTTCTTTCCAGGTGGAAGAACTAGTGCAAGGCACCGATCTCAAGAATTTTCGGTTTCTTGATGAGCAAGGACAAGCTTTCGATTGATGAACTGAGTGAGGCGGCGATGACTTCGTGTTGGACTCCATAACAGCTGTGCATGCTGATCAATACCAGGCAGTGCGTGGTCTGACTTCACCGGTTGTACCACGTTGTATGCAGTTGTTGCATGCCACGGGAGGCTCTTGTGAAGCGTCTTCAAAGAGATGAAGAACTGATCAAGCAGCTGAAACATATTGTGAAGGCTGGGTGAGTGTTCTGTGCGGGAGAAGGCCATGACTATATATATGATGTAAACGTTTGTGGCGCAATGGGCTTGGAGTGGTTAGCCGCTAGCTCGTTTGGTGCGTCCCAGCGATGGGGCTACGTATTGGCAGACATGCGACATGCACCAGAGTGGTTCTGTGTCAAGGCCCAGCACGGCAAAATCGAGGAGTTTCGAGAGATGCTCGAAATTACAAGCATTGCAAAAAGCGTGGGCCTCAACAGCCTTAACGATTATGGACGGGGCTGGTAGTGAACTCAAAAGCTACGGTGGCGACATCTTGCCTTGTTGTGTCAGGTCCTTTGATTTCCGCGTATGAAGCAGATGATCTCAAAGTTGCGATGAACTTAGTTTGTTGTTTGAAACAGCATTGCCATGCTAACTGTACCTTGGTGCGTCCCGTCACGTCCCGTGTTCAGATTTGTGCTGCGTTGAAAGGCACTCGACAACAATCAGGAGCTCCATCGTAAGATGCATCAGCTGCAGGCCGGATCAGACCAAGAAACATGCTCCGACTTGTTTTCCAGTTTCGCCAGCTGTCAAACACGGAAAGGCTGGAATGGCCAAGCTGAGAGCAGAGAATGATTCCCTGAAGAAGGTCCGAATCAAGAAAGAATGTCTTGTGACGTGTGGCTTTAAGCACGCCGCACGAACAGTGTCAGCACATTGCAAAGGTTAACCGACGTCTGAAGGGTTTGCTCGAAGGCAGCGAGCCTGAGCCATGCAAGCACCTTGGATGCATTCAGAAGAGGCAAAGCATGGCAACGCTCTTTCACAGCTTTTTGCTTGGCGTTACGGCATGAAATTCAGATCATAGTCTGGAAGTGAGTGTCAAAATTCCAGGCAGATAGGTCATGAGGAGGCAGAAAAGACAAAGGGACATCATCAAACATGCTGGAAAAGTTAGCAAGTTGAGTTCGATTTTGTTCCTTCTTTTATCACGGCATATTCCACGTATTTTGAAAGCTTAGTTTATGACTTGCTGGTCTTTTCTATCGCAAACCTGCTGCGGTCCGGTGTGTCGAGACCTGGATTTCGCTGTACGTTTTGATGCTACAGGCTACAGGAGTGTTCTGAACGTTAGGCTAGGCCTCGAGTTGAGGCGGCTTTCTCTAGCAGGTGGAGCTTACGAGCAGACAACCTGCTGCAACATGACTCCCCAAGATTACACTTTGCTTCGAACCCACCTCCATGCCTGAGAAAGTAAGGCCAGAAGCTCTCTTTCAGCTACCTGGGACAGCGCCGCCACAGAGTGAAGGTTCCAGGTTTCCTAGAAGTCCAACGAATGTGCTTCTCGATTGCAAGGCCTTGCCGCTTGCCACGTGAGACTTTACTTTGGGCGTCTGAAAACCCTGGACATGCCCCATGCCAAGGCAGTCTGGAAGACACGAGTTGCTTGCCAGAATGCCATTAACGCCATTGACTTGTAGAGGACGCGCCACACGTTTTCAACAGCCCTGTCGCTCACCGTTGCTCACCGTATCTCACCGTGGAAAGTGGTTAATGTTTGCAGCAGGACGGTTCAACCATGCTACGCAGTTTGATCACACTGCTGGTGACCCAGAACTGCTGCTTGTGTGTGACCTAGCGTCTGATGTGTTTTCACGCGTTCTTCTAACCCCCAAAGCAATGAACGATTAGTCTTTGCACTTGACTGCGTGTTGGACATGTTGACCTTTTCTCGGCCATGAGTCATGAGTCATCAGAGACTTCGCGAGGGGTTGTTTGAAAGGATGCCGAAGCTTCATCACCACTCAGTCCAAGAAGGCCACGGCTGAGACGACCGCCGCTGCGTTCGTTCGCACAGCTGTGGCATGAGGGCGGGGGGGGGGGGGGGGGGGGGCCAAAACAATTTTCGTCAGGCAAGAAGATACGGTCATTCCGACATGTGTTTTTCTTCGGGTGAAATGGATGTTGCCCGCACAGAAGCTCGAGACAGGCACGGAAGGCAAAGCCGCCGTTTTCCAGAGTTTCTCAGCTCATCAACTCCATGAACCTGCACAACCCTGAGATGTTGGATGATGTGGAATGCTTCTTTTCCAGAGCAGGGGCTTAGGCATGGCAGGCAGCTGAGGTTCTGGCGTGACATTGAGTCCCCCTTGACTTGCCTCCGGGTCGTGCTCTTATCTTTCTTGACGTTGCCCTTCATGCGAACTTCAGCATGAGCAATTTGGGAGGCATTAGCTGATGTGTCGGCCCGAATGCTGGTCGATCGGCGCGTGTCCAACATTACGGCGCCCACCCATGCTTGAGTTCCGTTTGCGACAGAGTCATGATTGGAATGAGCAGGTATTCATCGTTGATCCATGGTTGAGGAAGGCTGTCACTTCGGGACCCTTCTCGAAGGCAGCTGCATTGAACAATGCTTTCTGCGTGAAAAGGAAGAGGTTGCAAGGAGATCCACGAAGAGCCGTACAAAGCTCTTTGACCCCATGTCACTCATGTGGCTCTGTGCAGACCGAACATCTGACGATCTTCTACCTTGGCCAGGGCAAGATAGAGCTACAGGCTATGGCATGTTGTTTGTGCGCGATGAGCGAGACATTGTGTCAGTTTGGGTTTTTGAGCATCTCTAGGTTATATACAGTTATGTGCATGCGGTTGTTTTGCTCTCATTTCATGCGTACCCTGGCTATCAGAGAAAGGCCCTCCTTCGACTGGAGGAAAGCAAGGCCCTGGCCCTGATCCGCAGCAGTTGCAGGTGTTGAATCTTTTCTCACGCAGGTATGTCCACCTGCTTTTTCCGACCTTCAGGCAGAGCTCCCATCTTTAAGCACCAAGAAGCAGCTTTAAGTTGTTGCACACAGAGAAGCGGAACAACAGGCATTTGCACATGGGATCATCTGGGCCTTGTTGCAAGAAGGCACTTCTGCTCCTCTCAGCACGTGTTGTACATGTAGGCCTTGCCCTTCCGGTCAAGAGTCTGCGCAGCCCTGCCGGCGATAGTCTCGGCAAATTCACTTTGACGTAGGACTGGTCTTTGTTAGTTCTTAGAAAGTTCGTCGATTGCGAGCATCCAGGTTCTGACGCCGAACCGTTCACGAGTATGGGACCAGCCCTCAGGTGAGCAAATGCCTCATACAGTGATAAGTCTGATACAGTATCCATTAAATAAAGCTCTGAAGCACGGATTGTCCCAGGCAGTCTTGCAGGTTCTGCTGGAGGACCTGCAGCTCTTGGATGAACTTCCTATGGTGTTGGTCATGACATGACACACCGCCTACTGTAATTAACCTGTTGCATAGGCGACTGACGGGTGAGCTTACGGTGATCTAGGTACACGCACCAGGATCGGACAGGACAAATAGCACGTAAAGGCACAAAGCAGCAGGAATGTCGAGGCAGCAGGAAGTCAAGTGTGCATGCACTCGTGTGTTGCGAGCATCAGGAACATTAGGGAAATTCGTGTTTTGCTTGGGGTCGGCTTGATTAAGGTGGCCACTCATGGGTCCCTTTATGCACCATTTTGCCATTGCATCACGGTCACAATGTGTTTCCAGCTCATGTGAGCGCGCTTTAGCCTGTGTCAATTCGTTTGGAGGTCTCCCCGCACAGAGAGCGTTCCTGTACTGCAGGAGTCGCGTGCATCTGACAGCGAGGCAGTTTGCATGGCGGCGCTTGGCATGGTTTGTGCGCTGCCCTGGCTGCGGATGCGATGTGAGGCACAAATAGTTCCCCGTGTTCTCCAAGATGCAGGCGTGTCCCAGGACTGAGTCACTGACCTTGTACTCGAACAGATATTCTTGCATCATGTTGTAATGGTATATCCATATAGACATGTACAAGTATTTCTAGAGTTATGTATGATCTATGGCTCGCTCCCACTAGTAACTAGTATCCCCCCCTATGCATAACCGCCGCAAAAGCCCGCATGTCATAGGAACCCAAGGGGATGGTGGGGTGGTGGGGTCTTGGGTTAGAAGGGTTTAAGGAACGTGGTGTGCTGTACCTTCTTCCAAAGCTCTGGGCCGGTCAATCGTTGTCCAAGAGGGAATGCATCTCAGGCCTCTGCTGATAAGGACATCGACCCCCAAGGGGGACATGCCCGGGGTCTGAGAGCTCTATTGCCCTCTCCGTTCTGCCTTTCAATGGCGGCGACATGGTGTGAATTCGCAGGCTCCTGTCGGTTTACGTTCTTTTTCCCACGCTGTTCGCCGCCCGAGCAAGCACACCAGCACCTTCGCTAATAATGGGAAAATATACACGCTTCTGCCAACAATCGCCCCTGCTGGCTCGCGACTTCCATGAAGCCTTCGGGGCAAGGGACCAGCGTGAGCTGAAGGCCACAGGCCTTGCATGCTGATCCGGCCCCGACCAGTCCGCAGCAGCATCGTAACATCCTTGGGACGTCTTGAGTTTGAGGGGAGAAACCCTCCCTTTTCGCCGTGTCCTCAAACGCATAATCCCGGTGCGCCATCTCGCAGGGGAGGAAGAGTTTCCACGTAACATAGCACATGCCAGTCCAGCTGCGCCTCCTTCTGAGGCTGCGTGCAATAAACTGCAAACCGATTTGTCCTTTCGCTGTGGTCTCCTGGCCTTCGGCTTCTTGGCGCTCATTTCTCTTGCTGTCCTTGTCGGTCTGGAGTCTGGGGGGTCATGTTGTCCTTCAGGGCTCCATCCTAGGGAGGATAAGGGGGACCCTTAAAAAGGGAACACCCTCTTCTGGCTCTCTTAAACAGGGACCTTATTCAGGGGGTCTATATCCTCAAGAAGTCCCCCTAATCCTAGCCCCTACTCCAGAGCGCACCAGTATGCCGCCCCCCCCCCCCCCCCCCCATGCAAGTGTGACACGCCTAAAATTCTCGCAGCACAGTACTTCGCGCAATCTCGCAGCTATTGCAGCAGTTTTCGCATCTAGCTTTAATCTCGCAGCTTCGCAGCTTCGCTACGGTTGTCCAGATTAAGCGTCTCGCCAGTCAGCATCCTGGTTTCGGCTGCAAAGTGCTTATACATGTTCATGATGTGAACTCTGCAGATGGTTTGGCCCGTGGCACATGCGGCACAGGAGACGCGTCCAAGTCAATGCACATTCACAGACTCGCACGTGAACTACTTGCCTTGCAGCCCAGCGTTGTCGTGACCGACTGAGTTGCAAGAATTCTGATCAGCTGGCGATTTCAGGCAGCTCTTGTGCAGCTTCATTGGTGGTGTTTGGGGCTTGGTATGGCCTTCATGTTTTGCTTTGACACTGCAAAACCCTGCATGTGTTGTATGCTGAGAAGCAGTTGATGTTCCTCCTTTGGTCCAGACATGTTATCATAATCTTGTGGTCGCCTCCTTCACAACCCCAGAACCCTATTCAAAGCCTGAGTCCTGAAGCCTAAGCCGTACTACCCTAGATATGGTGGTAGCGGCGCGTAGCTAGGATTGGATCCGGAAAATACCGATGTTGCAGGGAACCAAAGCTCTTTCTGGCCACCAAGCCCACAAGAATTGGGATGTTTCTCAGAAACGACCTCCGCGTAAAGCTGCTAATGCTCTCCAGGCCACGTGGTGAAGCCCATGTAAAAAATGCGATTTCTGACACAAGCGGTGGGCAGGCAATTTCAAAAGCATACTCTAAAGAACGATCGGGTTAAGAGTGCAACCCTATATGGCATCAGAGGATGGTTGAGGAGTCCCCGCATGCAGCGACACATTGCTGGATTCAGTCGTGAAACTTTTAGTATGTGACGGCATTTTACCAGGTGAGCAATGCCCACTGTATCATCCGTATTGGAAGCACTAGACAGATGTAGACAGGAGTTATGGAGGCATCTCCGGTATGCCGACGTAGCTGACCAGGTTGAGTAATGATGGTAATCTGAATTCCGAACGGTGGGATTTGTAGATGATCCCTCGCCTAGAAAATTTACATGCCACACTGGAGTTCCACTTCCAGAAATGGCGCACGGAATAGCCGCCTTTGCTGGAATGTGCTTTGGAGCTAAACTGTACAAGGGGATCATTCGAAATCAAAGCCTCTACCTACGAACACCCAGCTGTATGCAACAAAGGAATGGTAAGCCTGAACAAGAAACCTCGAGCAAATTCTGAAAAAGACATGTGCAGGACATGATTGGACAATGCAGTAACAACTGGACGATTCGTTTTAATTTTGCTGCTGCGGTAGGCACTTGAGCCTAGCTTCGTCCTTCAAAAATCCCGGCCGCAAGTGCTCAGCCAGCCAGTGATGAGATAACGCACGAGATGAACAGATCATTCTGTTCAGTCTGACACTGAAGTTTGGCATGTCTCCCGAGCGATTGGTTACAGGGATTCCTAGCTGCTTACCAGGACCTGAAGCCGGATGTTGAATTGCTGCAACTCAACTTTAAAGTTCCACTCGCTGGTTTGCGGATAGGGTTTGAAGGATACATACGTTCTGCGGAAACTTACGTTGTGTGCACGGGGCTTGTCCCAAAGACAAGAATGTTTTGAAAGCATGTTCCCTGTTGTTGCCTGGTAAAACAAGAAAACACAAGGCCTTTACAAGGAGTTAATTGAAAATTTGGTGATTTTTGTTTGGGTTTCTGAGTTTCCAAGGTTGGGAGGGTTAAGACTGAAAGGAGTCCTGGCCGCGATAAACAGTAGCTAAGGTTCTGTTGTATGTGGAGCGGCTCGAGCAGAGGGCCAAAGTCGTGCGAATCCCAGTGCCTGTGCTTCCTCTTGGCCCCAAGCATACGCATGTCGAGGTGGACCGCACTCGCCACGTCATGGAAGCGGCCATTGATGTCAACAAGGCACCCAAACATTCCTGACAGCAATGCAGTGCTCACACGTCTCCATGTGCTTGAGGAGGCAAGAAGTAATCAGCCGTTGCTTCGATTTCACAGATCGTCGTTCTGGAACGGAAGAGGAACCTCGTAAGATGAGAACCGGCCGAGAGGCATATCCCATGAAAGACCTGGCCTGTTTGAAAGCTGTCTTTGCTAGAAGGTGGGTGCGCTTGGCTTGCGAACAAACAGTTGTTGTGTCATCCAAACTATATTCGAAGGAAATGCCATGGAGAGGGCTGTGCAGTACGACTATTTTACACACTCTACACACACGCACACGACGTGTACTCCTTTCGAGAGTCATGTTGAAGACCAAATTCGAAATGAAGACGATGCGAAGCACTATTAGAGTCAGGTGCTGACAGGTTGATTCCGATTGAGTATTGTCGTACCAGCGCCCGCATAAGTTCAACTTGACAATAAGACTTCCCAGCTTCATCGTGGACCACAGGCCAAAACACTTGCCGACTTTGAGCAGCGTGTGAAGCACTTGTTCTCCGGGTTTTTCTGCGCCCGAGCCTGAAGGTGTGTTTATACAGCTGGTGTAAGAGGTTTTGTGTTGAGTGGGTCCAACGAGACCAAAGCTCAGTTGACCATGTCCTTGTTTGGAGTTAGGTGAACAGCATTCGCGTCTTGTTCTTTGATCCAGACTCGAAGAGCCTCCTCATATCATCCTCCCAGATGCGCAAGAAGGCCCCCGTTGCCTTCTTCAGTTGTTCCTGCATGTCGCATGGGGCAGTTGCGCTGATGCGATGCACCAGGGGTCAACTACCATCAGCCTCACCAAGGGCATCTTAGGGCAGTGTGCCCAAAAACAACAGGCGGAACCCATGTGCAGGTTAGCATTGTGACTTCGATTGCAGCGCTTGTACGCAGCAGGTTATCCATATACCTGACATTCACCAAAACCCGTTTGTCAGTGCCTCGGCATAGGCTGCTAGGTCCTGTCAGCGCTTTCTGTTTTGATGAGGCCTGAGGACACGAGATCGGGTGTCAGTGTCCACTCGGCACGAGGTCGAGCCTGTAACCGACGGGCTGCAGCGCAACGGTAAACCAGCGGGGACCTAAGAACATCTGAAAACGCTTTTTATCATTTCCCTTCACTCACTGGCCCTGACTTCTATTCATGGGGTCCATTTGGATCATCTTGGAGGTCAACAGTCATGCAGCGATGCTTGTCGGGCCGATGCTGGTGGAGTCTTCTCGCGGAGATGACAAATGGGGTGTCTTGGTGAAGTTCGGAAACTTGGGTCGGTCAGGGAAAGTTGAAAACTGGTACGTGATGCAGGGTAGTTTTGTTAATGTTCTTACTCGTACCTTCGAGTTCAGTTTCAACTTGTGGGCGTCCTCTATTTGAAGGGCTTTCTGGATCACCTAGAATCGCACGCCATGTTCACCCAGCTGAGTCACACTTTGCTACTGGCTCACGCTATGACGCTGCCTTGCTACTGGCTCACGCTATGACGCTGCCTTGACGGCGCAGGGTTCTCTTGTGGGCTCGTTGTTCTTTTTTCATTGTGTTTGTGCTGAGGACATTGCCTGCAGCAGACAGAGGAAAACGGAACAACGAAATAGTCCGTTTGTAGACTGGGAGGTTCGACGCTGGAAGATAGTACCAGGTTCTGAGAAACGATCGAATTTGTGAATATACCTCTTTGGGAGATTTCGGTGTGCAGGCGCGGGGCATCTGTCTGCCCGTGGGATTTGTGCTTTGCAGGAACATGCAGGAACGATCTCGGTCCGAATGTGCGCAACAAGACAAGACCCGTCCAGTACACCGTAAAGGCACTCCGTGGTGCTCGTGTGCAAACCTGCTCTCCCACAAGTTCTAGGCCCAAGGGCCTAAGTGTTTGCCCATCTGCCTTTTCTGTCTGTCCAGCACCTGGTCAGCCAATGCTACAGGCTAGCGGCGTTTGTGTTCTGGATGTGCTGTTTTGAGTGTTGTGCCCAGAACGGAATCGGAAAAGAAGGGTTGGAATGGTGCAGTGCTAGAGTCCGAGTGTGATCTCAACAGCACCGGCCCGTTGCATGGTCTCTCCAGTCTTATCCGCCTTATCCCAATCTGCATGTGTTTGACTGTTGCAAGCTGCGAGCAATTTGCCCGACATTCCCATTCGTCAGCAGTTCAGGTGGCCAGGAGTTGATGGGCGTGGTCCAGCTGCTGGAGAAGAAGCGGCGAGCTCCAGATGGAGCTGCGCAGCCGAGTTTAGGTCTCAGTCGAAAAGCACGAGGGTTTCTCTGTTGCGCGCATATCTGCCTGCTTGCGTGGCAATGGTTGGAACATGTTGCACTGCCTAGTGAAGTTTCATTGTGGAGGTTGCGTTCCCAGGGTTGGTTGGTTGATTGTCGATCACCCAACGTGTGCTGACCCTCACCTTTTGTGAACTCAAGATAATCGGCGGTGCGCTGTCATCGAATGCCAAATAAGGGCATCTGTCTGGTCGAGAAAATCTATGCATCGGCCGCATCGGCAAATTGTCTGTTCAGGTTCAGCGTCAGTTGGTGCACCAAGTGCTCGGGCATCACCATCACCCTCCCGCATGTTGGTCTGCGAACGCTACGACATACTCAAGAGTCGTGTCCGAAATCAGAATTCAGCTGGTGCGTGAGTTTCACACACAGTTTGTGAGGTTACGGTACTGGTACACGTCAGCAGAACCGTAAATAATCATGCGAAGGTTGTTGGTACCAACAGCACGTGGTCAGGTGCTTGAATATGTCACGTACCGGTGCCCATGTCAAGATGGAATCCCAGGAAGAAACCGTGTCGGGTCGTGATGTTGTTGAATTGCTGACCCGGTAGTTCCATGTTCGTTCAATTGATGTGTAAGTGGTCCAAGGTATCTCGGGCGCGAAGGTAGTGGATGAAGTTGCCGGGTGGGAGTTTGGCCTGGAATGGTACCGGATGGAGGGGACGCGTCCGTATTCAGTCTCTCATACGTAAGAATCAGACCGTCACCAGAGCAAAATATCGTTGTATGGTCGGCATCCGTATCGCGTCCCCACTTTGCTGGCACACGACACACCGCCTGTGCCAAAGAAAGTATCGAACGAAGTAGGATCTAGAAGATGAAGCGTTGTCCGCCTGTAATCCACATAGGGCTCAGATTGTTCTGAGGCTCAATTCAAAGAGCCAGTGCAGTGTCCGTGTGTGTGTGTGTGTGTGTGTGTGTGTCGATATCGTAGGCATCGCACCCAAACGGCGACTCGTGGCCTTGGTGGTAAGTTACGGACTACGCGTAGCCCCTCTGGCCAATGAAATAATCGTGGGTGTCGACATCGAAGACGGAGTAGCCAGGCACGAGCTTGCCGTTCTTGGTGAATACAGTAAGAGAGAATCAAACAGCAATGTCACCATTCCCTGTGTGCCATAGTACTTGCATGGCCTTGGTGGGAAGGTACCGGCTGGCAACGCCGCAGTAGATGGGGGAATGTTGCCCAGGTTTGAAATGAGGCTCGTTGTGTGCCACCTGGGCTCGCGGACGGTCATGCCCTAGGGCTGGTGCCGAATTTGTGGCCGAAGAAATTGGAATACGTATTCCAGTTCCACTCTGATGATGGCACAATCACGAATGCTGACAGTCAGATGCTGTGGTTCCATGCGATTTGTCCGGTGGAAGTGGAATAAACTTACTTGGGAATTTTGTAGATCTTCATGTATATAGATGTGCGTACCGAAGAACGGGAGCAAGGTGAGTTCACGACCGATGAGCAGAACCTGTTTCAGCAACTGTCCGTTGCTTACCTCGCTGGGTGAATAGGTGTTGCCGATCAGTGTTCTACATCAAGTTAATGCTCTTAGTGTGTTGGCCGCGATTTATCCCGCTTGGACTTAGTTTATTGATGTTTATTGGTATTTCGCAACACGAACCGCGACTAGGCTGACGGTTTGCTCACATGCGGGTTCAAGAACCATCAAGGCAGGAACTGCTCTGCTTGGAAATTCAGGGGCATGGATTGCATCATTTGCATAAAATGGCTGTGCCCTGCGATGATGGCAATCTTGCCGGCGAGGTGCAGCAGCTGTCAGCCCAACTTGCCGGAAGTCCCTACAACGTTCAGGCGCTACTGTTCGGATGAGGCGCCAAGCTGCGATTTGCAGGCTAACAAAGTCAGAGTTCCAGACCCTTGATGTACATCTTCGCGCCGTTCAGGCTGACAACCCCGGCGGGCTTCTGCGCAGACTTGGAAAACAGCATCCTTATGCGGTTGTCTAGCTTTCGTGTTAGCTAGCCACTCCATAAGGCAAGGAAATGCGCTCATCTCTGGATCTAGCATCGTTGTTTGCATTCAAGTTCCCCCTCTTTGCGCTTCAGCTTGTGCGACTGTGTTAGGGTTTTTTTGCTGCAAGGGCCTTCCAATGGCTTTGTCAAACCGTCTGCTTTGGCGAAGTGGGGCCATGAATCACGGGCAGTGGTGCTGTTGTCACGCAAGCGAGCAAGCCCCCAAGGTTCCCCAAGTCCTCAAGGCCTGGGGAAATAGGTTTGTTGTGTATCAGCCAAAGTTCAAGCAGGAAAGCTAACACACATCACGGAATGCTTGCTGAAGCTGTGCATGTGAGGTTGTATCTCAGCAGCCATTGGCTGTTGCAGTTAGGCTGCAGATAGGAGGCGAATGCCCCAAGAAAGGGCCAAGTGGCCTCGGGGGGTCCTTGCTGCAGCGACCTGCCTCGTTGCAAAGCACCAGGCGGGCAAATGGTGCGTTGATGTGTGTGTTGTCAGTTGACGTCGTGCCAATCCTGCTTCAGCAGCGAGCTTGCTTGCTGACCAGTCCAAACAAACGCACTCCAGAGTTGAGCGTTTCCCCTGGCTGATACAACTGCATGTAGTGACGTGCGATGGCATGGCGCGTAGTTGCTCGGAGGCCCAGATGCAGCACAGAACTCGCGAAACAGTTTCGCCGACAACGTCGTTTCTTCCTGTTGAGGAATTATGAGGAACATGGCAGGGAGGTCCGAACAGGCACACATGTTCGAGTCGATTTTGGCCCAGCGTGTCATACACTTGATGAATGTTCTTTAACAAACTAAAGGCCGACGCGAAGTGTGGGGTGTGTCTATTGACGGTCTCTGGAGCCCGTGACCTATGGCGTACAGGGCCTACACTGGCCCACTGAGGCCCTGGCTTTCGGGCTCGCTTTGGAAGAGAAGTGCAGACCTGCACAAAGGATAGTTATTTTTCCATTAAAAGTAGAAAGCAAGGCTAGGGACCTAGGGATTAGGACGCCGCACGAAGGATCGGGATGCAGCATGCCTGCAAGAGAGGACCTGAGACTGCCGATGCAGACTGGCTAGCAGCATCTAGCCACACCTAGCCACACCTAGGCACACCTGGCCACAGCGTACATACAATGAGGGTGCGCTGGGTATGCTTTCTGCTGACAAGCCGAGTTCCGAGCTGGCAGACTTGCAATTGCAGGTGGGCTTCATGATTTCTGGACGATCTGCCCCTATTGCGACCAAGACCGCGCCGCGGGTCAGAGGGTACTGTACATGTTTGTTTGCATGTGAGTGGCTGTTATGTGGCAAGTGTTGCAGGCAAGTCGACCTAATGCACTGGCACCGACCACGCCTGCACCTCGTCAGGTCTGCCCAGTCATCCTTCTGTTTGAGAGATGCACTACTGATGCACTTGTCCTTGTCCTGTTTGGCAGGGCTTCATGAAGAGGGTGGCCCCATTCTTGGGCTTTGCAGGCACAGTCTGTGCCAAACTTTGCCTCCGTGTAAGCAGCTTTGTTGATACCGACTGCAGGTTCGGCAGTGGCCGGTGCCAGCACTCGACGACATGCGGCTTCAACAGAGACATCTGCGCCGCAACAGAAGGTCCAAGAACTGGTGCAGGACGCTGCCTCGCTGCCTACAGACTCCCATTGTGCACCATGCTGCCGGCAGACTAACTTCTTTATGCTTGGTGCTGCGTGCTTGGGTTAAGGAGCACAGCGTGATCATGTTCTCAAAGACAACGTGCCCATTTTGCAGCCGAGTTCTTGCCTTAAACCTTTTTGTGGGTGGATGCCTGTACAAGCGATGCACAAGGCAGCGAGAACATGTCAAGGCAAAAGAAGTGCTGAAGGGGAGTGGAAGCAAGTTTGTCGTGGTGGAACTGGACGAGCTTCCACCACAGGAACGGGGGCCGTAGATCACCATTGCCGCTTCAGTGCAAGTGCTTGTTTCTTGTGGCAGGAGGCTGCTGCAATGCAGGCAGTGCATCACAGCGCAGAGCCAGAGGGTTGAGGTAGATAAGAATGGCCGTTTACTATTTTCCAGGATGTTTTCGCGGACATGACCGGGGCGCGCACAGTCCCCCGCGCTGCTTGCATTGATCTGTTTCCACGGTACCGCTGCCCATTACCATCTCACATGCAGCCGAGATTTTCGTTCGTGGAGAGTGCCTTGGTGGATGTGATGATCTGCTCGCGATAGAACAGCAGGGCGGCTTGCAGAAGGTGCGAGAGCTGAGGCAGAGTGTGGTGATATTGTGAAGCAGGGTAGCAATGACTTGCCTCAGGTGTTGACTGGAAAGTCTTTTCAGATTCAACGATCGGAGGTGGGGCAAACACATAGAACTGTCCTGCTTCCCCAGGTTGTGAGGTCAGGCTGCCTGACTGCATAGGCAGAGTGGCGTGCAAAGCTGGATCCGCGAAGTTACCGGGTGCCCCGGCTGTCGGAAAATCGGGCTTTGGCAATGAGAAGAGGGCGAAGATGAAGGAAGACAGAGCATCCCAGAACGATGTAACGTAGAGCTGAGGGAGGCCGGGTGCCAAGTGGAGTGGACTCAGAGATATTCAGAGCCTCTAAGTCTCTCTTTCCCTCTCGCTCTCTTCTTCTCTCTCTCTCTCTTCTTCTCTCTCCTCTCTCTCTCTCTCTCTCTCTCCCTCCCTCCCTCTCTCTTTCTGTCGGACTTAGGTGCTGCGGCAGCAAGGCACGGAGCCGCCTGGGTCTCACCAGTACGACCGCTTCATGCCCACGAAGGCAGCGATGCCAAGTATGAGACCAAGCAAGCAAGCAGCAAGAAGCGTACACTCTAAGAAGGGTAGCAACAAGCAGCGTCAGAAGGGAGTCCTGCGCCATGAGATGTATATGATGTATGGGGACAGTCGCAGGGCCACTTCGCATGTGGAGCCTGTGGTCTTCCGAGCCTTGGCACAGTTTAGCTTTGGAAAGAGCTGTTAAGTCTGTTTTTGCATGGTCCTGGAATGCCAATTTGTCTGTAACGCGGTTTGCGCTTGCTTCAGGCTCTACTCAGCAAGCTCAAAGTTTCGGAGTAACTGTGGCTGGCCTGTCTTCAAGACATGCTACTTCTCAGAGGCCGACTTGCTCAAGCTTTCTTTAGCATGGATAGCCGATGCGTGTTTGACAAGGAGGCTGGCGGCTGCCACGTCGGCACCGTTCAGGAATTCGGCGGGCTGGAAATTGTTTGTAATCGCTGCGCGTCGCATTTGGGCGAACTGCTCAGACATGCTCAAGTGATATAAAGTGTCACGTCTTCTGAGAAAGGGGAAAAGAAGCAAGATGAAGCAAGTCAGGTGCATGCTCTGATTTCTTAGGCCACGTCTTCTTCGATGCTTACAAGCCTGACAACCCGAATGGAGAGCGACACTGAGCCAACGGGCTCTCCCTGACCTACGTCGAGGCAAGACAGTGCGTGTTCCAGACTAGAATTGGCAAACGCCCGTCGAGCCTAAGCAGTGCAAAGACGTTGAGACATCGAGAAAGCTTGGATTGAACAAACAAAGTACCAAAGAATATCAAAGAATCTTCCACCAGGGAGAGCCTGACATGCAGCTGACCGAAGGAAAGGCGTGGAAAGAGTCAATGTTGCTCCACTTTCTGCATTGCAGCTATGTCAAAGCTGCTTGAAGGTGGACTTGAACAAGCCCGCAGCAAAGAGCGCTGGTGGCACTTGCGGCTTAATGTAAGGCGCACCTGTGGACCTGTGAGCCGGCAAAAATTGTCTCCGCCACGCCTTGTGAGGTAGTGGCGCAAAACATGCGAAGCTTTTGCCGATTGTCAGGACGGTTGCTGTGTGCACCGGGGGGGGGACTGACCGGTTTACAGCGTTCGCAGCTGTCAGGTAGGTATGGTGTGAACTCGGTGAACCTCACTCTCGACACTGTCGAATGATGGAGGCCCCTATCTCATGTGATGCGGCTGGTTGGTCCTTGAGAAAGGCGCCGAACTTGTTCCGGCACCGTACTAGTCGGATCTAGGATTAGGTGCGGAGTCGCGGAGTTCACGAAATGTGTGTCTTACACCCCAAATTCAATACGCGCTTTCGTAGCTCTGTTTCTCACACAGAGCCTTGTTTCGTAAACCAGAGCGGTTTGTTTGGATTAAACACACGCCGGAGACAACGAGAACACACATTCGGCCAACAAATGGTCATAAGTCTCCCCGCCATGAGGCGTTCGTTATGGCAAGGTAGATCAATGACACGGTGGGAGAGCATTTCGTTTGAGGGGAAGGCATGTCTAGACAAGAGCGCTTTGTTTTGGGTACACTTGCGCGCTCAGCACGATTTAAAGAGGCACTACTGTTATGACAACAGCAACAAAGCCTGTGTTTGTCTTGATAGGAGGTCGCCCCTCGTTGTGGGGGTGGTAGATGTTAACTCAGCTACTCTCCTTGGGTCACCTGGCCGAGTCTCTTCCCGATAAGCCCGCAGAGCATCCTGCAGTGCCCCTCGGAAAATGCCTTAAAATCCTGCCCAGCCGTCGAGCTTCAGATTTTCCAACACCGAAGCCCGAAGAGTATCCGTAGTTTTAGGGTGGGATGTTGGAGGCAAACAGTTTCAGCTGACATATATTCTGACATTCTCGTAGCTTGCGTCTGCCAGATACCAGCTGTTCGAGAGCCGACCCGCAGTTGATCTATGGGCTTGCTTTTGTGCGGCAGTTCAGCAGGTTGTGACACAATGCGCACAAGTCAGGGCATCCAATCAAGGTTCATCACCAGTGATGGGCAAGGACCTTTGGCAGTTTTTGTGATGTCTGAGGTGTTAGATGGTGTTCGGTTCCAAACATTTTGCTGGGGGGAAGCTCGAGAGTATAAGATGATGGATAAAGTTATCATCCGCCGAATCGGGGTTGAAGAGCTTTGCTGTTCCCCATCGAACACGCATCACTTGTTGTGACAACCAAACCTCAGGATGTTGTCTCGCACCTACAGATCCAATGCTTTTGCGTTCGTTTACTGCCGATCATGCATCATGATGTCGTGCGCAGGTGAGGCGTTCTATGCCAGCCAAACTGTTTCAACCGGCCGAGCATCCTAAGTGCTGTCGTTCCGCCGAGACATCGAAGGCTTCTGGCTTTTTCGGACTCAATCTGGTTGTACGCATCTTGTGTCGCACTTGTTTTTCGAGAAGAATAAACACGTCTCAGCAAGGACGACACTTTAAGTGCCGTGTAGTCTGCGGCACCTAACAATTTTCGACATTGCGTCACACACTGTGCAGCCGAGAACGCCAAAAGGCCAGGCCATGTGGTATTCATGGTCGGGTTTGTATTGTAGCCTTTGGGGACAGCAGGGTCCCGGCAAGGTTGCTCATGCCCATTGCCTTCAGCTGTTTGGCTGATTTTAGCGGTTTGGCCTCTGAAGACTTGCATATCACAGTGAGCCCGGCCAGCGGAGTCCGCTTTAGTGCTCAGAACTGTTTATCTGTGGTGCAGCCCAGCATGAGCACACGCAGCAATGGCAATGCATGCGGAAGAAGACGCTGAGCTTTTCAGCTGTGGCATTTGCTGAAGGACCGGTCGCCTCACAAGATCTTCACTTCTCACTTCTCCATCACAGTCTTGTCAAAACTCTGAGTTCCGAGTTGTTTGTCTCGAGGAAGCTGCTGAAGACGAGGAGGTGGATCAACTCGGTGGCTTTGTGTACGTTGCAAGATGTTGCAAGATGGTTGAAATTCATATGCTTTGGGAATGCAGATCTTCAGGGCCTCGTGTTTCGAGTTTCCAGTGCTCAGGAATGTTGCGGCAAGGAGGTTTGGGAAGGGCGCACATACAGACGGGGGCGGCGAAGCTGCCTTGGGATCAAGCAGCTACAAGTGTTCAATATCCTTGATATGGTTTGCAGCGATAATGTGCATTGAATGTACTTTTTACCCGCAGCTTACGCCCTGGATTCATCTGACCAGCTGGCAAGCTTCAGTGAAGAAAGGTTGCGCCCGACATCGCCTAAACGTTAGACTCACTAGACTACACGTCTATAAGCTCTGACCTGATCTGGTTGAGGGTTTGGGATGTCTTGGGGCTGCCTTGGGATCTGGGCCCGACACAAGTTCCATTTGACGTTGCGTTGCCGTCTCCACCACTTGTAATGGCCATTTGATGGCCTTTGCACGAGGAAGGTTTGTGAACGGGGATCAAATCCTTTGTGGCTACTGTGAGCTTTGCTTCGCTCCACCCACCCACACCCACCCTAAATCTCGCGTTGCCCCACAAAGCACCCGGTTTCGGGGAGAGCCCATCAGCAGGGTGCTTGCGGGTACACGGGCAACCAGACATGTGGGTACACAGGGAACCAGACATGTTAAATTTCCACCTTCTCCGGGTGTCCGTCATCCGCAGTTTTGGGAACGTGGCCTTGATGCATCTCGTTCGGTCGATGCCGGGGTTGCATCACGCAAAAAGGATCACTCAGTCGAACGCCCGTTCTTGACTTGCGATGGCGACCGCGTCCGCGTCTGAGCGTGATTGTCCTGGTTGTTTATGCTAGCAGCCATGCCCAACAAACATTCGTTATTGGAACCTTGCCACTCGCGGATACTGCGATGGGCGCCGCACCCGTCGCTGAGCTTCGTGCCGTTTTTGGTCTTGATCCGCTTCGGCGTACCCTCCTCACGTGCCCTGTGTACCTCATTGTGCGTTAACGGTGGCTACAACATCAGCATGCAGGTTCCACTGCTTTGTTGCCGCACACCTTTTGAGAGCAACGGATACTCAGCCTGCGACAACTGCTGCAACATCACGTTCGTAGGGCCCGTCTGTCAGGCGGCTGCCGCGTGTGAGATATGAGATGCGCCGATGTGCGAATGGACTTGAGACCGGCCCTTTCTGTACATACAGCATTGTTGTTCATTGTTGCGATTGTACGTACGTTTGAGTGACTACGTTCTTGAGCATTGCATGTCGCTACCGAAACTTCCTTGTTCTTTTCACGTATTTGCTTGTTGTTTGTTGACTTGAAGCTGACATTCACTTGGATTGTTTCACAATTCTGACCATGACTCATGGTGCTTCTAGCGCCCGCAACCTCACGTTTGGGGCTTGTCAACGCCCTCCTCTGCCAGCGCTACCTGGCCTGCCGCTGCCTCTTTTGGAGGGGTGTTCGGACGGATCCCCCCCCAGCACTGGCGACAGGAGGGATCTAGGCCTGATATCTAAGGCATCCACCTTTATTCTTGGATTTATTCTTCACCTTTTCCTTTTCATATATCATTAGCTTCATGATATCTTAATTGCCTAAGAATCCATCTATGAATATGAGAGTCAAAATTGAGATTTCATGGCCAGGCGTATCCATCTTAGCAAAGTTCCCACCCTAGCTGTTTATAATCCAAGAAATATGAATTAAAATGCGAAGAGGAGAAATCGTCAGTGGGTGTTCGCTCCGGTGTTGTTGCAGCTCGCGGGTACCTCGGAGATGCCGTCCCCTTGATCTCGTCACCTCATCCTGGAGTCCGCTGGAGTCCGCTGCTGCGCTCCGCCTTCTTCCTTCCATCGCCATGTCGGGGGCGAAGCGTCTTGATTTGCTTGTGGATTCGGCAGTTGCGTTGCAGTCCGCTGCACATGGACGATGCCACTTTCGGTTTGTCGGCTGCGAAGTGCAGAAGCCCTTCTCGGGGTTTGACAATATGTAGATACACACACACACACCCACACTAACAATTGGGACCGAATTCTGGCAGCTCAATGCCCTACTGTTCGATGAGCTCTTAAGATAGCAAGCGCAGCAGCTAAATCTGAACAAGCAGCTGACCCTGGTAAGCTAAACGGCTAAATGCCGTTCTCCGCTACCTTGGCTTTGTTGTTGAAGTAGATCGGGCCCTACAACCTGCTGCAAGGTGCGGGGTTCCGGGATTTGCTTGTCCAAAGAACATGACAGGTAAGCCTTCGACCTTGCCTCATGATGGTGCAGGCTGGCTAAAGCCGACTCAGCATGTTGCCAATCACATAAAACAAATCAGCTAACTGCAGGTCTGCCTGCTGGATTTCCCTTGGGTGTTGGACTATATCTTGGCAACGCGATTCAACTGCTCTTTGCGACAAATTCGTCATGCAGTATGCAGCATAGCCCGGCTCTTACTTCTTGAGCGATTGGGTGTGGTGTGAGTGTGTTGACTTTCCAAGGTAGATCGGAGTAGTTGGTGCACTAGTGCCAAGATATTTTCGACATGTGGGTCTTGTCTAGATAGGCATGTTCTCGAATTGTCCAGGCAAAGCATGGCGTCATGGCGTTCGCAGCAGCCAAACGCATTTCAACACCATAGCTCAGGTGCTCACGCTGCGGACCATCTTGTCAGCAGCAGTCGAGCGCGCTGCTTGGAGTTCTGACATTGTCCCTGAGAGTTGCGAATGGAACTGTTTTTGAGGTTGGGCCTACTGGTTTCTCAAGACTCTGATGCTGATGGATCCATCTCGGCAAAACCTTTCATCGATAACATGATTCACGTTATCAGTGAGTGCCTTGCCCAGACTAGCCTTGTTTCCTCTGTGGGTGCATCTTTTGCATTGACCGTACGGTGAGGTGTTTGAAGAACTTCCCGCTTTGCTTGGATTCGGAGTTCTTCCACTCGTTCCTGGAGCCACTGCCAGCCTCCAAGTGGTCACCGCCAGTATGGCTCTCGTTGTTGGTTCCGCCGAAGGACGGTACGCTCCATACTTTTAACGCCAAGCCAATCCATCACGATCCGTTGTTCGATATTGCTTCTACTACCGTGCCTCCCACTATATATTCGTAGCACTATGCATCTTACCACTGTTACTATCACTTAGCTTATTCTGACTACTTTTGAAATACAAATTCAACTTCTATCATTGTGATGTTTAATTTTGATTATTTCCATGGTGTGTGTTAGTATTCTTTGTATTTGCATTATTATTGTTATTATTGTTGGTATCACTGTTTTTTCTTGCTGTCACCATTTGTATTGTACATATTGTTCTCACGATTATTATGAGTATTATTCTTACTATCATTCTGATTCTTGATTTATTGTGACTATTACCATTATGGTGACTGTGATCAGTCTTACCGTTATTGCTTGAGTACTAATGTTCGTTATTATTCGTACAACTTGTGGTTTTTTTCTTATGTTTCCCGCAGGTGTAGCAGAAGGGTTTCCGTGGTGACAGTGGGGATTCCCCCTTCTCGGCTCGAGGGGGCGGTTGGGAAAGCCAGTTTCAGCCATGCCAAGGCATGCCAAAACCATCCTTACCACCCCCCCCCCCACCCTTCTCGGCTCGAGAGGGGGCATTCTTGAGATTATCGGAGAGGCTGGAAGCCCTGCAGCAGCACTTGTGTGCAACTGCGCATGTTTCGGCCTTCAAAGAGCTTCAACATCTAGATGTCATCATGATTGTGCAACGGGGGACCCAGAAATAGTGAGTGTTTTGATCATGTTGTCTTCCGATCTTGCTCTCTGGTCCCAAGATCTGTTTGCCCGTTTGGGGCAGCAGCAACTTGATTGACAGATGCCAGGTCAAATTTCTACTTGTATACAAAAACTCCCCGTGGCGCAGTCCGAGTGAGCGACAAGTCAAAGGAAACTCCAGGTTTTTGTTGCTCCTTTCTCCTGGGACTGGCCGAATATCGTGCAATAGCATGCAGTCGCAGCTCAAACTGTCGTGGCTTCTCCTGTCAGTGGCAAAGCATATTTCCTTGAAAGCCATTGTCAGTGTATCTTTCGGTGAGGAGGCGCAGGGCCAGCTAGGAATAGGCATTACGCAACACAAGATGCCGAGCTCCAGACGGTTGCAAATACAATATGCCGGTGGGCCAACCGACGAGTCGCCTTTGCGTTTGCGATTGCACTTCAGCAGATCGTACTTTTAACGCTACGCGACCCGCCTCGGCCGGGCCTGGTCAGAGGAACCGATTTGCTGGTGGCTTGGGGTCTTCTGCTGGCTTGGCTCTGGCGTTCTTGGGTCGTGCCCCTGGACGAACGACAAGCCTGGCATGAGTGGGGGCTACATGTCTCAGTCGTGACCTGCCATCAACACCTGAACCTTCCAGAGGCGTCTCCGGCGCTATACCCGCAACGCCAGGTCAACAACCACGCCGCCTGTCACCCGCGCTGGGTAGCAAGCCCTTGAGAATCCGAGAAGCAACCATAAAGCCATGGCGCTTCTAAGATTGCGCGACATGTTCTGCCTGAGCAAAACATTGGAGTCCAGAGCTTTGCAGTCCACGCGGGTGGAGAAGGAAGTGCATCGGCCCCCAAGAACCATGCATGCAGGTAGCGCCGGTAGGGGTGAAGGTTAGGGTTAGAAGGGAGGGGGCGGCCACACATGCCCCCTGTTCTTGATGCACCGTCCGCTCCCGGACACCTGTTGGCCGGGGAAATTGCCTATTTCAAGCAAGAATGTAACAAACAAAAGGACGCAAGCGCATCAGGTGTGTTGGGGAAGGAATGAAAGGTGGTCTGCCTGCTTTAAGCTACCCAGACACGAATGGCCAGAGGGCAGCAGATGCTCACGTGACCTTGTCTTGGAGTGCTCTCAGGCCCAGCCATCTGAGATTCCTGTGTGGAAATTTTCACCCCTTGACGCACATGCAGTTTGAGGACGCTCGCACTCAAGTCGAGAGGTTCACATGCCGGAAAGCTTTTTCTACATCTTTGCAGCCTTTCCATGACTAGGACTCTGCCAAGCAAAAGGCCTTTGAAGCGCAAACGAAGGCCGTAGTCTCGGCTTTTTGACTTTCCGGGTCTGTCGTGTGGCTGCGGCTCCCTTGCAAAGGCAATAACGCAGGCTTTGTCTGAGCTGCCGTCGCAGTGCCAATCGCTTGGTGATGCTTTGTGCTTTGAGAGCAGAGACTCCAAGGGATGCTTCGTTTTGGCAGAACAGCACAGAACAGGTTCCAACTTGGAACTTCATATGAGCTCACAAGAGCCTGTGCTCAAGCAGATACAGCTTATCAAGGACCGGTCTTCAGACTTAAGGGTTGCATGCTTGAGGCACCGCAAACACAGCTTTCAAGACTTTCAAGGAGCATCTGCGAGCACCTCTCTGGATGCTGATGCACGACTTCCGAAGCCTGCAGGGCGAGGAGAAACTTCTCGTTGAGGACGGCTTTGTGAGCAGTGGCTCTTGACTCGTCATTGACTCGCCGAGTTGGGCTTCCAGCGTTTGCCAGGATGTGCGACAAGCTGTCCGGGCAACTGCAGAGCTCCAGGCCAGCAGTTGAATGCTTTGGTTCAGACATGTTCGGACGACCACGCGCATGATGCCACCAATGCTTTAGCTGCTGAGGCACGCGAAACGGGCGAGCTCCCATCCTGGCCACAGGTATTGGGTGACACGCTGCTCTTGCTGCTCCGTTCTTAGCCACTATGGACATCCCCAGTCTTTTTCTCCACCTGCATCATAGAGCATGATACATAACATGCGCGACGCAGGACAACTTGTGAACTTGAGATTTCTTCGCCTCCATTGCATGTTTCAATGACTTTCTTTGTCCAGCCAATGGGCTCAGGCTGCCACTTTGGAAGCTGTCCGCGCTGGCAGTTGCCAAGGGCCAGGCAGGATAATGTACGCACATGTTGCAGCCACTTAGTAAGCCCTCAAGTTTTCCTGGCTTCCTGAGTTGATTCCACAGGCTTAAGCCTTTAAGGCCCTCGAAGCCTGAATCTTTGACGGTTGAAGCCAAAGGCCGCTTAAAGCCTCAGTTTAGAAGGAAGAGGAGTCCATGATCCGCAACCCACAAAAGCTGGTGAAACAGAACAAAACCCCTGGAAACAAAAAGACTTTGCGTTGCCTTTTAGCACATTTGCTAATCTGGCGTCGTTTCAGTGGATCTTTCTCTTGCAGGAAGCACTGACGCATTTCGTCGCTGGACCACCACTGGGCGCCCTGTAGTTCGCTGTGTCGGCAGTGCGTCGTCAGAACGAAAATGCCTCAGTGTTGTGAACTTTGCGAGGTGCAAACTTGGGAGCTCAGCGTCTTCTGAGACGGCTCATTGAAGTCTTACTGAGTGACAAGGACACTGGCCGCAATGTGTGCGCATTTTATGTTCTCAGCATGACCTTGCTTGCCGTAGGCGGATTTCATGGACATCGCTCTTTGGTTTGCAGCCGAACCTTCGTCTGCAGCAGCCTCAGAGCTTCCCAAAGCCTCAGCCACGTACATGTATGTATGCACGTGTGTATGTATGCATGCATACATGTATGTATGTATGTATGTATGTATGCATGTGTGTGTGAGTGAGTGTATATATGTATGTATGTATGTATGCATGGATGTATGTGTATATTTATATGTATACTTATGAACAAATAGACTCGCTCCGCACGTTGATGAGAGAGCCCCCCCCCCCCCCCACCGCTACCCCGGCTGCCTCCCACTTGCAAACGCGGCGTATACGACAGTCATCAACTGCATACTGTTCCATACTGTTCCCCATTGCATAGAGGAGACTGCTGGTATCCTCTGCTTGTAGGTCCTCTGGCCTCCGAAGATACGAAAGGAGTATATCAGAGTCTGGGCTCCCCAATTCACATTATGTATGTATGTATGTATGTATGTATGTATGTATGTATGTATGTATGTATGTATGTATGTATGTATGTATGTATGTATGTATGTATGTATACATATATATATATATATGCTACCCCCCCCCCGTAGCGCCCCCCGTAGCGCCTAGGTTTTACTTAAAAAAGAGTGTGTTTTTCGTAGGATTTACAAAAAAACGTGTTTTTTGAATCGCATGAACGGAATGGAGGATACTGCCCAACACATAGGCGACAGACGCAGCAAGCAGTGCAACACGGCGTGCGACGGAATCATGTTACACGTGTTTTTGCTTCTGTGCTAGAAAAGACAGGCCTGTAGTTAAACTTGTTCATACACTACATTAATTAAAACATAATGCGTAATAGGGAACCTGACCTAGTGGCTTCACTTAAGCATTCATTGAATGAGCTAACAAGCACAGTACTTTATTTAACTAAACTTTTTCGTTTCTGGAAAATAACATACGTACAGTCTTTCCAACAGTTTGATTAGTCTTCTGAAGGTGTTTTTGCTTCTGTGCTAGAAAAGACAGGCCTGTAATTAAACTTGTTCATACACTACATTAATTAAAACATAATGCGTAATAGGGAACCTGACCTAGTGGCTTCACTTAAGCATTCATTGAATGAGCTAAAACATGTTCCTTCTTCTTTTCGTGAACAAGCACAGTACTTAATTTAACTAAAGTTTTTCGTTTCTGGAAAATAACATACGTACAGTCTTTCCAACAGTTTGATTAGTCTTCTGAAGGTGTTTTTGCTTCTGTGCTAGAAAAGACAGGCCTGTAATTAAACTTGTTCATACACTACATGAATTAAAACATAATGCGTAATAGGGAACCTGACCTAATGGCTTCACTTAAGCATTCATTGAATGAGCTAAAACATGTTCCTTCTTCTTTTCGTGAACAAGCACAGTACTTAATTTAACTAAAGTTTTCGTTTCTGGAAAATAATATACGTAAAGTCTTTCCAACATTTTGATTAGTCTTCTGAAGGGTTAAGTAAATAAATTGAGTTCGTAGACCAATAATTAACTAAAGGAATTCAATGAACTAAACTTACTAAGAACAGTAACTACGGCCTTTTGTTTGCTGATATTACTGTAGTCGAAATGATTTCAATTGCGGATTTAGTTTACTTAAAGGTGAAGCAAATGAATGAAACTAATTAGTATACCCTTAACTAAACGAATTCGATAATTTAAATTAAGCAAGCCACGATCCTTAACAACAACTCAATTGGTTCAGCCTGACTAGATTAATTACTTTAAACGAATACTTTAATAGGCCTTCCCAAGAAACAACTACATTTAGTTTCTTATTCTAAGAGGTAGATAGCATTCAACTAACTAAATGTCTATCCTTTTTTTACTTCAACCTCAACCAGACTAAATGAATGACAGTTGTAAAACAAATTAGATTAATTAAAGCCTACTTATCAGGAAACTTGACCTCGTCGCGCCATTCAGGCATTACATCGATTAGATAAAATGTTACTTACATCACAGTTTTTAACAAATAGTTGAATTAGCTTTATTGCTGCTGAACTGTGCTCTCTGAACAAACAAAAACCAATTCTGGAGGCCTATAATTACAAGGCAGGCCGTCACGAAAAGATTGGTTTTTAGGGACAGTACAGCACTTTGGGGATCTGAAGGGCTGAAAGTGCTGTACTGTCCCTAACAAAGCAATCCCAGAAGCGGAAAACGCTGTACTGTCCCTAAAAAACCTAAAAAACCAATTCTGGGGACCTGTACAGGCAGCCCCTCTTCAAAAGATTGGTTTTTTAGGGACAGCACAGCACTTTCAGCACCTCACTCAGACCCTCAAAGTGCTGTACTGTCCCTAAAAAACCAATCCCATAAACATAAAGTGCCGTACTGTCCCTAAAAAACTTAAAATACCATTTCTTGAGGCCTATACAGGTAGACCCTCACGAAAAGATTGGTTTTTTAGGGACGGTACAGCACTTTCAGCCCCTCAGGCCTTCAAAGTGCCGCACTGTCCCTAAAAAACCAATCCCAGAAGCAGAAAGTGCCGTACTGTCCCTAAAAAACCTACAAAACCAATTCTGGAGGCCTATACAGGTAGACAATCACGAAAAGATTGGTTTTTTAGGGACAGTACAGCACTTTCAGCACCTCAGGCCTTCAAAACAGGTAGACCCTCACGAAAAGATTGGTTTTTTAGGGACAGTACAGCACTTTCAGCACCTCAGGCCTTCAAAGTGCCGTACTGTGTAGACCAATAATTAACTAAAGGAATTCAATGAACTAAACTTACTAAGAACAGTAACTACGGCCTTTTGTTTGCTGATATTACTGTAGTCGAAATCATTTCAATTGCGGATTTAGTTTACTTAAAGGTGAAGCAAATGAATGAAACTAATTAGTATACCCTTAACTAAACGAATTCGATAATTTAAATTAAACAAGCCACGATCCTTGACAACAACTCAATTGGTTCAGCCTGACTAGATTAATTACTTTAAACGAATACTTTAATAGGCCTTCCCAAGAAACAACTACATTTAGTTTCTTATTCTAAGAGGTAGATAGCATTCAACTAACTAAATGTCTATCCTTTTTTTACTTCAACCTCAACCAGACTAAATGAATGACAGTTGTAAAACAAATTAGATTAATTAAAGCCTACTTATCAGGAAACTTGACCTCGTCGCGTCATTTAGGCATTACATCGATTAGATAAAATGTTACTTACATCACAGTTTTTAACAAATAGTTGAATTAGCTTTATTGCTGCTGAACTGTGCTCTCTGAACAAACAAAAACCAATTCTGGAGGCCTACAATTACAAGGCAGGCCGTCACGAAAAGATTGGTTTTTTAGGGACAGTACAGCACTTTGGGGATCTGAAGGGCTGAAAGTGCTGTACTGTCCCTAACAAAGCAATCCCAGAAGCGGAAAACGCTGTACTGTCCTTCAAAAACCTAAAAAACCAATTCTGGGGACCTGTACAGGCAGCCCCTCTTCAAAAGATTGGTTTTTTAGGGACAGCACAGCACTTTCAGCACCTCACTCAGACCCTCAAAGTGCTGTACTGTCCCTTAAAAACCAATCCCATAAACATAAAGTGCCGTACTGTCCCTAAAAAACTTAAAAAACCATTTCTTGAGGCCTATACAGGTAGACCCTCACGAAAAGATTGGTTTTTTAGGGACGGTACAGCACTTTCAGCCCCTCAGGCCTTCAAAGTGCCGCACTGTCCCTAAAAAACCAATCCCAGAAGCAGAAAGTGCCGTACTGTCCCTAAAAAACCTACAAAACCAATTCTGGAGGCCTATACAGGTAGACAATCACGAAAAGATTGGTTTTTTAGGGACAGTACAGCACTTTCAGCACCTCAGGCCTTCAAAGTGCCGCACTGTCCCTAAAAAACCAATCCCAGAAGCAGAAAGTGCCGTACTGTCCCTAAAAAACCTAAAAAACCAATTTTGGAGGCCTATACAGGTAGACCCTCACGAAAAGATTGGTTTTTTAGGGACAGTACAGCACTTTCAGCACCTCAGGCCTTCAAAGTGCCGTACTGTCCCTAAAAAACCAATCTTTGGAAGAGGGCCTGTCTGTATAGGCCACCAGAATTGGTTTTTTAGGTTTTTTAGGGACAGTACAGCACTTTCTGCTTCTGGGATTGGTTTTTTAGGGACAGTACAGCACTTTCAGGACCTCAGGCCTTCGAAGTGCCGTACTGTCCCTAAAAAACGAATCTTTTGAGGAGGGCCTGTCTTGATAGGCCTCCAGAATTGGTTTTTTAGGTTTTTTAGGGACAGTACAGCACTTTCAGCTTCTGGGATTGGTTTTTTAGGGACAGTACAGCACTTTCACTCCTAAACCCCAAACCCTACAAGAGGCAAGTCATCTGAGGCCGGTACCTGAGACAGGGAAGAAAATGAGACCTAGGTACTTGGGGGGGGGTACCATATATATATATATATCTATATTACGTACTGTTAAAGACATATGTGTGGAGAAATCTTACGTATGTAGACGTATATGGGGTAAACGAATTAATATACATGTGTACATATATATATATCTACACGTACATTTTTTCATTTGCAGGTTTAGTACTTGTCTTTTGGCGGAGTTGGTGAAATTTGTGAGGCAGCCTTGCTAACCAGCGGGGAGGCAGTTCACTTCCTCCTCCCGGAGGCCAAGGGCGATCTGATGATGTTTTTCTCATCGAGGAGAGCGAATGCAGGCGGCTAATGACGATGAGTTCGCGAGCTTTCGAAAAGCCCGTGGCTCAGGGAAGTCGTGGCCACCATCTGGTCGGACCGCTTGCAAGAAGATGAACGCTGAGGATGGCCTTTTGCGCACGCAGGACAATCTTGCGTATTTGCAGGGACATCTCCTCAGGCGCGGCAATTGCAGTTTCTGCCAGACAGTCGTTACGATGCGAACTGTGCTGAGAATTCCATGGTTGATTGCGCAGACTCGCACAGCGCAGGCTGCCAAAGCATCTGAGAGTTCATGTTTCCGCTTACTGGCGGAAAGCTGTCGAAGAGGTCGACGCACTTGCAGGAGTATTCCCGCTCAGTTCGGAGCCATGCCAGGTCCACTTATATCTGCAGTTATACCTCAGAGTCATTGAGGTGGAGGGAGTTCAGCAGCCTTCGCAGAGTGCGGTAACAATTCATAGGTGTGTAGTCTTGCATGCTTCAAAGGTGAAGGGTTGGACGTTGGACAGCCTTCCCTGTCAGGCCTTTCTGGAGGTACAGAAAGAGGCCAAGGGGACCTGATGCTCATACTTGAGCTGCTTAGAAAACAACTTTGGTGGCACAGGTCCACACCTTTGTCCAGACTCAATTGTTCATGGAGGTGCTGCTCGGTCTGTTCGGGTCCTAGATCGACTGAGTGCCAAACATGAGAAAAAAAACTGATCTGTCTCTGAGAGGTTAGGAGAGGGAGAGGCGGGAGAGGGATCTCGTGGCTCAAGCAAGAAAGGACACCGGCGCGGTTGAGGTCGTGGGGGGTGCTCACTCAGACGCGCTGGTATCTGAAGACCACCGCATTTTTGGCGCCGCGTTGTCTTTTGGCAGATTTGCAACAAGACATGAGAACGGCTCCTTTTGCTGCTCTCAAGGCCGACTGATAAGCACTCCACGGGGCCCCCCAAAAAAGGCACCTGGTAGGGTAAGAATGACGGTCTGCATGATTGTCAGACCGATTGTCTAACCATTTGAGTGTCCGACTATCTGCTTTTTCATCTTGCACCCCATTCGAATGCTTCAACAGCTCGGGGTGCTCGGGGAGAGTCGGGCGACGCCCGTCCAGTTACCTGCTACCCCTTTCGGCGACCCCTTTCCGACTCGACCCCAAAGTTACCCTGTGGATTGGGTTTCGTCCCCTCATTGTGCCATATGCCGCGAATCCATTCGTAGTGGGCGGGTCACCTTCAGAATCCCTTTTCCCTTCCCCTTAAAAGCATCGACCTTCAGGGAATTCGCCATCAGCCTGCGCATGCTGGCAAGCGTCAAGCCGCACACGCACGTCCACGGCCCGCGGGGGCTCCGTGAGAGTCTGGCCCCAGGCCGAAACTGACCCCACCGGGGCCACAGTGACACAGCACCCGAGCTCTTGCAACACGAAAGGCACGGGGAGAACAAACACCGCCGCACGCAGATGGGTCGTGTCCCAGACCGCAACATACCGCAACCGGCTCAGGCTGGACCACGCCTTCGCACGCGTCCGTGGGCACCAAAATGCGACTCTGCGCTTCCCTCTGCTTCGGACACCTGCGCTCGGGGCTGGGCACCGGTGTTTTACTCCAGGGGCGGTTGAGCTGCGCTTTCCCGGATGGGAAGACTCCCCGCATTCCATACGTTCCCTCTTAGAGCCAGCTTATACTACGAGACGTATCGGGGGACGAAAGAGCACGAGAAAGAGAGGGCCTGCATTCTGAGGTGAATCACCAAAGGAATCGAGAAAAGACACAAAAGTAATGAGCGTTTTTTCGCAGAGATAGCGAGCCGCAAGCGAAACAAACACATGGTCAGTTTGCCGGTACCTTAAGTGCAAGGGGTTGCCCCAGAAAGACTCCAACCGAGGCCTCTTCTGACGTGGCTTTCAAGTGACGGTGCTTCTCACCCACGTAGTGTTCATTGACTCCAAGTCAGGGCATGGGCATGCCACGGATCTTGAATTTCCGCAAGATGTGAGCCCGGCCCACAGATTTGTAGACATTCAAAGTTGATCTCTGCGAATCTTTGCAGGTGTTGCGATCCCGGATACGAACTTCTAGAGCTGCAGCACTCATCGCACGCAACTGCAAGGCTGTGAGATCAGTCAGTCAGAGCCGGGTGAAAAAGGAGAGCTCGGGCATTGCCCAGTTCGGCTGATGCTGGTTGATGCTTCTTCTGCATTTCTGCAGGCTACCATAAAGATGTGAGAGGTTGATGGGCAACCCTAAAGCCTGTCCTCTGAAGCTCAGTTCGCACGCTGTAATCCTCTTTCCCGGTGTTGTTTCTTCAGCTGGCTCTCTGTGGTCCGAGTTCGAAAAGGCCCCTCTTGGCCCGCTGCCGAAGGCACCAAGGCAAGCAGCGAGGCAAGGGGCAAGGGGGAAGGGGCGCAGTGTGAAGAAGAGTTTGAAAAAGAGTTTGAAACACATGGGCGAAGACTCCTTCTGTGCTTTTTCAGGGCTTCTCCAGCTCGCAGTGGGCCCGGGAAAGCTTCGTGAACATGGACAGCATGTTTTTGAGATAGCTCAGGTCTAGAAGAAATGCCGAAGAAGTCCAAGGCGAGCAAGAATGCAACAGGAGCTGATCAAGACTGTGCTGCAATCCTTGGGCAATCTTCAAACGTTGCAAACCCTGCATCTTTGCAGTTTGCTTACAGCCAGGAGGTTTGAAGAAGGCGCCCGGCAAGTACAGGGCCTTGTGTTGTTTGCTTGCAGCGACTTGGACGCCAGGGTCCAGTCATGGACGGCTTCAGGCTGGCACCCTGGTTGACCCTGGTTGAGCTGTAGCGGTTGCAGCTTGATGCAGCTTGTAGATGCTCGTAATATTCTGTTTCGAAGGACCGTGGAGGAGCCTCTGTATCTCTCCATTAAGGTTGGCCCATCTGGTTTACGAGCTTTGCTTCACTTCTGATTGAATGAGAGCAATAAGAGCAGTAGTAGACGGCGAGACTTTGGAGACGGCCTCGGAGCCTCGTGCTTGCCAGGAGGAGAATATCGCACCGTTCACCCTTCCAGTGGAGGCCAGACCATCCCTTGACTTTCGGGATGTGTGTTTCTGAACAAGCGGGCAAGAGAGGCCTTCACTTTTGAACCCGAGCCAGACATGGTGATGAGCCTGATCCTCGGAATGTCCAGGGCCCTCAGACACTTCATGAATATTGAAAGAAATTTCATAGACTGCCTACGGCACCCAAGCCACCAGTGCCACCTGGGAGGCCATTTTAAAAACGGCGACAGGGAACGCAAGATCTACTGCAACATAGAGCTCACAGAAGAGGACTGTGACACTGCAGCGCTACTCTTGGGAGAAGGATTGTGGACACTTATGCAGCGAACGGAGTGGGCATTCTGTCAAAGTGCACAAGAAACGCTATCAAGAGGAGAGGGTAGCTGCTCTCTCATCTTCGTCTGTCTTGTTTTTGTCATCGGTGCACCGGCATGCCTGGTACCTACCTGACCACAAAGAACTCAGGACTTGAAAAGCCCGTCCCAAGATCCACCTTTCGTTGTTGCACAGTTCTAATGAGCATCGGCACCGAGGTGTAGTGTCGGCAAGTTCAGCCATTGAACGCTTTTCTTCAGTACTGTCGGCTTCACTTATTCAGTAAATCGGGCCTCTTTTCGGGGCATTCGAGTCCCAGTTCTGGAAATTCGGGGCTGTTTTGTCAAATTTTGGGCTGGTCCGATATTATTGGACCGTGGAGGGTAAACAATGCTGGCAGCTGACCAGGTACCCACCAGACTAGGATGCCATATATGTGCAGATGTCTTGTTCGTCAGAGGCACACTGGCAAGGCATGTGCACGGGCTGTACAGAGTTCGAAAATGCTAATGCTTTGCAAAGGCGTTGCAACTGCTCTGCAAACGTGATGAACAGTTGACATCTTGAAGTTTGCGATCCCAGAGATCCTGCCAGGAGCAAGCAAGTGTCAAAGCCCTGCAGGACGCGTAGAGCCTGGGTCCCCTGAGTATTCTGTTTTACAGACAGCTGCAGGAAACCGCAAAGGCCGAGGGCCTGGAGTTTTTCCCTTCCATAGTGCAGCTGGCTTGTGGAACGGTTCTTTGATTGTGCCAATGTGCCACGTAGTCACTTGCGCCAGGCAATTATGGCTGGGCGCTTTTTGAGCAGAGCTCGGGGTGACCCTCACAAGGCAATGGCGCGACATGGCGCAACCATGGCAAAAACCACCATGATCCGTCACGAACACAAGCCCTCCCATCAGTTTGGAGAAACCGTCAGGCTATCAAGCTTATGTTGGCCACACAGGAGTGGAAGGCAGACTACTTCAAGGCCTGCGTGCGGAGTACAGGCGAGACATAGGTTGTCAACATCAACATGATCCATTAGGCCGGGCCAGTTTCCGATCACCAAGTGATCGATGACCTCAAGTTCAGTTCTCAGCAAACCTCCGACTCGAACCTTCAGGCATACTGCTTGTTGCGCAGCTGCAGTCTGTTTCAGGTATGGTGTAGTTTACTTTTGCGGCCGGGATTATGGTATGAGGCCTTGAAAGTGAAAGCAGCTTTCGGATTATCTGTTCTGTTTCTTACTGTGCGCGGTGGCAGGCCCACAATTGTTTGCAGAGCAAATCGGATCCCCGATGAATGGTACAAGGACTGAAGGGCGAATCGCAGGGCTTTTAGGATGTCGCCTCATCGCAGGGGGGGTTTGAGGACTTCAGGATTGGATTCAGGGGTTGGCTTGGGATTTGGGGGGTTTGGGGAGTTTGACGACTTTGTTGGGGAGTCTGGTGGGGAGTTTGGGGAGTTTGGGGAGTTCGGGCCTTTGGGCCTGAAATGTGCCGGAGTTTTGTTTTTGTCCCGAAACTGCCTCCTTGCCATGCCTTGCCGGACCATACCTTGGCGAGTGCTCACTTTTTCAGGACAAGACCGCTGGCATTGAGCGCCTCATCAAGGTACTGATTTTTGCGATGGAGTACATGGTCAGATATATGGTTGTGCCTGGCACCTACGTCAGACGACGTGTAGCAGTAGCGTCCTTACCGTGGGGCCTGTGGCATGGGTCTGGCAGCTTTGGTTTGAAGCGTGCTGTCCGACTCCGTCAGATCTGGAGACGCCGGGCCGTGCTGTGCATGTGTCTTTTTGGATGCAAGCGCCTGTTTGTACGACTGGCGTGCAGCTTAACTTGGTGTTTTTGGTGTCCTGAGTGTACTTGGCGGAACAATCCTTGGTTGCTGTATGCTCTTGCCGAGATGCCCTATGCGGTAGCATAGCATTTTGTCAGCCATGTCGACTCCAGATGACGGCCCGAAGCATTTGTTCACCATACAAGACATCGAGGAGCACCAGGCGTCATGGCCAAATTGGACTAGGCAGGGTGCAGACCACGTCATCAACATCTGCAACGAACCCAGGACACCGCCCAGAAACAAACGGCTGCACAAGATGGCACTCCGGACCCTGCCAAGCTTGAAACGACTGCCACGTGCTGACCAGGTATGTTGGCATGCATGCTTCAACCCCAAAAAAGAGCTGTGAGAAGCTCCTCCACAGCACTGCCCATCTTAGACCAGTGGTGGCAAACTCCTCCACACAGCCGTCCACAGAGAGTTTCTACATGAGCTGGCAGAGTATTGGTGGCCAGGTCTGGGGTCTTTCCGTACAAGATGATGATAGACTCAAGACAAGGATCTGCTGTTAAGGCGAAGCCCACGGCCAATGCGAAACGGCAGCAACTCATGTTCTTCCCGAAATGGAAATGTTTTGCCCGAAGAGGAGCCCAGATGCAGCTTGCAGATCTCTCGCACCTGCCATGAACTCATTCATGTCTTTCCCGAAAAGGAGCTTCCAAAAAGCTTTTCAAGAAAAACATTCCAGTCAGGTTTTTCACTGTTGTTGTTTTTGCGGCGTCGTCTTGGTGGCCTTCTCCAAGAAATGCTGCGTCCTGGTGGCCTTCTCCAAGCAATGCTACGCTCGGCGGCCTCACATGAAGTGACACCGTGCGGCCGCATTCTGTCGGAGCAGCTGGAGACGTCAGTTGCAGTTGGTCCTTGATGTGGTTCGTGTCGTCGTCGTGGTTGTTGGTGTTCTTGAAGTCGGTGTTTCTGTTGCTGTTCCTGTTGGCCCCGTCCCCAGCTGTAGCCCGGCTCAGCTGTGTTTTTGCGTGTTGCATCGGACAGTTCGGTCGTATTCTGATGCGCTCAGGCCTGGCAAGGTTGAAAACAACTGTCTGGTGGTCGATTTGAAAGGCTGCGCCCCTAGGCAGATGTACATGTTGAGCGCTCACAACAGGAATGGGCACATCACCCAAAAGTGATTCCGACAAGGACTTGGAATTTCCGGAGTGCCGATTTCAGCCCTGTCCAAGATTTACTCGGCAGCTCCGGCTTCGGTTTCATGTCGGCGCAGGCGGGTCTGGGAAGCGTATCCTATTTTGGCAGGTCATGAGCAACCACTACATTGGTCGAGTTTTCAGGCGGCAGGGCGGCAGGGCGGCAGGAAATAACCATGACATGTTATCTCGAGCTCATTTGAGCAGTATTGTACTTAAGCCCCCCGTGGTCATAGCAAATCTTCTTGCCAGGTTTTACGTTGTGAACATGTCCAGCGGACTGAGCACCATCGCTGGCTGGGCCACACTGGCGATTCTTTTTCATCTTGTCCTTCTGCTGAACGGTAGGCATGCCAAAGTGGGCCCAGGGCCTGTCATTTTGGTCTGACATGTCAGGTGAAGGGCTTGTTGACTGATCGGCAAAAGTCGCGGCCCCAAAGCGCGATTTTCTTGCGGACATGAAATGTGCTGGCTTCCTGCCCTTTCGTTATCATCTGTATACGGCTCCTGTCCATGGAGTTCATGGTTCTCTGATCCATCAATTTTACTCGTTTCCGACTCATACCGCCAAAACTCTTGGTGCGGGATGTGTCGCATCTTGATGTTGATTTGCATGTGCATGCTTGTCAAATCTTAAAGATCAGAATGAATAGGCACCGGAGGTCTGGAGTTCCATGTGTATATGCAGAAATCAATATACAGCTATGCGAGTGTCTCAGAAGCTGTGAAGCGTTCCACCCTCTTGATCAGCCCAAGTGCACCATCCCAATCAGCTTCCAACCCCACAGCAAACTCTGCGCATCTGTGCAATCTTGGGTGGGACCTTGAGCAACTTCTGCCTTGACTCGGCGGGGGGCAGTGAAAGCATCTTCAAGCAGCAACCTCATCATGAAAGCAAAGCTCCGTCAGAGGTCCACGCACTTGAGATACACTTGTTGTGCTGCAATGTTGTTTTCCAGCCAAAACCGATTGCCAAGAGCCGCCAAGACATGAGTTACCATCAGTTTCTGTAGATTTTGTATGCTCAGAGACGTGGAAATCTAGCCTTGACGCTGCCCAGGAAGCCAACAAGGTAAGCATCTCTAGACAAGTGTACAGCACAAGGCAAAAGCTACAACTTCTGGACAACCTAGATGACTTGAAGAAGGACATGCCCTGCGACTGAAAGGTTGAAGTGCTCAGAATTGAACTTCTATTTGTTTTGCAGGACTTCGCGCAACATCAGCTTGAAGAAGACCTTGGCCAGCGGCTGAGCGACCATGTAGCTGCCAAGAGTCAGAGGCAGCACCAGTGCAGAAACGCACAGCGCATCCAGTGCATTCATTTGCCTAGGTGGCTCCAGACCCATGATCACGAAGTTCTTCCCATTCCCGCTCCAGGCAGCTCCGCCAATTTCGCCACGTTCGCGCGTCTTTATGTTTCGATTCCCTCAGGGTCCGCCATTCGACAAGGGCGCATCTGAGGGCCACGCGCCCGCAGTCTTGCATTGCTCTGGCGCGTAGGCATCAGTCAATTGGGTTCATGCTCGCTGTGATCCAGATTCAGGTTGTACTGCCAAGCCGCTTGAGGGAACACACAAGGTCAGCCCGTGTTTGTGCTTTAGGTGGAGAGCGGAAAGTGAATAGTTTGGCCACTTGGCCATCGCTGTCTCTGGCAGTTGTTGACACCTATGGGTGCCCGGGGCAGAATATTTGACCCCGCCAAGAGCAAGGAGGCTTGGCAATGTCACCACGGAAAGCAATTGAGTACCAGAGCGGAGCTACAGGAGAATGCTGCTCTGGAGTACTCGCCAGAGGTCCGCAACGAAACGTGCCAAGCGGACTGCCGCCTGATGTTTCAATGGTCAGGCAGTGCTGCTTCTTGCTGCGAGGCATACGACTTCTTCGTCAAGAACAACCTTGCTGTGCCGCCAGACTGTCAGAAGCAGTATGAGGCCCGTCCCTTTTCATGTGCCTTTCGATGTACCAGCATGGAGATGTAATAGATGAATGGGCCTCCAGTCACTTCTTGGATTGTCATCAGAAGGCAGCCAAGCAAGCTGAAGAGGAAGCCAAGCGCAGGGGTCTTGATTGTTGATGCGCCAGCGCTTCGACACCACTGAAAGTATGAGAGCTGAGGTGCAGAGGCAGAAAGCCCGAGTGGAATTACCAACAACGACACGAAGGTGCTCTCCTCAGGGAATACATCGGGTTTGTCAATCGATAGCGCTGTCATGACTGATTGATCTCATCAGGCTAGCAATGATGGAGGTTCCCCAGACAGGCTTCCTGCTCCGGGCGTACTGCCCGACGAGGATATGAAAGGGTTTGCTGGCCACCAGCTGGCACATTATGTTGTAATACAGCGGAAGCCGGCAACGATGAAGCGTCTCGCGCTTGGGAGGAGGAGGACGACGATGAAGAGGAGGAAGAGGAGGCCGTGATGGGTTCCTAGAAACGTGTGCAGTCTCAACATGAAGTGCTCAGGACATCATCGTCCAGGATCCAGCAGCCATCAAGCCCAAGGGGCTGTTTAGCTGCAGTCCCTGCTGGTGTGGGAATAATTGTCGGCGTCTTACATGATTCGAGCTCGCGTGTATAAAAAGGCTTTGACCACATGCCACACATTTCAGCCAAGGACAGCCTGCAGGGCCTTGCAGGCGGAGTGTATTGTGTTGACAGGGTGCGGCTGCGGGACATTTGGAGCAACGCGCCAAAGCCACTGCAAAGCAGTGAAAACCGCTCTGCATCCTGGTTCGACTACTTTGCTTGCTTACACACTTGCATCGAAGATGCCACCTGGAGGTACATGCAACATGCATTTGTTTCATCGGGGCCTTTAGGAGACGACAACGCAGCATTCCTTCTGTCTTTGCTTTGCAAAGCGTTTTTTTGGAGTGCTAGCAGTGCTTTCCAGTGGAGCTGCTAAGACAGATAGCCGCTGATTTCCGATGCTGCGAAACCGCCAAAAGCAAAGCCTGCTAGCATGTGCTAGCGCAGTGGTGCTAGGAACTGGATCACATCAGCACGCTTAAGACTTAAGACCCTCCAAACTTTTTACCCTAGGCTACTAGGGTCGTGTTTGTATCGTCAGCTCCGCTACTTTGGAAGCGAGCTTGCCAGCGTGCAGTGTTCGGCCGCAACGATGTGCTTCACAGCTCATGGGTTGTGAGGCATGACACCTGGTCATCTCGAGATGCCACCTTACCTTTCGTCTGAAGTCTAGCCTAGATCCGTTTGTTTGGTGTCAGTGTGTTGCTGCTGCTTATAGTTGACTAGACCAGCTTAAAGTGCCATGAACGTGGGGTGTCAGCAATGGGAAGTGGCAGCTCAAAGCCTCAGTCCGAACCTCATGTGACTTACACTTACTGCAGAGATTGAGTGCAGCAGCGACCCATCATCATCATCATCATCATCATCATCATCATCATCATCATCATCATCATCATCATCATCATCATCAGCATCATCATCATCATCATAAATCATCATTTCATCATTGTCGCTGAAAGGTCGGAGGAGCACAGTGTGCCACAGCCGACATTTCAAGAGCAAGAGCTCACGGCAGCTGGGCAGTTGCCTGAGCGTTCGAACACATTTTTTAACACTAAGTCTTTTGCCTCGGTGGGCTTTCCGATGTCATGACGCCGAACCGCGCGCCTCTAACGGTGGGAGGACGAACGCCGAAACTTCGACCTGGGAAGTAGGGGGGTGTAGGGGTGTCAGGAGTGTCAGGGGTGTCAGGGGGGGGGGGGGGTGTGTCAGAGAGAGAGAGAGCTGAACAGGGGGTCCACGGAGTGCATCGGAGAAACGGAAGGGGCCCAGTCAGAATTCATAGATTTTCCACAGATCTAGCAAGGAGCTAAAAGAGGTGGGCGGTCCGTTCAGAATCCATAGTTCCACAGATTTAGGAAGGAGCTAATCCCGGAGCTAATGGGCAGCAGAAAGAGCAAGGAGTCAGGCGTCAGGAGTAAGGACAGCAAGGAGGAGACCAGAGGTTCTCCGTTTCAGTCTCAGTCTCAGTCTAAGTCGTAGTCGTGGTCTTGGTCTTGGTCGTTCGTCTTGGTCTTGGTCTTGGTCTTTCGTCTTGGTCTTCGTTTTGGTCTTCGTCTTGGTCTTCGTTTTGGTCTTCGTCTTTGTGTGAGTCTCAGTTTCAGTCTCGGTCTTAGTCTTCGACTTCGTCCTCGTCTTCGCCTTCTTCTTCGTCTTCGTCTTCGTCTTCTAGGCAGCCCAGGAGGCTTGAAAAATCCGCCCCCTTGCTGGTGGGGGGTAAAGCAGGTGGGTTGTTCTTTCACCCCAGTGCCTGCCAGGGTGTTAAACACAGCTGCGCAGGGCTATTCCCTGTTGTGTTAGAGCTGTGCTTGTCCGTATTCATCCGTACTTGTATCGCTGTGTTAGAGCTGTGCTTTTTCGTGTTAGAGCTACGCTTCGCTCGTGAGCCCAGGTTTGTGGAGTGGAGGGCTATCTAAGAAGAGGTGACGGAGGGAAGTAGTGTTTTGTTAGCGTTTTGCACTGGCCACAGTGGCCGCTTCGACAAGGAATTCGAAGAATCTCCCAAGAAGTCGTGTTGAGGGGGGCGGCAACTGAAACACCTCGAGGTTGCTAACGCTTTCCAAGTTCTCAGCCAATCGCGCCAGGATTTCGGCGCAAATGTTCCTAAATGTATTACTATTGTATTACTCGTCTTATGACGTTGTTGATGTTGGCGATGCTGGTTCGGATGAGTTTGTGCTGTTTAACGTTTTTCGGGCCATCCAACAATGGGCCACTTCTTGAGTTCCCTGATGCACCCTGTATATACTAGGCAAACGACAATCGTCATGTGCCACCGTTGGAAGCCGCAGGGTTTCTCTTTGACTCGTGCAATTGTTGGGGCATGCTGCCACAAGTTGTTGCCACAGTTTGATTTCGAGTCGGCTGAGGCCAGGGCATCGTGCCGCGAGCCTTCGGAAAGCTCAGGCTCGCCCTTACCTTGAAAACATGTTGAAAAGCCCCAGCTTAGCTCGCTTCTTCAGCTTCCTGAATTGTTGCCCGGCTGCCCTAAGGCGGCACGCAAAGCGCTGGCTTTCAGCCATTTGAGCCGAGGCACGGCTTCTCCGAGTTCTCGAGAATGCGTCGTTTCGGTATTTCTGTTCTCGCATGTATTGACTTGATGTTTTCCTCTGCATTTCGACACGTTCTTGCTCTTATTGTTTTGACTGGTTTGCATCGTTCTTGGCTGAATTTATGTTTTTCCCGCAGCCTCGGTGTTGTGGGGTGTGCAAGAATTTAACTCAGCCTTGCTCATCGCCCGGGTCTCCTGTAGTCTTGACCGAGTCTCCCGGCTCGGGTCCCTGGAATGCCCACCTCCAGAGATTCCCGCATAGTCTTGCAGACCTGCAAAGAATCCTTGGAGTGCCCCACCCGGAGAATGCGCTGCAGCCTGGCAGGCTATCCTTGGAGTGCCCAACCCTAGGGAACAACCCCGCCGAGTATCCCTTGAGCGCCGAAAAATCTCGAATGTAGCCTCTTGTGTTGCTTGTCTGGCCTGATTCATACCGTCGCCCAAGAGACCAAAGTTGATCTCGGGCAATCCCGATGTGGGAGCTGGTCCTGAGTTTCGACCGACGGTCTTCGAAAGCCAGGAATTCCTGCTCCATCATTTGGAGTTGCCCTCGATCTGAAGATCGAAAGAATGGCATTGCACATTGCTGTACGAGGGGTACTACTTTTGACGCAAGAGGACCATGTTTGCACCTCACCGAAACCGGTTCTGTCCTTCTGATTCCGATCCAAGGGCGGAGATGTGGCGATAGATTTCGATCTAACAGCAGAATTTGCCGCTGTCTCGGACACAGGTCAAGCTGTGTTTTTGTTTTTTATCATCCATGCTCGGTGACTCTGAGTACGCTTAATGTTGAAAGCGTGCACTGTTGAGGATCTAAACGCGTCAAAAAACCAGTGCCGAGCCGTCCGAGGGAAACTCTGTCAGAATTAGAGTTCTCAATGAGTGCTGTTGATGGCTTCGTGCTGAGTTGTCACCCCCTCCTGAGTACAAGGCGGGGAAACAATCACAGAACCGGGGGGGGGGGGGGCAGTGGGGCGTCTTATGGCCTCATTGAATCGGGTCTTTTTTACATGCCCTATGTCAAACTAGCAGGAAGTTTTCGTGGAAGTCCTGTTCGTGCCCCTCAGCTTTCAACTGGGTGCGGTGGACTTCTCAATGGCTTGCTTCAGTGAAGACGAACTGAGCAGATTGTGTGCAGACCATGTTGTCCAACAGGCAAAAGTGGCGATGTGTGGCTTGGACTGCGGTGACGTCATCGAGAGAGAGGTGCACATGCATGGACCAGCCGGCAAGTGCATCAGCTTTAGACGAAGCCAGGTAACGGCCTCGACTGTGGGCGAACTCCTCCGCGCAGCCAGGGAAGCTCTGAAGCGGGAAGATGTTGATGTGGTTTGTGAGTGTACAGAGCTGCAGAACCTCCCCACCGATGCTGGCCTTTACGATGCTGTCTCCCGTTCATATCCCAAGAAGCTTCAGGCATATGTAGCGGCAAGCATGGAACGCGCAAAATGGTTGGAAGATGTTCTGGAGCTTCAGTTCGAGACGGTCAGGAGCCTGATATACTCATCTTGGTGGAGCTCGATCCAATCGGGCAGCCTCAGTACTTGCCAGGCCCTGGTGAGCCCCAATCAGAAGACCGCAAGCATGCCGGGCGCAGATTCGCCCGAGCTAACTTTGCTGGTCCGAGAGCTTCAGACAGAGCTGTTGGAATCTGTTGGGCCAAAGGGATTGAGTGCGCTAGAGGTCGCCATCGATGGCGGTGATGCAGATCTTTGCAAAGTTCTTGTAGAGTCTCGAGCTAATCTTCAGAACTCTCTTGATCAAGCCCTTTCCAGATTGGACCTTCATGGTTCCAGTCCCAGGGCAAAGATTGAGGAGGTGTGCCGAATTCTGCATAACGGCGGCGTCGCTGTTGAAGCCTGGCAATCAAAGCAACCCTGGGACCGCTGCTTGCGAGCCGCTGCTACTGGTTGCACTTGGCTAGTAGAAGATCTGCTACAAAAGGATAAACTCGGTTTTGAAGATGTGGTCTGCCCGAGAACAAACTGGAGTTTGGCTTTGGAAGCTGCTGTAACATCCAACCACTCCTTGATGAAGCTTGCACTGCAAAAGGGTGTGGAGGCTGCCATCCACTGCGACAGAAGTGGTCGTAGTGTGATGCACTATGCTGCCCTACAAGGGGACGAGCAGCTGTTGCTGATGATCGCGGAGTCCATGCAAGCTCAAGGCTTCCGCATCTTGGATCGTATTGATGCGGTCGATGAACTTGGCCGAGTCCTTAGACGCTGTGCGTTCTCAGATGAGCACCTTCCGACACGATATGTTGCATTAGGAACTCAGTCATGTAGCGTCTCAGACGTACAACGGGCATTGCCGCCCCTTTTCGAGGAAGAAGCCCCCTTTGGTACGCTGCACGAGGCATTGGAAACATCTGTGCAGCGTAATGGTCCTGATGCCATTTGACATGAGTCTGGTACAGGTAATTGGTGAGATGTAGTGAGGTAGTTCCACAGCATCTTGTTGAATGTTGACATGTGGCTCGTGGCAGGTGGTCATGCAGGGGTTTGCTCTTGGCTTTGTTCCCAACGTTGTGATCCTGCCAAGCGTGACATTGAAGGAACAACGGCTTACTTTCAGGCCATCTGTGGAGGAGGCAAAGAATTTCCTCAACAGCTGCTTCCATCACTTTTCTTCGGTCAACCTCACCTAGTTCACCAATTTTTTGAAGATACTACTGATGACAGTGGGTTGACATTGTGGCATGTTGGTGCCATGACAGATGCAGTTCCTGCGCTGCAGTGGATGGTTGAGCATACAGAATCTGGCCTTGAACCGCTTTTGGACGCAAGTCATTCTAACCCGCTGCTTCAAGCCACACTGGGGGGCCACATGCAGGCGGTAGCCTTCCTTTTGTCAGTGAAGGCAGACCCTGGGCAGTTCACCCCTGGCTCGCCTAGAGACTGGGCAGCAGCGCTTCGCTTGTCAGAGCTGGAACATGCTTTCTGGGCTCACAGGGATGAAGTTGCTGACGCAGGATGGGCAGCGCGGTGGAATGCCTATAGATGGGCAGCAGAGCATTGAGCAGCATGGTACCAAGGCGCGAACCACGCAGCAGCTTCACGAATCTGTTTGACCCGAAGGATCTGCCTAAGGTTTGCGATCCATGACCTCCTTCACGCAGTTTGCTGATGCTGGGAGCACGTGTTGCCACAAATGGCATGACCATCCTCTGCCAGAAGACCGTTTCCTTTGAGGCGATTGAGCGATTGAGATGTCTTTTTCGTGTTCGACTCACCGAGGAAGAGAAGATGATGGTGACCTGCGTCGCATAAACTCTGGGGGATAGTATGTTTGCAAACTTTGCAAAGCACAAGAGGCGACACGGTCAAGAAGGCGAGTCACCGTACGACCGGCTGGAATTATCTGAAACACACACCAGAACCCAGTCTCTGTCTGGGAGTCGGTAAAACGTGGGGCCCCTGGTCAGTTTGCTTGCCCGAGCAAGCCAGAGGCGAAACCGAATCAACAGCGCGTGAGGACAATCTCTCTGTCATGCTTTGGCAAAGCCTGGTGTGGGCAACCCGGTCCGTGAGTCTTTGAACAGATGATGGCATGGTCAGAGACGTCAGAATTGGCAAGAGAAGTCGCCAGAAACCTCTTCTTGCTCTGAGAGCATCATGTACTGAAGCTTGTTGTAGCTTTCCGTCTGGTTCCGGATGGTGTGCACTTTTTGCGTAGCAACTTTCCTTTCACATGCGCTGCTGCAAGTATTTGGTTACCTCTGCCTGGCCCTCGCTAATCACTAAGCCTCACTCCATGCCTGCAAATCTTCCGTGCTCGTCTTCGGGCTCAATCAGCCCAGATCGAAAAAGTAAGTCCTTCTGGACCCAAGCTAAACGCCGAAAAGCAGGCACAGACTAGACGTGACAGAATTCTACGAAGCATGTTTCGAACTCACAGGAGGTGAACAGGCAGTCCACCCCCAACTTCAATGTACTCAGCCGCATCTGAGACATGCAAATGGCATCACCCCCGCCGACGTTTGGAGGCTTCGATATTTTGCCTGAGTGGCAGCAGCAAAAAAGTGCTGCAGCAAGTTTCAGGTCAAGCAGAGCAGAGTGGAGCTGCTATGGCGTCGACGGTTGAGGACTGAAAGCTCCTGACATTATGCAAAGGGATTCCGGATGAAGGATGTTGTGTGACATGAGCAATGGTAAGCTTTTGCGCATGAGGCCCCGCTGGCAGAGGCAAGATGTTGTAGTTCAAGCATATGCACATGAGGTCTTCAAAAGTCATACTTGACCGGCAGGTGTGCGAGAAGTGTGACAGTACCTTTATGCCTGATTCGACTCTCGCCAGCAACATCAGTAGAATTCTGCCAGTGCCTGTTGAAAGTTATGGTATACATGAATTTCAGCGGTTTCCTCCAGGAGGTTCTGTCCGCAATGTGGAGCCCCTCGGAAGGCGATGCTGTTTCGTTTGGCGGCTTCCGCTGACCTGCGTGTGTTCAGTGTTTTGGGTTGTGCTTCCCCTGCAGGGATCTGCTGCTGACATGGCGCCGAATCGCAGCACCTCCTTTGCAGAGGCCTCCTAAAGCTGATTCCATGGCCCGGAGCGTCGAGGGGTTTCAATTCCCCAGGCTGTGGCGCAGGAAGTTCCGCCCGGCGGGCTGCTCCACTTGCAGGCATTCGTAAGCGCGACACAACATGTGACCTTTGCTTGCTGTCGAGAAGGGAGTTGGGACCGTGCGCGCGCTTGCGCTTGCGCTTGTGACGGCGCATGCTGGCTTCCTCGAAAGAACAAAGTGGACTTTAGAAGCGGAACGAATCCAAAGCTTCCCCGGATGCATTGGGACAGATGTGGACAGATGTTGACAGCCGGTCGAAAGCTTCGCGATCGCAGCGGGTTGAGAGGAGCGCCCCTGGCCTCTTCTGACTGAGGGATGGTAAGCTCCGGGTAAACCATTCTATACCAGTAGTCTGACAAAAGGCATTGACCTCTGAATCTCCGGATTGGCAGCTCATCCCTCAACACCCTAAATCAAGAAACGGCATCCGCGCCCACAAGAAAAAATGAGGAGCTGGATTTCATACGTACATTTCGGAGAATCAGGGGCTTGGTTTCCTATTTATGGATGGGGTGGGGGGGGGGGGCAAGAAAGACCATACGGAATGTTGGTCCCGTGTTCATGGGCGAATTCGCTCACATTCTGTTCGACGGTAGGTAAAAATGCTGGATACCTGCGACCCGCCAAGGTTCCCCACGCTGAGGGTGCGCTCGCTTTTTAGACCTATGAATTCTTACGCAGTGCTGTCGAGGTAGCCATCCAATAGCAACATAGTCGCTGATCCCTCTTGCCGTAGCCTGAGACTCGGGCGACATGTCCTTTTGTTTTCGACCTTGCTTTGGAGGGGAGGGATGGTGGCTTGGCTGGGGGGTCCACAGTTCCCAAGAGTTAAAACCTCATGGGAGCTCCGAAAGCTCCCACGTTTAGGTTTCACTGTGCGCTCGCCCCCTGCACTCTCCAGCAATTGCGACAGAACTGGATCGTGTGCGATTGACGTCGACATTGATACATGTCGAATTTGATGCGCTGAATGCAATTCCACGTCGTCTTGTTGCCGGATTTCGAATTTGAAGCCGCAACGCCTCCAGACCTCGCAATTCAATTTTGCCATACCTGTAGAAGGCTGTAGAAGGCTGCCCAGCTCCCAGATGCCTGACCACATGCACACTTCCACGTCGCTGCGCAGTGGATACATACAGGCTCTGACAACTTAGCCCGCAAACCCGCCTCTGGAAACAGTATCTTGCTCTGCCCGACCGGTCCGCAGCAGTAGGCAGTGTCGCCCCCTTGTTTGCCAGGTAGTCGTGCAGCTTGGTGACTACTGGCTACAGGCATATGGGGTTGTGACTTTGGTCAGGCACTGAGCTGTTGTAGTGTTTCCACAGGAACAGGGAATGATGGCATTGGTTGGCTTGACCTTGACAAGGTCCTCCAGATCGGCAAAGCTGCAAAGTTTGATTATCCCCCAGGTGCCTAGGCAGAAAGCCTTGCGATCCACCAAATGAAGTGTTTGATTGAATAACTATGAATAAATGAAACCTGACAAGCGAGGTTGGGGCTGGACGGAATTCTTTGCCCTGGTGGTATATTTTGCCGTCTTGCGGCTGCATCGTGCCACAGGGTGTTTTGCGAACAGGTCCCGGCTCAGTAAAGAAAAGAAGCTCTAGTTCGCAGTCAAACGGCAGAAGCATGTAGTCTTGTTTATGCACTTCCGTTTGCTTTCTTCCATTTGCTTGGCAGGGCACGGAGTGCCATCTCCACTGGCTGCTTCCTGTCACTGACGGCTGTGCTGGTGCTTGTCACGGGATACTTCGGGGCCCTTCAGGCTGGTCAGCATTCGATGTTCAGCGCACTTGGGCATCTTTAAGCGCAGCTCCTCAGGTTTACGTGCTCCAAGTTGAATTTGCCATGGGCGTCTTTTCCTTGTCGGAGCCTTCTTGCTCTGAATCACAGACATCCACGTCACTTTGATCTGTCTTGCTCAAACATTTACCCAACGTTCAAAGGTCTATTCTTGGCAGCCAGTTTCTGCTTGGAATCTTCGCGGGTCAAAGATACTCGACGAGGAACGGCTGGATCAGCCACAGACCGTGCGCAAGCTCTTCAAATGTTCTTCAAGTATTCTATCTGGTGTGGTCAGGCCACAGCACCTGATCATACTATGCTCGTGTGCGGCACTTGCAGCAGCCGCCCTGGTGCTGACCAGCATTCTGGACGCAAGCTCAGAGATGTTTCCAGAGTTGCGCACCTTTGTCTATCGGCTTTGCATTGGGGAGGGTACTGCTGTCAAAGTCATAAGTGGAGAGTATGCGGTGGTTTGCAGGATGCGATCGCTCAGACACTAGACGGAGGTCAGATGCTCCTCCCTCGGAGAAAAAGGGGTGCTGTGGGATCTCGGGCGGTGTCTCATCTGAGGCAAGTCTCCCTGGCTGCCGGATTGAGCCTTGCGATCTTCGGTTTGCTCCTGGCACTTCTGACAGGATGCTGCCTGGTGCGTGAGATTTAATGAACGCAAGCTGCGGGAACGGTACGTACACCGTGTGCAGCCGGATGCTGCGGCCAAAGAAGCCGCCTTGCGAAGCGAAGTATGTGTGAACAACTCTTCAGCCCTTAACCAGGACCATGACACATCTCTCTCTCTCTCTCTCTCTCTCTCTCGCACTTTGAGTGGAAGATCGAAACGAGGACCCTGTATTTTGGATATCCCACCCCTACAGATGAAATGGCGGGGGGGGGGGGGGTGGGGCGTGTACCCCCTTTTAGAGCCAGAACCCCCATTTTACAACCAGAACCCCCATTTTACAACCGGCAAGCGTTTCGAGAACGCCCAAATCGCAACCATGTTCATAAGCCTCTTAACAAGAGCATCATCCGCGGTTTGGGCAAGCAGCGGGGGCCCCTCAAACACTTCATTTTCAGATAAAGGGTTGGGGTAGGGCTTGAGGTTTGAGCCCCTACAGAAGCGGTGCAGGGGCGGGCGGAGCGGGGGGAGCAAGGGGAGCAAGCCCCTCGAAGTACGTGTATGGTGGTGAGATGTGGTGAGGGTGGGGGAGCGGGGCAGGCTGGGTGGAGGGAGCGGAGTAGGCGGAGAGTGCGGTGAGCTTTTAAAACGGAGGCGAGAGCAGGTGAGGGCGGTTACAGCAGTGAGGGTGGTGAGGGCGGCAGGGGTCTGGGTATGCGTTGGCATGTTATAGATGAAGCACTAAGAGCATGGGAAGGAGGGATGGGGTGGGGGGAAGTTGGGGTAGAGAGCGGGTAAGCGCAGCGAGCAGAGCGATGACCCAAAAAAGGTCTTCACTGACGCCGCCCCGGGGGTCGGCGGACATGCCCAGCGTATCAGCATGAGCCCTCTGTGAAATGGTTGAGCAGGTCATGCACGGAGGTTCGTATCACAGTGGGAAGGTCGTTCGAAGTCATGTCGAGCCTGTCTTATAGAGAATCTGGAATGCGAGATGCATGCGCCGCATCTGTATCTCCTGCCAGAATGAAGTCCAGTCGGGCGAAGCATGCGGCTGCGATGGTGGATGCTTGGACGCGAGAGCGTGCGTCTCATAGCCCCGTCAAGTCCCCATGCTCGGAGCTGAGGATGTGCGGATTGTTCTGGTGTTGGGGGCCCGGGGTGGCTTTGAAACACAGGGGGCGTGTTGAACATTGCGCCGCATCGTCAAGAAGGTGAACTCAAGTTTGAGCTTTTTCGGATGCTTCTGTCTTGGGGCAAATATGATGTTATCCGTCAATCCGGACGAAGCTTTTGTATCGCGATTGCAAGCATGCCTTGCCTTGCACCTAAATGGAGATCTCCACTATCCGAGTCACATTCTTGTGCAACCGAAGTTTGTGGTGTCGCATCATGTACATGTCGTAGCTATCGAACTCTTTCGGCAAAAAAGCAGCCCAGATCTCTATTCAAAAATGTGCAAGTTGAACGATGAACAAGCATCAGGCAGCAGCTTTGCCGAAACGTTGACTTATAGCCTGCCCGAAGCTGTGCCCGGCCCAAGCCCATGAGCAGCTTTTTTCAACGTCATTTGCGGCAGGATAGCGCTCCAATGAGCTAGCATTGAAGGCCGTCTCGCCAGGCCTTGAGGCCTTGAAACCTGAAACGCTAGGCCTTGAGGCCCTGAAACCCCAAACACCAGGCCTTGAGGCCCTGAAACCCTAAACACCAGGCCGTGAGGCCGTGAAACCCTAAACACCAGGCCTTGAGGCCTGAAACCCTAAACGCCAGGCCTTGAGGCCTTGAAACCCTAACCACCAGGCCTTGAGGCACTGAAACCCTAAACGCCAGGCCGTGACGCCTTGAAACCCTAAACACCAGGCCTTGACGAGCACTTAACACAAGCCACGCCAGGCCTTGAGGCCTTGAAACCCTAAACACCAGGCCGTGAGGCCGTGAAACCCTAAACACCAGGCCTTGAGGCCCTGAAACCCTAAACGCCAGGCCTTGAGGCCTTGAAACCCTAACCACCAGGCCTTGAGGCACTGAAACCCTAAACGCCAGGCCGTGACGCCTTGAAACCCTAAACACCAGGCCTTGACGAGCACTTAACACAAGCCACGCCAGGCCTTGAGGCCTTGAAACCCTAAACACTAGGCCGTGAGGCCTTGAAACCCTAAACACCAGGCCTTGAGGCCCTGAAACCCTAAGGCCTTGAAACTCTACATACCAGGCCTTGAGGCCCTGAAACCCTAAACACCAGGCCTGGAGGTTTGAAACGCTAAACACCAGGCCGTAAGGCCTTGAAACCCTAAACACCAGGCCTTGAGGCCCTGAAACCCTAAACACCAGGCCGTGAGGCCTTGAAACAAAGGGGTCGGAGGGGCCGAAATGGATCAAATTCAATGGCCACGTTTTTTTTGCCAATGGCCACATGAAAGAGAGGGTTTAGGGTTTAGGGTTTCGGGTTTCGGGTTTCGGATTTCGGGTTTCGTGTTGACATGTACAGCCCCACAAACCCCTACCGGACCCCTTTTGGCTCAAGGGATAGAAAAGGGCATGCGCTGCAACTTTGGGCTCCATATGATATGTGCATGGTAGCGGAGCTCTTCCACGATCCACTGGACTTGGGAAGTGTGCTCACTACGCTGCTCTGTGCGCTCCTGGGCTGGGTGGTCCGTTCGGCTGCTTCGGCCGGACGAGACCTCGCCCTTGAGTGGAGGAGAAGGCCCGACTCGTGCGGAAGGCACGAGGCTTCAGGAAGCAGCAGAGGTTCTTTACTTGCTTGGGCCATCTGCTGCAGGAGCATCGAGCAAGCCAAGCCTTTAGGGAGAGATTGGCCCGATGGCTTTGACGGCGGAGCAAGTTGCAACAGAGCTGCAGGCCCTAAGGATGGAACTACAGGAAAGCAGGCGCCGGGAAGAGGAGCTGAACAACCGGGTGCAGTCCTTGCAATCCGGTGGCCATGGGTTGCAGGAGGCAATGGCCTCTCTGGCAGCCGTCCAGCGTGAGGCGCTGGAAAGGTCATGGAGCCGAGAAGAAAGGGTGACCCTTGTGGACAACAAGGGGCTTGCAAAGCCGGACAAGTTCGGAAAGCCCGGCTCTGAGCACCACTTTCTGCAGTGGAAGGTACGGCTGGAGACCTTCGTGCTGAGCATCCACAAAGACCTGGAGCAAGCGCTGAGCTACATGTGGTGAACCTGGAGGAGAAGGACTCCCAGCTACATGCCGTGCTGCAGACACTGTGTGAGGGCGAGGCCTTCACACTGGTGAGGAGTGCCGGTCGGGGTGCCGGACTGGAAGCTTGGCGGAAGCTGCGCCGGAGGTGCGACCCGAGCACCGAGACCCGAAGGTGGGCCCTGCTGAGGACGGTGCTCGCGCCGCAGAAGTGCACGAGGATAGAGGACCTGAGTTCCTCTATCGGAAGACGAGGCCGTGAAGCAGTTCGAGCAGAGGAGGCGGCCGGATGGCAGCCGGGCACAACTTGATAGGACATCAAAGGTGGCGGTGCTGGAAACAATGTGCCCAACGGACCTCGAGAAACACTTGCAGCTCTCGAGTCACCGGCTGACGTCGTACGAGGTGGTGCGTGCCGGAGAGCGCGCTCCCTGGTGCCACGAAAGTGACGGTGGGCCAGCGCCCATGGACATCGGAGCCTTCTCCCAAGACAGAGAAAAGGGAAAAGGTAAGGAAAAAGGAAAAGGAAGAGAAAGAAAGAATGGAGGTGGAAAGCCCCAGAAAGAGACCCGTGAGTGCTACAACTGCGGGAAATCGGGGCACCTGGCGGCGAGCTGCTGGGCCCAAAGAAAGAAAAGAAGGGAGCAGGCAAGGCCCACGGTAAGAAGAAGGAAGCGAAAGGACAGGAGAAGAAAGGAAAAGGAAAAGGAGGAAAGAACCTCCACAATGTGGAAGATGCCGAGCCGGAGGAGGAAAGCGAGGAGCCTGAGGCAAACTTCCTTTCGATTGCCGGGCTTACGAAGGTCTCGCTGTCAGACAGCGAGGACGAGGACCTCCATGACATGAGTCGGCCTTAGAGGCCGGCCACTGTCGGGAAGGCCATGGTGAAGCAGGAGCCCGGTGAGAGCAGCCACGAGCCCAAGGCTGCCCAGGGACCTAGCGAAGGGGTGAGTGGAACCTCTAGTTCCGCCCACTCCGGCCCAGCGAGGGCCATGAAAGAGGAAGAAGAAGAGGAAGAGATGAAGGAAGAAGAGGAAGGAGAAGACAGCGATAGCAGCAGCAATGTGGAGATATTGCTGTATCCGGGTGACCCAGGCTAGCCCTGCGGCTCCTGTAACTTCGAAGAGTGTGACCAGATGCACGAAGATGGGTTCCGGCACGTTTGCTCTGCGCGCGGCTGGCCAAAATGACTCGGTAGACAAGACGATCTGCGTGGTAAGGGGCCTCAGCCTACAGCAGTTCCGAGAGCTCACCGAGGAACAGAAGGAGGCCTATAGAGTGGAATGCCGTGGACCCGGACCAGCTGAAGCGCATCAACCAGGACGATGTGCTCAAGAACCTTTCGCGCTTCATGGAAGCGAGAGGAAGGACTTCCTCAGGAAAGCTGGCCACCCAGAGGAGGAACCGAGTCAGACCAGTGGTCAGGCCGAGGTCCGTGGTGAACAGGCCAGCGGGTCGCGAAACCTGCCCGCAAGGCCGAGCAGGGCGTCGTCTACGACCCTTATGCGCCGCACGGTTGAGATGCTCGAGGTCACGAACCTGGGAACGGAGAAGCGAGAGAAGGCGCAGCAGCTGGAGGAGGAAGAAGAGCCCGAGAATGCAAAGCAGCTGGAGGCCAGGATTCGTGAGATCGACGAGGAAACGCGGGTGCTGAAGGAGAGAACCAAGGCAGCGGCGGACCGTGAGTCCGCCCAACGTCCTCGGCTCACAGCGGAGACAGTGCTGGACCAGAGCACGACGCCCGGTACCGCCGGGCGATTGCAGTGCGGGTCAGCCACAGCCAGGCCTGGACCGAGGAAAAGAAGAGGAGAAAGGCCGCCTTGTAGAGGCAAGCAGGCGCCGCCGACGGGGCAAAGGAGCAAACGAGCAAGCGTGGCGCCGCGCGTTCGACTCCAGGCCGGTAAAGGAGGAGGAATACCACGATGAGGCGGCCCCTGGACTGGAGACCGAGGCAGTGGAAGAAACGGGCGAAGGGACGCTGCGTGTGCTGAGCGGGCAAGCCCGCCAGGTGAAACGAGGTGGGCTGCTTGAAGGTGAAGAGGCCACCTTCATGGCGTCGGCCAGGACCTACCTCAGCCAGGCTGAGGCACGACCGAGACTCGACAGGACGAGCAGAGGATCATGGAGCGAAAAAGGGTCGACCTTGGAAAGAAACGCGTGCGAGGAATGACCGAAGAAAAGAAGGAAGCAAGAAAGAAGCGCGTGAAGGCGGCAAGCCGGAGGAAAGAGGCCTGCCGGAACCTCCTCTGGTTCGGTGAGTGCAACCGAACGAAGTGCCCATTCGGACACGACCTGGAGCTGGTGAAGAAGGCGAAGTTCTCGGTGTGCTCCGACTTCAGCCGGGCCTTCTAAGGTTTAGGGCTGTCGCCCTCAATTCCCACCATTGCTTTCCCTACAAAGGTGTGGTGAAGGTAGCCGGGCGGGGGTCAGCAGGCGGGCCTTGACTTGCATGTGGAGAGCTGACAACTGCTGGCCAACTTGCGACGTAGCAGACCTCCTGCTGGAACGATCGTCCTCAAGTCGCTCCATACGAACCAACATCGCTTCCATCATGGCGCTTGCGCCATCGACGTCGGAGGGCTAGGCCTTGAGTTTAGGGTTTAGGGTTTAGGGTTTAGGGCTTAGGGTTTAGGGTTCAGCAGCTCCGGGTCGAGCAATCTCTAGTAGAGCCGCTGTTTCGATTCTAAAAAAAAACCCACCCACCCACAGAATCCCAAAACATTCAGAAATACAAAGTTCACATTTTGTGTTGTCGTTTGTTGCTCAGCTACTTTAGGTGCGGTGGCTCGCGCGTGTGGTGGCTCGCCTGCGGTGGCTCGCCTGCGGTGGCTCCCGTGCGGTGGCTCGCGCGGTGGCTCGCCAGTTCCTGGTTTGCAACAAACCTTTAGGTTCCTGCGTTGTCAATTGTTGCCCCAGCCGATTTAGGTGCGGTGGCTCGCGTGCGGTGGCTCGCATGCGGTGGCTCGCTCGCGGTGGCTCGCGTGCAGTGGCTCGTGTGCGGTGGCTCGTGTGCGGTGGCTTGCGCGCGGTGGCGCGCGTGCGGTGGCTCGCGTGCGGTGGCTCGCGCGCGGTGGTTCGTGTGCGGTGGCTCGAGTGCGGTGGCTCGCGTGCGGTGGCTCGCGTGCGGTGGCTTGCGTGCGGTGGCTCGCGCGCGGTGGCTCGTGAAACTCCGTAGAAGGTTCTGATGTCTGTCTCGAACAAGCCCTTAGGTTCCTGCGTTGTCGGTTGTTGCCCCAGCCAAGTTAGGTGCGGTGGCTCGCGTGTATGAAGGAACCTCACTTCACACGTGTAATTTCCTTCTTCTGTTTGGGGTCTTCGGTGGCAATTTCATTTTTGGAAGTCACTATGTCTCTGCCTACACAGCGCCGAGGTTCACACACATGTAAATCCAACCGTTGAGGGCTGGGTGGGCCAGGAACCCACTTCAGCCCCACGCCCGGAGCCCACCAACTAAAAACAATTTACAAATAACATTCCTGCTAATGGTTCAATGTTCCCATATAGTCTCGTTTCTTCAAGCTAAATCTGTATGAGTGAAAGATGTGTCAATTACCTGTGCAAAGTCAACTTTGTACGTACAAGGTTTGGAGATCATCCTTGTATCGACCGCTCCTACTTGCGTCACTACGAAGACTCGTTGGTTGCTACGTTTGGCAGTTCGTTGATAAGCTTGCGCCTATTTGTTTGCACTTGTCTGAAAATTCGCAGACAATCACAAGGAGCAAAAGGCAGACATCAGCAACATACGCAGACACAAAACAAAACAAACAAAGCGCAGCAGAAAAACCAGCGAGACTGGGCGGGAATCTAGGGAAAGATTGCATTCCATCCTTGAGCTCAGTGCGGCGACAAGTCGGATCCTTGGCATGGCAAACCTGCTCACAGCTCTGGAGTGTTTTTCAAGCAATCCCGACGTTGACGGGGGCACCGTGTCTAACAAAATCATCACGGGTTCTGTGCAAGGTGCTGCAACCGGGTTCAGGGTTTTGGGGTCGAGGCCTTAATGTGAACCACCTGTCTCCCCTCAGTTGTTGTCTTTCCCGAAAGGCATAGCTCTCGGAAGTGTACGTCGCGGTCGCCGGTTCTTGAAGCGTATACCTACCGTCGTGGTTGCTTGGGAAAGCTGCACTGTTGGGTTTTTGAATCGGCGAAAATATTCAAAATGTTTCATCGTTGGTGCAAGGCTCTTGCATGCAGAAAACATATCTTTAAGCTCTCTTTATGGATATTTGAAGCATGCGAACGCGTTTCTTGCAGCTCCGGAGGAAAAAAGCGACTAATGAGTTCTTTTCATCGCAGAAGTTTAGATTTGCTTGAAACAGCCTTGGCTCAGAGAATCAGGGGCCCATGATCGCACGTTATGTCATTAACCACAGCATTTTGCACCTTATGCGTGCTGCTCGTTAGATTGAATGGCTGTTGTAGGCAACACATGATTGTTGCGCTTCATGCTCAGCTATGTATCAGCAGCAAGCGCTCTAAGTTGCAACGAGAACCGGCAATACCCATACTTCCAGCGCTCTAGCTGTCCATACATCACCAGAATCAGATGGGCCTAGCAGAAGCTTGCGCTTTCATTTCACGGACCCAAAGTCTTTGAGGCGATTTTCCATGCGAATTGACCTCACAAGCAGCACGCAGGCTGCAGTCGTAAGTTGGACACAGGACAAACAATCAGTTTGTAGATTCAAATGGCATGAAGCGTCCTTTGGAAGAGCCTGTACCTGCGCAAAGGCCTAAGGTATCCTAAGGTCCCAGAAGCTGTGGTCTCAAGAGATGTGCGAGAGATCATGCGAGATGCGTGTGGACTCGTGGACATGTCAGGTCCCAGAAGCGCAGTGCTGTTGAGTCCACGGATGCAGGCACCGGGCATGGAAATCGGAGCTCAATTTTCAATGTTCAATCCTTCAACTTTCGTCTACCTGTGGCTTGCGAGGCAATCCCTTTGCTGGCGTATCCTTGTTCAGCGGCGCATCTGGTTTTTCTGCCCCATCCGCTGGCGGGTGTGGGTCTTGGATGCAGTGCAGGTTAGCCACAATGTGTCAGCAATGCGTGTTTTTGCGGAGTTGGTTGCTGCATGCTGTTCCTTGCTTTGATACTTTAAGCTGGCTTCTTCTCCTCGCCGCGTCTCAGTATGTTTTGTGTTGGCATCTTCTCCGAACAGCGTGAATGGAAAACAGTCCCATGCTCTTGAAGTTGAAGGCCCGGACACAACATTGCTAGAACGAAAGCACCTGAAGCAAGATTCTTCCTGAACCCCGAAGTTGCCGTACGGTTCTGGAGTGACGGCGCAAACAAGACTGTGCCGAGCACGCTCAACGACAGCAGCCACAACAGCAACAGCTCAAAAGGAGTACTTTTGTCGGCCTCCCAGGAATGTGAACGGTTAGACCAAGATAAGAGAGTTTGGGTCTCAAAGGCCCATGCAAGGGTCTTGTACTGGATTGCAGGGTCTAGAGGTGAACACGTCCTACTGTAAAGGTGAGTCCATAAGCTTGGAAACAGAGGTTGGGTCTCAAGGATGGTTTCATGGGCAAGACTGACACAGGGTTTTTGAATAAGGATTTATGGCCCTTTGAATTGGATTACAAATTAAGAAGGCTTTTCCTCCAGTCAAAAAACCTGTTCGTACTGGGGGCTCTTGGCTCAGAAACTGGGTTGTTGGGCAAAGAAACCCCCTGTCGTGCATCCGTGAACAAGAGAAGAAAGAACAGTATGATTGCCCGTGAGGAAATAGCAGTAATAAATCAGGGGTAGTCCAAGTAGTCCGCCTAGCTTGAGCTTGCGACTTGCATGAGCACGTTTCGCTTTTTCTTCTCCTGCTTTTCTACTCCAGCTTCAGCCTAATTCTTGTGGAAGTGTTCCACCAATTCAACGTGGCACGTTGTTGCGGTGACGCCCGGACGACACAGCCATTGACCTGACATTGCTGCATGTCCGTCTCCTTGTAGTGGAGGGGCTACCTGTGGTGCGCGCGTCCAATCTTCGTCATACAAACTTTTCACGCCGGGTTGGAGCATGCAGGGTCGTCATCTCACTCCTTTCGAATATTGACCTTGTGTTTACACATATACAAGTACATATACATATGCACATACATATAAATAACATATACATATACGTATACGTATACATATACATAGACATATACAGAGGCATATATTTCTTATTGTTATATGTATATGTATATGTATATATGGATATATATATATGTATATCCACACCAGAAGTTTGCAATCAAGGGGTGCATGTGCTGATGAATGCATGCCGAAAGGGTCAAAGTGTTGCTTCAGCTGAACGAAGGAGCTGTGTGCAAAGTGCGCCAGAATGGCAGGTCCATGTACAAGGTACAGGTCAACAGTGCAGAGTCGGCACAGGTTCCCGGCCGCTGGAACTTCCCAAGCTCCCGGAGAGGCCGGCTACGATCTGCTGACAGTGCTCCGAATGCTTGCTGCTCCCATCCAAGCTTTACACAGCTCAACACAGCTCAACATAGCTCAACTGTTGTGTCAGTCAGCCAACCCCTTCATGGGGCTTTCACTCTTCTCGCCGGCTACAACAGGACTTGATTTGTGCAAATGGTGCTGATAGACGGTATGGAACGTCACAACGAGTGCGGAAGCTGTGCGTTCTCCTGAGGAAGTCTCTTTGCAACAGCTGTAACAACACTGCACAGCAGAGCTGTTGACGACAGTGGTGGGCTTAGCATCTGCCAGCTTTCTTGCCCCCTGAAATAAGGCGACCTGCTTGAGAAGGGCTTCCCAGCACCTCTAGGTCCCTAGGTACGTCTTGCACGATGCTCCACTTGCTGTTGGTTCCAAGGTAAGATCACACCTGCACGTCCTAGTGCGGGCCCTGGCCGAACAAGCACCTGGCATGTTGCTACAGAGCGCGGAAGTGCAGCAACAAATCCAGTGCACCTAGTAGATGACCATTCCTGATCCCGCATGATCTCAGACAAGGTGGCGAAGAGTCGGTGTGGTTAAAGTCAACTGAGGCAGCAGGGTTGTCAATTCCAGTCCAATGGACTTTTCAGTAGCAAATACTCTCAGCAAAGTCCTCCCCACAACAGGGTTCGACGTGGGGACCCGTGTACAGTGGCGGTTCCCACTGGATTCCGGATGCTCTGTCCCATCTTGCATCCACATCCACTAGGAGACATGTTGCAGCCGGGGTGGCAACCACTAGGCCCTTGCAGCTTAGGATATCCTGACGGGACGCTGGCAGCTGGCATCACGTGATTCCTAAGTCTAGCCTCACTTTAGCGTTGCTCGGGCATCGTAGACGTCATTCTCTTGCCAATCCTGTCATCAGTCAAGATGGCACCCCACTCGCATCTTTCAAGCTGCCTGCTCTTTGGAGGCAGAGCAGCCACAAAGTCAAGAGGAGACAGTCGAAGCTGACAAAGATGAAGAACACAACGAAGAAAGCAAAGATGGAGACGGCGATGAACCCACAGGCCAGGGAATGCTGCAATCTGCAGTGAAAGCCAGGCTGTTGTCGGGCTTTGCAGGGGAGGAGGAGGAGGAAGTTATTTTCCGAGCTGATTGCAAGCTCTGGAAGCTGGCTAGCCCGCATTGTTTGAGAAAAGGATTCTAGGCATTTCTGGGCTCAGCTTGAGACCCCATGTGCACTGCATGCAGATTGCCGTGTCCTTCTACTCGCCTTGTTCGCCATGTTTGTGGCTGCCAGGTAAAGCTTCCAGTTGACTCGAAGGAAAATTCTGAGGCGCAGCCCGTGGCATCGTTTTCGGATTCGGGGATGTGTGGGCTCAAGCTAAAGGGTCAGGTGTGAGTCACCCTGAAAGGGAGCTCAAGGTCCTCCAAAAGAACCTGAAAGCCCATGAAAGCATCACAAAAAAAGTCACAAGAGAGAGTATACAGACGCACACGCAGGCGCTTTCTGTTCTTGCAAGCATAGGAGCTTTTTCGGGGTCTTGCAAGAGGGCCTTGAGACTTGCAGAGCGGATGGCCGATGATCGGCTTTTCAGATCTGCGGCCGTGCACAGAACTGATGGAGCACGGGCACTCGGAAAGTATTGTCGACAAGACGTTCTTCTAGATGTCACGTGAAGGGCGCATACGATTTTTTCGTAGAGAGACGTCTCTCAAAATACTGAGGGAGATGACACGTGTGGATTGTATATCTGCAGATTGTCGTTTCATTCAGATGCATTCTTCTCACCATCTTCACCAGTTTGAAATAGGAGTTTCGGGGCGGGAGGTGGGAGTTGAAGGGGAGCAGAAAACCGTGTCAACCCACAAAAATCTCTATGGGTTCATAGAATATATACAATACTGCAATATGGTCTCGTAGAATATAAAGAGGAAAAACAAAGATATGGTACCCTGGTACCCCCCCCCCCCCCACCACCCAGAGTTATCCGCGTTTTTGTGTGCTTGTTTCTTCTTCTTCTTCCTCTTCTTCTTCCACATGTTTTCTGATACATGGGCCGGCACAAATCGGTACATGTTGTACCGGCTCATGTTTCCAAGATCGAAGATGGCTGCGAGGCCTTCTCGGCAAATCTTGGAAGCACGAGTCGTGTCATAGTTCACGTAGTTCATTCAGCTTGTGTTGAATGTACAGAAAGGGGAGGGGGGCAGAAATTCATGAGCCTATACAAATACTCGTAAGAAGTTATATGGACTCCCCCCAAGTTGAAAATGTAAGTAGCTTCATAAACTTTACTAACATAACTGGAGGTGATGTCCCGACGAGTACTGGAATAGAATGAAGCACAGCTGCTGAACAACAAAAACGATACAGCAAACGAGATTCGGTGCTCGAGACGAAAAACCCGGAAAACCTGATTTCCCGATCTGGCCGGTTACGGATCTGACCGGTTATGTTTCTATACAACAGCCAGTTAGCAGCATGAGAAGTTCAACTCAATATAGATAGTTTGTGTGTGTTAATCATGTTAAATGAATCGGCGAAACGTTTTAGGCTCCTTTTACTTGTAGTAGCTTAAGAGCAGTGTTCTCTGTACATTCTATGTATTAAGTGGGTGAAGGTAATACTCTTGTTACAGGGCATTCGACCAACCGAATGAGCCAGAGAAAACGCAACAATAACTTGCCTTGGACTTCGTCGAATTAAATTTGAACCACCTCCTGCTAGATGCAAAGCTTCATGAGTTTAACTCATACCTTGGCTTCGACTTATGAGTTTAACTCATACCTTGGCCTCCACTTATGTATATCTTTCAGCTAGCCTACGTGGTGTATAATAATGAACAGGGGGAGAGATGAATATCAGTGAGAGCTTGACTCGCGAACTCTATCATTATCGGGCCATGTGTAAATAAAGCAGCCAAGGCTCGATATGGTTAGGTAGTAGAAAACCTCAGAATGGTGGTTCCTGACGAAGTGGTTATACATTTGTGTGGCCCTAAACCCATATTTTTAATCAAAGGCTCCTGCTCAAAATGTACAAATTGGGACCGAGCCTGACTCCCAAAGCTGTCCTTATGCCTTTGAAGAACCTTGGTCTTAGGGGTAGACTTCGCACTGACTTCGTCACAAGAATGTGTGCCAGGAGAACCGCGAATAAGGCCTAAGGGGGATGGGGTGCATATGCCAACTCGTAATCACAAGAGTTGCGAATATCCCGGTCGGGGCGTAGCAAATGCAGGACATATCTATAGCATCTATAATGTCGAATATATACGTTTAATTAAACATAATCCATATATTCAATAAATAAATATCAGCAGGGGTCAGAGCATCCAAACAAGCAGAGAGCGAGGGACAGAGAGACAGAGAGAGAGAGAAGAGTGATGGGAGAGAGAGATGGGAGAGAGAGATGGGAGTGAGATGAGAGAGAGATGAGAGAGAGAGAGAGAGAGAGAGAGAGAGAGTATACATGCTGGGTAACGCTTGCTTGGGGTATAGATGGAAGAGAAAGGGGGAGGGAAGAGTTGCAGGATGTCATTCTGCTGCGCAGTATCACCTGGACTCGCTGCAGACTGGGCGCGCCTAGCGCGCGCGCGCGGGGGGGGGGTGGGGGGGGCGACTCCCCTTAAGCCCCGAAGAAGAAGAAGGAGAGCGAGAGCGAGAGCGAGAGCATGAGAGATGAGAGACTGATGAGAGAAATGAGCCAGAGAGAGATAGGTGAGAGAGAGATGAGAGAAACTATATTGCGACTCTCGTGTCGTGCGCCACGTCCCTTTTGTTTGCTGTGTACGTGAGACGTGTTTGCATTCGGTTCCAGGCACCTTCTCAGGGTTTTCAAGAGTACCTTCGCGACGTAGCAACACGAACTTGAGAGATGCTTGCAGATGTGTATTTCAGTACTGTTGGTTCTCTTGTTTTCGTTTGGCAGGGTTGGAGCTGGCAAGAAAGAGGATGTGGTAAGGCCGCGGGCTTATTGTGCCTGCTGAGCTCCTGCGGCTAGTTAATGTGCTGCATTAGTCAACCACTTGAACTATGAGCAACAAGGTACACGTCAACAGGCACAAGAAAACTCGTGCAATTCGACTGGTGATGCGCATGCGGGGCGTTTTGAAGCTGTTGCTGAACACGCCCGTATTCCCAACGACAAGGTGCACTGTCGGAACTGTTCTCATCGGCTTTGGGCTTTGTATGTTGCATCAACTGTCAGGGCTGTGCACACGTCAGAGGTATGAAATGGTTGGGCAAAAGTCTGTGCGCTTTGTTGGCGTCGATGCCGAAGCGCAAGACGGCACGAAATCTGAAGAGGCCTGAAGCGACCCATCGGTCCCAGTTGATGTACCATGTACATGCTCAGTTCAAGTTGTTTGTGTGTGTAAAGCTCTAAGGTCGGAACCGTGGGCCCTTAGTATGGTCCCTTACCCTTGCTTATAGGGATCCGATGTATGGGCCCTTCATAAAATGGGGTCCCCAAATTAAGGGCCCATACTTCGGACCCTGGAAAAGCACAACATCCTCACATTTCCTTTAATCCGTATCTCTCTCACCGTTTTTTGGAGGTGTCCTTCTCCGCCTTCCGTTTGAACCTGCACAGCAGCGACCAGCAGGTTTGGGTATCTTTTGTGACGAGACGCTTAAAGCTACTTTAGCCTTAGTTTTGACCAGGTTCGTCAGGTACCAAATGGTTTGCCTAGACTAGTGTGGATTACCCGCAACTGGTCAGGGCAAGTTCTTGGCTGTACTGCGTGATGCCGCTGATGGAGCAAAGGATTGAGGCCTTGCCACAGATCAAGTCATGCTGTTCGGGTCCGTGCGGGTTGCTGGCGTCTTGTGAGACTGCGGTGCACGTCTTTCCCAGCGCAGGACTTGCAGCACCACCCGTGACATTGCTTTACAGCGGCTCGAGGAAATAGGGTGAGTTGCGTTGCTCGAACAGCTGAAGATGGTCGAGCAGCACATCATACAACACGTGAGTTGAGTGTGGGTCTCGGTTTAAAGCTCACGTTTGCTTCACGTTGTCTTTGGGCTTCAGGATCAAGCACGCATGCACGCTCATTATCATAAGAATCTCAGGGGCTCTCGGGGGGGATCGTGTGATCCAGAGCCCATCACAGTGCAAGCGGAAGCTCATGGAAGCACTAGCTCGTCCGCAGACAGGCACAAAGCAACATTGATGCCACAGTGTTAAACACTATCCGGGCCATGACGGAGCAGCTACAGCAGGCCTTTCAAGTGAACCGATTCAGAGCTAACGAACCACATGAACCTGCGCTGCACCCATTCTGGGCTTGTCCTTTCCCACCCCCTGAATTCCTCCTTGGCCTGCTTTTCGCCTATGTCCTGCCCATGTCCTGCCACTACCTTATGCGAAGAAGGTCGGCTGAACCAGTGGACCAAGCATCCCCCCGTCCTCCTTCCTGCCCCCCCCTCCTCACCCCCCCTCCCCTTCCCACCCTCCCGTGCTCTCGCCCTCCCACCCTTCCCCCTTCTCGCCCTCGAAGGCCTCCCCCTTCTTTGGTGCTAAGTTATGTGCGATCGTCAGCATGTAGATTGACTTCCGGGTGCGACTGCGCGATTGCGCGAGTTCGTGAGGCCAAAACAGTGGTGCGGGACTTCGTGCTGGAAATGCGAATGGGCCGACGCATGATGGTGCTGTCGCCAAGTGGCCAGCTGAAGGCAACCACGTGCAGTTTGTCTGGAGACCTTTCGGTTTTCCGGATCACCCGAGCAAGCCAGGTAGCTTGTCAGAGATGAGGGTACCATGCCATAGAACAAGCGTGATGGACGTTGCGTTGCGTTGATCGTAGATCGGCCGTACATCGGCGCATCAAGTTAATCAAGTTTGGCTACGCTCTTCAGCCAACGACGGCATTGTGACCATGGGTTGTGCTGTTTACATGCTCAAGGTGACGACAAGTACTCAGCAGCAATTCCTACAATTCCGACTTGCAATTGCGACTTTTGCTACTATTATGATTGCAATTACAATCATGAATTCGTTCTATTTTTGCAAGAGATACACTTTCACAGTTATTGCTTGTATGTTTTTTCGTAGTAGTTTGACCATATGTATATTTCTTGCTATATTTGCTTCTAGTTTCCATTGCCACTGCTCCTTCTCTTACTGTGACTACGACGACGACTTTTACGACATCGACTCTGCGAGTTTACAAAAGTGCGCAGAAAGCAAAGAGGCATCACAGATCGGGCCAAGAACAATTCTTGGCAAAGACGAGAATGTGAGCTTGCTTTTCTCTCACATGCAGCCCATGTTCTTTCTTTACTTTCCATGAGCTGCAATCCGTTTAGTAGCGAACATGGAGAAGCACATAACAGTGCTAAACTGTCGTTTATCACGCCGAGTAGAACCCAAACGCTGCAAGACCACACCGATCCCATCAAGCAAAGCGAACATTCCAAAGAGCGGTATGCCCATGACGTCGACAGCAGACAGCATAGATGGCAGCTCGCTGCATTTCACGTTTACTATCTCGCGTGCTGGAGCTGAGGTCAGGCGTGTCTGGCTGAAGAACATAGCAGGTATTTTCGCTGGCCAAGAGCCGGAGGGCTTGAGCACTCCTTTGGATGACCTTTGCGCTACGATGATCATGAGACCTTCGGGCGAGATGATCACATTTCGCTTGGAGCACGTCAATGCGCGTGACACGTTTGTCATGTGCATGATGCTGTTTGCACAATCACAAGGTGCTGAAATAACTGGCTTACCTGGTGAAGCGCAAAGTGGCGATGAAGAAGATGGAGTAGAATTGGTGGTAGAAGAAGCTCAGCTTTCTTCCGCAATGGGATCGCATGCGTGAAAAAGTTGCGCTGCAAGGCCTACCGCAATATCTGGAGCAGCACGCATGTCAATCTCAAAAGCATCAGCCACGAACCTGCAGCCTTGAATCAAAGAAGGCATGGCAATTCCTCAATGACACATTGGATGTACAGACGTATTCTTTGACATCCCTCATGTCGAGTGATCCTTTCGGGAAGAACATGGAAGAACAATGAGAAGCTACGTGAAGCCTGTGCCATGCCTTGGTTGCGGTGTGGGAGTGGTGTGCAACGAAATACATGAAATGCCGCCGCGGGCCATGTACTTGAAGGTCGAGTTCCACATGTGTGAGCTGTGGCTTCGAAGGAGCTGTCACAGTTCAGCGAGTTTAAGCAGCTGAACTTCACAGCGTCACAGGTGAAGCAGGATGGCTTCAAGCACAGGTCCGCCGGCCGCCCGGTACATTCCAAGTTTGCCCGCGTCTCGCGCAATCGCAGGCTGCGTGACCAAGGCCATTCTTTCCCTTGTGCGGGCTGCCGGGACCAGGAGGCGTATCAGCTGTGATTTATGCATTGTTCTAGTGCGTTCGAAGTTTTACTGTTTTCATGTGGTGCTTTCTTTGGACAGGACTCGTTCCAGCACCTGTTGCCAGCATGCCCTCGCTGGCTGGAGTTCCACCAGGAGAGGCTCGACATTCTGCAACATGTTCATTGAATTGCAAGTCATCCGGGATTCTGCTTGGACCTTATGATGAACCTCACGAGTACGCGAACCATCAAACAGTAGAACGTTCAGAAACATTCAGGCTTTCGGGCTGCCATCTATTCCAGCTGCTACAGAGGCCTGAACAAGTGTCAACTGCCGTAGTGGATGTGTGCTGTGGCTGCGCATTGAGGTGCTGCAGTACCAGTACCTCCAACATGCTCTTCCTGCGTGGGCCACTTACTTTACCCCATATCTTCTGCGCAACCTTCTTTCAAGGCATTTCCATGCGCAAGACATTCTAAGTAGACCGAATGTTGAGGTCTCTGCCGCAGCCCTTCCCTGTGCAGCCTCATCAGGAAGAGGCGGATCAAAAGGACGTCAAGCAAAGCATCAAGGCCTTTCAATGCCCTTGCAACTGTGTTTAGGTTGGCACTTTCTCAACATATCCGAAGAACCTCAGCTACAGCAGGAGTTGCAAGCTCGCTTCAAGTTGGATGATCGCATCGTTAGGCAGGCTCCTGCATGGCTTCAGCTTGCACAACTGCTGCTATTCTGCTACCTTCTCTTCCACTGCTAGGGTTTAGGGTTTAGGGTTTAGGGCTTAGGGTTTAGGGCTTAGGGCTTAGGGTTCAGGGTTGAGGGTTTAGGGTTTAGGGTTTAGGGTTTAGGGTGGAGGCAGAATGGCATGTTTTCATGATATTGGCTCATGTGTTTCAAATCTCATTTCCACAAGAATGATTATGGTGCGCCAACAAATTGGAGCCCACTCCCTGAAGGGACTTGGCTGGCCAGATGATGAAGAGACGGGACACCTCGCAAGAAGACATGCAAGCGATCTGGGAAATCCTCGCTGGTGCAAGGCTGCAGGGATGTTTGGCTCCACCGTGTGGGCCGAATAGGTCTCGCTCAGATGCAAGCTTGATGTCTTCCTGCCAGGAATCCAGCTGGTTTGCTGCGTGTGAAAATCCGAGAGATGGTATCGTCCTCAATTGACCTCGGCTTTCGAGATGCTGCTTCCCTTCCGCCTTTACTGTTCCATCTTTTGCTGTGTGGCGCCAAACATGTACCTTCCAACGTGCTTGCCGGCGCTTTTTCCATGGTAGCGGAGCTGGGTTTCTGAACAGGGCCAGCGTCTGCTTGTGAAAGGAATTCTTAAACGCCTAAACGGGATATCCAAGCCCCGAGCAGGCAGGCCAAGGCCAGCAACAGGGCACTGACGTTGCAAGCATGCAGCGAAGGAGCCCGATATGAATATGAGAGAGTTGCATTTGTGGGCATGGTCATCTGTGCCAAGCAACCCTGGACGTCAGAAATTCGACCATTGGATGAGCGAAGGGAGGGCTTGAAACCGAAAGGCAGTGAATGCTCACACCCAAACTGAAGTGGATGAAGAAACGGGACGGCCAAAACGGCAAGCCCCTATCCACGCCCCCCCAGCAGTCAACGGATTTGGGAGTCACCACCCATCCAAACCCGCGGGTTAGCCCCGGAGCCGCGTTCCACCCATCCAGCCACGCGCGCGCGCTCGTCTTGTCTTTTGAGGAGAAGGCCCCAAACTTTGCTTTGTGGGGCAATGTACTTCTGCAACAGGGGCAGTCGAACAGCATCGGTCATGGCTAGTTGAACCAGTCCGCTCATTAGTCAGTGAAGACACGTCCGGACTGTTTTGTCAGAGGCCCCCAGGGGCGATCCAAGCAAGCTTTCTTTCGCATGTACATCTATCAAGTCATATTTTGCTGGTGCAAGCACCTCATGGATACATGATTCCTTATGCCATTCTATGCTTTCGAATAGAGCTTCTCAGCTTTCCTTCTTCTTTTCGCGTACGCTCCGTCAACTTGGCTCCATACTCTGTTTTGGTATAGCCTTCGCCTGTGTTTCATCTTCATCTTGGTGGTCCTTCATTAAGCCAAGTTATATTTAATGTTCGCTGGTCATATTGATACCGTAATCCTCGCTTTGCGTTCCTCCTGCGAAGTGCTGCTGCTGCTTCCTGCAAACTTGCAGGCGAATTCTTCTTTCGGCCCCATACTCTTTCCCTCATATTCCCTCCACACCTTACCAGGCATGCTGATGCATCGTCCAGCCCAGGGCGCTCTGGATTTTTCGCGCTTAGGCTCATCACCACCCGGAATGTTGAGTTGTGGTCATCTAGTGCTGTACAGCGATGGAGTTCTCAAACCGATAAGATTTCTGAGCAGCATGGGGCTTGTAATTGTATTATTAGAAATTCTACACACCGCAAGGCACCCCCAGCGAATCAAGGTACCGGAAGGGTGTAACGATGTAACGTACTGTTTCCAGCGTCGAGCTCAGGAGGATGGGAAATTCCGCGGCACGCTGACCCCGGACAAAGACGTTGTTTCCTCTGCTCCCATTCACAAAGCCAACCTCGTCCTAATCTGTGGGGCACGGAGGTCGAGGAGCTTGCCAAGAAGTTCAACCTGGATACGCAGGACGGGACTCCCATAACTAACCTCCCCCTCCGCCCCCGCCCCGGGTTTCCAACGTTTTTGCTACCCTATGAGGTCGTCTCTGCATGTTTTTACGTATTCTTACTTGTCGCTTTTGGTCCAACCGCTGGGTTGGCTGCGGTTGCTTCCCGGATTCCTTCCACCTGCCTCCTTCGGGCAGCGCTTCCATCGGTCGAGAAAGCAGGGATCCGATCAGAATCATCGCCTAAACTTCGCGAAAACATCTCGAGAACTTTTTCTACAAGACGGTGGCATCTCCAGGCACCGTATGCGCCGTTTAGGCTACTCAGTTTACCCATTGCCATCCACAGCATCAGACAAGTAAAGTCGGCAGCTGGAGTGAGCAACATCATGGTGCTTTTTGGCAACACATTCGCAGGAATAATGAATAATCTTACTCTGCTGAGCTCGCCGCTTGAATTATTTTACTTCGAACATCGCCACCTTAAGGATTTGGATTGGGGGGGTTGGGCACTCCAGGGAGTCTCTGGGGTTGGGCACTCCAGGGTCTCTTGGGTTGGGCACTCCAGCGACACCAGGAGTCTCTGGGTTGGGCATTCCAGGAGTCCCTAAACTGGGCACTCCAGGAAAACTCTGCTCCATTCCAGACTCGAGGCATTGCAGGGAGACTCTGGGGTTGCTTAGGAGTCTCTGGGTTGGGCACTCTAGGCTCACGGACCGAGACAGTCAGTTGTTTCAGAACTTAACGGTGAAAAAGCCTCGACGGACCGAGAGACTCACAGAGTCAGCTGTTTCATTAACGGTAAAAACCCTCGATCAACCTCGATCAACCCTCAAGCTAAAAGTTAAGCCCTAAACCCTCGTATTTTCGGGAAGTTGACTTCCTGGAAGCTGAAAACAATTCAAATCGCATTTTCCAGGCAGGAAAAGTTGATTTTGATGGTTTTGGGCCGCAAGTCGGTGTTCACGGACCGAGAGTCAGCTGTTTCATTAATTAACGGTAAAAATCCCTCGATCAACCCTCAAGCTCAAAGTTAAGGCCTAAACGCTCGTGTTTTCGATAATGTGACTTCCTGTAGGCTGCAAACAGCTCGAAATCTTTTCCAGGCAGGAAAAGTTGATTTTAATGGTTTTTGGGCCGCAATTCGGTGCGCGCGGACCGAGAGTCAGCTGTTTGCTGACGATCAACCCTCAAGCTAAAAGTTAAGGCCTTAACCCTCGTATTTTCGGGAATTTGACTTACTGGAAAACAACTCAAAATCGCATTTTCCAGGGAGGAAAAGTTGATTTTGATGGTTTTTGGGCCACAATTCGTTGTTCGCGGACCGAGCGTCAACTGTTTCATTAAGTAACGGTAAAAAACCCTCGATCAACCCTCAAGCTAAAAGTTTAGGCCTAAACGCTCGTGTTTTCGAGAATGTGACTTCCTGAAGGCTGAAACTCAGAGTCGCATTTTCCAGGCAGGAAAAGTTGATTTTAATGGTTTTTGGGCCGCAGTTCGGTGCGCGCGGACCGAGAGTCAGCTGTTTGCTGACGATCAACCCTCAAGCTAAAAGTTAAGGCCTTAACCCTCGTATTTTCGGGAATTTGACTTACTGGAAAACAACTCAAAATCGCATTTTCCAGGGAGGAAAAGTTGATTTTGATGGTTTTTGGGCCACAATTCGTTGTTCGCGGACCGAGCGTCAACTGTTTCATTAAGTAACGGTAAAAAACCCTCGATCAACCCTCAAGCTAAAAGTTTAGGCCTAAACGCTCGTGTTTTCGAGAATGTGACTTCCTGAAGGCTGAAACTCAGAGTCGCATTTTCCAGGCAGGAAAAGTTGATTTTAATGGTTTTTGGGCCGCAATTCGGTGCGCGCGGACCGAGAGTCAGCTGTTTCATTTTAACGGTAAAAAACCCTCGATCAACCCTCAAGCTAAAAGTTAAGCCTTAAACCTTCGTATTTTCGGGAATTTGGCAGGAAAAGTTGATTTTGATGTTTTTTGGGCCGCAATTCGGTGTTCACAGACCGAGAGTCAGCTGTTTCAAAAAATGTAAAAAAAACCCTCGATCAACCCTCCAGCTCAAAGCTAAGCCCTACTCAAAATCGCATCTTCCAGACAGGAAAAGTTGATTTGGATGGTTTTGGGCCGCAATTCGGTGTTCACGGACCAAGAGACTCAGAGAGTCAGCTGTTGCATAAATTAACGTTAAAAAACCCTCGATCAACCCTCGTGGTGGTGGTGGTTCGTGGTGGTTGTCCGCGTGGTGGTGGTCCGTGTGGTGGTCCCGTGGTGGTGGTCCGTGTGGTGGTCCCGTGGTGGTGCCTGTGGTGGTGGTCCCGTGGTGGTCCCGGCCCGCGGCGTCCGTGGTGGTGGTCCGTGCTGGTGGTCCGTGGTAGTGGTCCCTGGTGGTGGTCCCTGGTCGTGGTCTTGTGGTGGTGGTGGTGGTGGTGGTGGTGGTGGTGGTGGAACCTGTTGGTGGTGGTGGAACCTGGTGGTGTGGTACCTGGTGGGGTGGTGGTATCTGGTGGCGGTGGTGGTGAAGTCTGAAGGCCGTGGTGGTGGTGGTGGTGGTGGTGGTGGTGGTGGTGGTGGTGGTGGTGGTGGTGGTGGTGGGGGTGGTGGTGGTGGTGGTGGCGGTGCGCTGGTGGTGGCGGTGCCTGGGTGGTGGTGGGGTGGTGGTGGTGGTGGTGGTGTGGTGGGGTGGTGGTGGTGGTGGTGGTGGTGGTTGGTGGTGGGTGGTGCGTGGGGGGGGTGTTGGTGGTGGTGGTGGTGGTGGTGGTGGTGGTGGTGGTGTTGGTGGTGTTGGTGGTGGTTGGTGGTGTGTGGTGGGGTGGTGGGTGGAAACCTGGGTGGTGGTGGAATGGTGGTGTGGTACCTGGTGGGGTGGTGGTATCTGGTGGCGGTGGTGGTGAAGGCTGAAGGCCGTGGTGGTGGTGTGGTGTGGTGGTGGTGGTGGTGGTGTGGTGGTGGTGGTGGTGGTGGTGGTGGGTGGGGGGGGGGGGTGGGGGGGTGGTGGGGGTGGTGGGGGTGGTGGGGGTGGTGGTGGTGGTGGTGGCACCTGGGTGGGATGCGAGTGGGTCGGTGTGGGTGGGGTGTGGGTGGGTGGGATGTGGGTGGGTGGGGTGAGGGTCGATGGGATGCGGGTGGGTTAGATGTGGGTTCGACTATGCAAGAACTTCATGCGCGCCTCTCCGACTCAACCGTGCGAGAAGAAAAAGCTCTTTTCCGCCCGCGCACCGACGTTTATATCGCGTTATATTTGCGATATACGTGACAGCTTTCTGCGTTCGGGTTCGTGGCTCCCTGTTGAATTGGGTGTTCACGGGCGGAGTCATGCCCGCTGCCTGCCTCGATGGGTTCATTGGTTCGACTTTCTTTAGGTAGGGTGTCCCTGAACAAGGCAGGGAATCAGAGTTTTAGATGCGCGCTCGTCTTTCGACTCCCTGATCTAATCTAACACGCCAAAGATTTCCTGCGCACAGGCCACGCTCGCAGTGAGAGTGACAAAGCCGATGGCCGACCACCCCGTTGAAACTAATTGTGCACTGACAAACCAGCGCACCGGCTGTGCCCAATGAGCGTAGCGCAGGGGTATTGCAAGTGAAAGTGACAATGACTGACAATGACGATGGGCTGCAGGAAGAAGTATAATGATACCACACCAACGCCCATTGCCAGAATCTCAGAACAACCCCACCACTTGAACGGCTTCGTGCCCGAGGGTATCATTTAACCCTCTTGCTATATTCAAAACAGGATATCATTTAACAAGATGTACATTCATAATATGTTTTAGGGGTTGGTCTCTGGGTTGGGCACTCCAGGGAGAGTCTGGGGTTGGGCACTCCAGGAGTCTCTGGGTTGGGCACTCCAGGGAGTCTCTGGGGTTGGGCAGAGTCTGGGGTTGGGCACTTCAGGGGTTGGGCACTCCAGCATTCTCTGGGTTGGGCACGGTTGACAACTCCAGGGAGACTTTGGGGTTGAGCATTTCAGGAGTCTCTCTGGGTTGCATTTCAGGGCACTTCAGGGAGTCTCTGGGGTTGGACACTCCAGGGCCGGGCGAGGGTAAAATCTAACAACCCCACACCGAAGGTGGGGGACAAAACTCCAGATCGGTCCGCAGGGGGGATGCGCAAACCCCAACTCAGGAATCACGTGGACATCTGAACCTTGATCACACGAAGCCTGATTCTCTGTGCTTCCGGGGGGGGCTTCAGGCCCAAAAGGTTGTGTCCCTAAACCCTGCAACCCTGAACCCTTGAACAACCCTAAACCCCAAACCCTAAATCCGAAAACCTCAAACCCTACACGCCCCATCCTCTCCCTTTACCCATCCCTGATCCTCCTAGCACTCCAAGAAGTCTGTTGGGCACTGCAGGGAGTCTCTGCAGTATAGGGAGACTCTGGGGTTGGGCACTCCAGGGGAGACTCTGGGGTTGGGCACCAGGGAGAGTCTGGGGTTGGGCACTCCAGTGAGACCGGGGGTTGGGCACTCCAGCAGTTTCGGGGTTGGGCAATTCAGGGAGTCTCTACTCTCTGTAATTGGGCAGTCCAGGGAGTCTCTAGGAGTAGACTGGGCGAGGAGAAGAGTTCCGGGCGAGGAGAAGAGTTGAGTTTAGAATCTAACAACCCCACACCGACGGTGGGGAAAAAAGAACTAACGCCTGAAGCGGAGATTGGTCGAGCGAACAATCCCTGCATAAATATTCGGCAGGCTGCCGCAAAGCTGGCAGAAGTGCTTTCCAGAAGAGATGACCGCAAGAAGGATCTCAGGTACTTCTCGTCTTCGTTAGAATGTCTGAGCGGCAAAATGCTGCAAAGCTTGTCGCTGGCCATGCAAGGCAGATACAGAAGCATCTCCAGCTTTCAAATAGACCGTCGTCCCTAGCCGGGAGCCCAGTTTTTGCCCATGCTCCAGACTTGTCTGGACACGTTCCTGTACGACCCGGCAGGTCATGCTGATGCTGAAGGACATGCGGAATGGCCTCCCGATCAGAGATCCGGAGTGCCCTCGCAGAAGTCGTTGCTTGACGTCGGGCAGAAGTTTTTCTCAGAAGATTGTTCAACATGTCAAGTAGCCCATTGTGTTTTGGAAAGGTATCCTCCAGCAGTGGGCAGTTTGGCTCACAAGCGCGGCTTGAAGGGACACAGGTCGCGCACAGATTTACTATTCTTACTGGACTCTCGGATTCCATTCACGAATTGCTCAGGAGCCGCAGTCGAAACAAGCGGCGGACGTCGTTCGAGACTGAGGTCGAATGGTTGGAAGACACTTTCTGGTGTGCGTCGACTGAGGAGCAGCAGCAGCCCACCTCTTCGCAGTCCAGTGAAATCCAGTGGTGCAGTGCTGAGTCCTCTTCTGTTACTGGTAGAGGGTATGGCAATGCAGTGATGTGGGACACAGCGGAGACACTGCGAGGTGCAGGACCGGACCCAAAGAAGGCGCTGCTGGATGTTGAGATGTGCTAGGGTTGATTTCTTCTGTTTTGCATATATGCTTAGCACAAACCGATCTACAAGCGGCCTGTGGCACGGTTACGAAAGCTAGCTCTTTCAGCCTTGTTTTAGGTCATCCGATCCAGGTGGGCTTAACCTTCAATGTATCGGTAGCTTGGTTCCCCTGCAGGCTTCCGATTTCTTCGGAGGAACCCCTCCCCTCCCGTATCCCGTTCACTGCTATACGCTGCTTTGGTGCCAGGTTGCTTCAGCACGCGGCCCTCGACCACAGACATTGCTTGAGCGGTTCGGATGATTCGGCTTGGTGCTTGCTAGCTGTCCCTTGAAAAAGATGGTTGAATATGCCTTTCTCGGCCTTTTGGCAAGCAGCCAGCGATAGCCTGCGGGACAAGACTACGGGACTACGGTTTTTTGGTTGCATGGACATTGCAGAGAAGGGTTTGGGTCCCCGCAACGTTTTGATCGAATTCTCTTGGCTGACTTTTTGGCTGGGCCAGGGTGCAGGGCCGAGGGCTGGGGATGGGGATGTCTTTTCGCATCTTAGGGAAAAGGCAATATTACAAAACGGTACATAATAATATGTTCATGAGAATATTCTCCTTGATTTGATCCCACCCATTTAAGAATAATTGTAAACTGTTCGTGCGCGCTGCTTCGGCAGCCGGGCCGGGAAAGGCCTCAAAAAAGGGGAGGGGGTCCCAGGAAGGGCTAAGGCGTCTTAGGGGGGTCGCAGGAGGGTCGCAGTTGGTCCCAGGGGGGTCGCAGGGGGATCAAAAAGGAGATTAGAAACTGGCCTGCGAGTCAGAAACTACGAATCAGAAACTCCGAGTCAGAAACTGCCCCAATTCAGAAACTCCGAATCAGGAGCCGGCACATCTCAGAAACTACACATCAGAAACCCGCGCGACTCAGAAAACTGCAGAAAACTGCCCATCAGAAACCTGCGCGAATCAGAAACTGCGCATCAGAAACCCACGGGAATTAGAAACTGCGAATCAGCAACTGCGCAGCAGAAACTTGCCTGCGAAGCACAAACCTGCTGGAGGGGGAGGGGGGGTAAGACGAAATTCGGCCTTGAAGCCGAAATTCGGCTCCTGAAGACGAAATTCGGCCCGGAAGCCTAAATTCAGCCTTGAAGACGAAATTCGGCCCTGAAGCCGAAATTCGGCTCTTGAAGATGAAATTCGGTCCCGAAGACGAAAATTCGGCCCTGAAGCTTAAATTCGGTTTCGGTCCCCCTTGGGCCTGCAGCCTAAATTGGCCCAGAACCGATTTTCGTCTTCAGGAGCCGAATTTCGGCTTCAGGACCGAATTTCGTCTTCAGGATTGAATTTAGGCTTCCGGGCCGAATTTCGTCTTCAGGAACCGAGTTTCGGCTTCAGGGCCGAATTTCGTCTTTAGCGGCCGAGTTTCGTCTTCGGGGCCGAATTTCGTCTTCGGGGCCGAATTTCGGGCTCAGGGACCTAATTTAGGCTTCCGGGCCGAATTTCGTTTTCAATGCCGAATTTCGTCTGCGGGGCTTAATTTCGATTGGGCCGAATTTCGTCTTCAAAATTCGTCTTCGAATTTCGTCTTCGCCCACCCCCCCCCCCCCGGAAAAGGGGACGCACTTCCCCGGGTCTCTGAACGATAGGCGACATTTACGCCAAGAAATATCCCCATAAAAGGCTACGGGCTCGACCCCCATTTTCGCTCTGGCCTTGCAGGGGGATCCTGAAAATTCCGGGAATTTTAACGCTTATTGTCTAAAAATCCTGGGAATTTTGGGAATCACCCGGAGCTGAAAATTCCCGGAATTTTAGGAATCACCCGGATTGAGGTTTAGGCTTTCCGGATTGGATCTATGGTTCTAGCACAACAATGATGACGTGGGTGCCCCTTCACCTTCAGGGAAATCTTCAAGGAAATCTCTTGGTCCAGGGTAGTTCAGATGACGGTCGCCGCCCGCCAGCTGTTCAAGGGGGTTCGGCCTCACGATCACATATCAACAACAACAGAATCACCATGTTCGCACATTCACTTCCACTTGGCGGTATGCAGTGTCGACGCTGGACACGCCTCATGAGTTTTTCGGGATCCCCGGGTTCAGGGTTTAAGGGTTTTACGGTTGTAGGAGTTTGTGGGGTTTGGGGGGTCTTGTTTTTGCTTCTGTCGTAATGGTGTGGGTTTTGTCGGGCGTGGTGGGGGTGGGTGGTTTTGGGGTGCTGAGGGGCTGGGGTTGAGGGGCCAGGCTGGGGTTTTGGTTTGCTGCAATGGTTTGGGTTTTGTCCGGTATGGTGGGGGTGGGTGGTTTTGGGGTGCTGAGGGGCTGGGGCTGAGGGGCTGGGGTTTGAGGGGCTAGGGCTGAGGGGTTGGGGTTGAGGGGCTGAAGGGCTGAGGGGCTGAAGGGCTGAGGGGCTGAGGGCTTGAACCGCTGAGTTGAGAAGGGGTTGAAGAGGGGCTGAGGAGGGGCTGAGAGGAGAGGGATTGAAGGAGGGGCTGTTGAGGGGCGGGGTTGCTGAAGGGAGGGATTGTTGAAGGGAAGGGCTATTGAAGGGGGTTGTTGAGGGTTGCGAGGGGGCTGTTCCGGGACTGCTGAGGGATTGTTGAGGGCCGTTGAGGGCTGAGGACTCCTGCATTTTATGGCATTTTATTGGTTTTGGGGGGCTTTGGGGTGCTGAGGGGTTGGACTGCGGGATTGGGGTTGAAAGGTTGGGGTTTTTGTAATGGTTTGGGTTTTGTCGGGTATGGTGGGGGGGGGTGGGTTTGGGATATTGAGGGGTTGGGGCTGAGGGTCTATGGCTGAGGGTCTGGGATTGAAGGGGTTGAGGGGCTGAGGACTTTCTCTTTTTTCTATTCAATACGTGATGATGCCGTCGATGGAATCGACGGGTTCCCTCTAATATATCCCCATAAAAGGCTACGGGCTCGACCCCTTTTTTCGCTCTGCGGCCGCCCTGTCGGATGCCCCGCCTCCTCTTCCGGTCCATTTGGCTGATTGTGAGGGCCTTGCAGGGGGATCCTGAAAATTCCGGGAATTTTAACACTTTTTGTCTAAAAATCCTGGGAATTTTGGGAATCACCCGGAGCTGAAAATTCCCGGAATTTTAGGAATTGTCCGGATTGAGGTTTGGGCTTGCCGGGTTGGATTTTGAGGTTCCAACGCAACAGGGATGACGTGGGTGCCCCTTCACCTTCAAGGAAATCGTCAAGGAAATCTCTTGGTCCAGAGTAGTTCCGATGACGGTCGTCGCCCGCCAGTTGTTCAAGGGGGCTCGGCCTCACGATCACATATCAGCAACAGCTCTCGAAAAATCCTAGGAATTTAAAATTCCGGTAATTTTCGGGATCCCCCGGGTTCAGGGTTTTACGCTTTACGGTGTAGGGTTTTGGGGTTTAATAGAAATTGTGTAGGGTTTGTGTCCGGAGTTTTGTCGTGTTTTGGGGGGGTTTTGTTTTTTGCTTTTGCTGTAACGGTTTGGGTTCTGTCGGGTGTGGTGGGGGGTGGGTGGTTTTGGGGTGCTGAGGGGTTGGGGCTGAAAGGCTGGGGTTTTGGGGGGTTTTCCCGAATGCCCGCGGTGGTGGTCCCGTGGTGGTGGTCCGTGGTCCCGTGGTGGTTCGTCGTGGTGGTCCCACAGCGTGGTGGTGGTCCCGTGGTGGTGGTGCTCCTTTGGTAGTGGTGGTCTGTCGTGGTGGTGGCGGTGTCCGTGGTGGTGGTGGTCCCTGGTGGCCGTGGTGGTGGTCCCGTGGTGGTGGCCGGGTGGCGGTGGTCCGTGGCGGTGGTCCGCGGTGGTGGTCTCCTGGTGGTGGTTCCGTGGTGGTGGTCCCGTGGTGGTGGTCCCGTGGCGGTGGTCCGTGGTGGTGGTCCGCGGCGGTGTTCCGTGGTGGTTGGTCCGTGGTGGTGGTCCGTGGCGGGGGTCCGTGCGGGTGGTTGTGTTGGTGGTCGTGGTGGTGGTCTCGTGGTGGTGGTCTTGTGGTGGTGGTGGTGGTCTTGTGGTGGTGGTCTCGTGGTGGTGGTCTCGTGGTGGTGGTCCGTGGTTTATGAAAGAGATACGTTGTCTCAAGAGTTGACCCGTCGACCCCGGTTTACGCAGAAGATTGTCGTCGGCTGCCCGCCGACAAAGTGATGTCAAAAGACGATCCCTTTCCGGCTCCAAACCTCCCGAATGCTCAAAGACCAATGGTTCAAATTCTACGCCCTGCGCATGACATCTCTGAGCTGTCGCACGATCTCTACGCTTGTTCTCCGCCCGAGCTTTGGCAGCCGACAAACTTTCACGTCCCAGATCCGATGACCGAAAAGGAGAAACAATCGAGATATCAAGGGCAATTTTCGGCATCAGGCTCCAAAACAGATTGCCTACAAAGAGCAGTGGGGATAGTCAAGATATCTGCCGGGCGTTGAGCAGGCAAGTCAGGGAGAAGATGATTGGATTCTAATTTGCACTGTAATTTCCCTCCCTGAAGAATCCGATAAATTTCGTCCCGAATCATATTATGTAGGACCGTTTTTCCTCCAAGCATATGACAAGCGAGCGTGTGGTGTCCAAAAGAATCCTGAGATTGGGCGCATCGTGGACATGCCATATCGCCTTCAAATACTTGTCTTCCAAGTCGCATAGAAAGAATATCGTGGAATGCAACATTAGACAAACATGTATCAAAGGCATGGCTTGGGATAGCTCGAATCCATCCATCCGCCCATGGGGCGGCAAACGCCCGGAGCACCCGCTTGTGTTGATCCGAAAAAATATCATCAAGACCCTTACGGAAGGAGAGCATCACGACATCCATCAATTCCTTTTGTTTCGGTTTGATGTCGGGATTCTCAAATTCAGACTGCCAATTCGGGAAGATCTGCGCAAGTCGCTGAATTGCAGGAGCCCAACCCAATCTCGAGTAGCCCGGTCGGGCGGGGACCAAAGCCTCAACCAATGGCGCCACGGCCCGGCACGCCACCACAAACGTTAGGTCAGCTCTTCCAAACACTTGATTTCCAAGAGGGATCTGTTCGGAAGTAAACCCTAAACCACCAGCAGTGCTAGGGAGCATGGCTTGGAGCCATTGGGCATTCGTGAGTTTCCCGCCGAAAAGATTCTCAAAGGCCTCCCTATATCTACCATCATACCACTCCAAGAGTGGAATCAAGAAATGTCGAGGAGCAGTCCTACCCAAATAATTCAACTGAGGCCAACCCATGCAAGTCTGAA
>CAJNDS010002359.1:0-35000 GCA_905221605.1 Symbiodinium natans
ACCGTCAGCTGATATTTGCGAGAAAAGATTTCCAGAAGAATGCGGCACAGTCAGTCGCGCATGCGGAGGTGTGTCCCATGCTCCGAAAATTCCATGATGCGAAAGCAGAATCTGCCAGCTGCTGTCGTCCTGCATCGTCTCCTGCAGCTCGCTTGTTGCTGCTGTTGTTGGGTCAAATCTTCCGATCAGCCGGCTGCTCGTCGAAACCTTCATGTCGTTAACGGGCTAATGGCCTGAAAACTCTTGCAGCGAGTTGTATCTGGCATTTGCATAGCTCAGGTAAATATTCCACAGTAGACCAAAGAACCCCACGCAGTACACTCGGGGGGGGGGGGGGGGTGTTCTGACGAGCTATAGTTTTTCCCACAATGATGGCCAAACCCGAGACTTCTGCAGGAAGGTGGAGACGTTCCATCAGGAACCATCAGGAAGAGGCTTCCAAGACGGACTTCAGGTACTGCGCAAGGTGATTGTGACAGCCGTCAGACAAGTATGGCCGAGGAGCACCCCAGCAACCTGTCAGCTGATAGCACCACAGACCGCGTGCTCAGGATCTTCGTCAACGGCGGGAATGGCCCCTGATAAACCTTGATAGAAATCCCATGTGCGATGGCTGACACAGCTGTCAGCCCATGTGGTGCAGCATCTTGAAGGTTCCCAAGTGCCCACAAGCTGCTCAGCAACTCCTGCAGGTTCATGTCTTCTACCTTGTGCGGCATGTGCTCTGCGATGGCCGGCACGGCTGCCAGCACTTGCGGTGCTGCATCTTGCAGATTCGCAGCTGCCCACAGACTGCTTGACAACTCTTGGGGCTTCATGCTTTTCACCCTGCGCGGTATGTGCTCTTCGATGGCTGGCACAGCTGTCAGCGCTTGTGGCGCGGCATCATGCAAATTCGCAAGTGCCCACAGGCTGTTCGACAAATGATGAGGACTCATGTTCTCTGCCTGTGCGGCATGCGCTCTGCGATGGCTGGCACAGCTGTCAGCACCTGCGGCACAGCAATTTCAAGAACTGCAGCTCACAGACTCTTTGACAACTGTTGGACTTCCGGAGATGCATTCCCGACCTTGACTCCGGTCACAAAGCAGCTGGAAAGCTCTTGCGGGTTCATGGTGCCAACATGCCTTTCTACATAGCCGGCCAACTCCATCAGCAGCTCGTCGCACTCTCTCACTTTCTCAGAAAGTATGCCTGAACTGTTCCGGAGACACACTGTCTCGGGTCCCTCACTTTCATGGCCCTCCCACAACGTTCTGGATACCATTTGCCCAGAAGATGTTGGCCGCACCCCGTGCAGGGAGCATGTCCTCCTGAAGCATGGCCGAGAGGCGGCCCACCAGTCTGGGCCACACGGGGCTGGCAGCATCTTTCCTGGGGGGTGGCTCTGTTTAAAGGGAGTCAAAAAAGTCCAGCTGCCATGCTAGTGAAGCTGTCTTATGTACTAAACACTTTTCGTATCATGGCCACTTAATTCTTGCTGCCGTGATGAAGCAACACTATTGCTTACTGTATTAAGTGTATATATATATATATACACACATGTATATGTATATATATATATATATATATATTTGTTTGTGTATTTGGACTTCATTGATTTTTCATACTTATACCTTGGCGGTCAGCACCCTTGGATCAGCCCGACCCCTCCTCGGCTGCGGTGCTCCACGGCTGCGCAGGCCAGTGCCGGCTGTAGATCACAAGGTTCGGGCAGAGCCACCGTGCTCCTGCAAGCCTCCTTTGCGGCCTGTGCACATCGATGAACTTCCTGGGGTGAGCAGCACGTCTACAGCCCACATTCCCAAAAAACCAGTCGGTTAAGACGCCGGGCTTTGGCCTCTGGTCGCCCAAGGCCGGCGCAGTGTGCTTCCGAGTTCTTCAGGGACCGTTGCATGGCATTGGAAGCTGCTAGGAAAGGACGGGCTTCTTGAGCGCTAAGCCGGGGCGTCAGGTAGGATCTTCAGGATTCTTTCTGGCTGGTGGCGTCTGCGACACATGCGGGACCGTACAGTGGTACAAGCAGTGCGCTTCGGTCCTAGTCCCACATTCAGCTTGGTGCGAGCAGTGTTCTTTCACCTTGGAAAGGGTGGGGGCAGCAGCGTGCGCAATATTAGCAGCGACTTCAACACAGATCGAGAGTGCTGAGCATGCAGCAGGCGTCTGTCTCACAAAAAAACCACACAAAGCTTGATAGAGTTAGGGGTTTAACCAGGCGGCTCATGCCATATGCAACCTTCGGCTGGTGAAGACAAGTGCTACCACACCCCCTTAGTAGCTGAATGAGTACACTTTACATTTTTGGGGATACTCCATTCCCTCCATGGATTTGAAAAAAAGTGTACACTTTGTTAGTGGGAGGCCAATGAACTCAGCGACTAAGCCCCCCCAAAACTCCCGAAAGCCTCAGTCTTATGGCCACTGGGTCGGCTCTTTTCTTGCCGCTGTCGGAGTCACGGAAGTGTTGAGGATACCCTCCTTAGGTTGGTTGGTAGGTAGGTAGACACATGCTTGTCAGTCCAGGGCAGGACATATGCAAACCCTACTACAAATGTTGAATTCACTTTGGCCTTACAACTTTTCGCAGGACATATGGAGGTATATGAAGGTTTCATATCCGAGATTTACATGCATAGCATATGGAGGCTTTTTAGGCTTCAAATGTGATACGTACATGTGCATATATATATATATATACATAGGAATATCCATACGTATGTATGTGCATGTATATGTCTATGTACGAAAAAAAACGACACAGACACAGACACAGACACAGACACAGACACAGACACAGACACAGACACAGACACAGACACAGACACAGACACACTCACACTCACACACACACTCACACTCACACTCACACTCACACTCACACTCACACACACACACTCACACACACACATGTAGTAGTGTAGGTACAGACATATACATATCGATAGATACAACATGTGTGTGGATATCTGCGTATACTACCTATATATACATATACATATATACACACATACGCATATTGTCTGTACATGTTAGGGCTAGATAACAACAAGGTTTAACAAATTCACAATTGTCCCGAGTTGGTACCCAGTTAACTTCAAAGCATATCACTGTCAGATGGTGGCTCGAAAGGGGCTTGAAGGGGGCTCTCTCTGCAACTGAACCTGGTTTAGGGTTTAGGGTTTAGGGTCCGAGGTATCCTCAAAAATCCTCAGAAACGTCGCAGGGGAGCTGCCTCCTTCCGGTGTCTGGGTAGCTCGGCTGTGCCTTGCTTAGAGCAGGGCTTTGGGTCATGAACTCTCGGGTCGCACATGTGCGTGCTGGGGTGATTAGGGCTCATGTGTGTTTTGTTTATTTGTGTTTGTATTTGTATTTATATTTGAGGAACATGGAACCCAACCCAACAAAAGGGGAATGGAGCACTTCCCCGTGTTTTAGGGTTTAGGGCTTGGGGCATACTACAGGACCATGGAGAACTAAATCATACACCCAGGTCAACCCTTGAACTCCCAAACATGAACCCAAAGTCTGAGGGTGGTTGCACGGTTCCTTGATATGGGCCCTTAACTGGGAAGTATATATATATATATGTGGCATGGACCTTTATGTATTATTTGACGTTCTCTCTTGTTTTGTATTTAAAAACCTATAAACAAACTAAATCCAAGAAACCTGAAGCACAAATTCACCAATTTCGTTCTCTTAGGGTTTAGGGTTTACGATTTATAATTTACTCTTTTTTGATGTGAACGTACAGACGCAGTCAGATGTTGGCAACGAATACTAGCTATCACTTCTGCTCTTGCGTGGGGGATGATCCAAGCGGTCTCTCGGGTCGGGCTGCGCACCGTTGTGCGCACATTGAAGTGTCCTGTCAGCTGTCGTGCCCAATTGTTGCTTGGTGTGGATCGGCAAAGATCACTGCTACTGAAAGAGGCATCTTCTCATGAAGATGCCCTAACTCTTTCAAGACATCTACATTATCATTCAACGCGTACAGACGTCGGTTCGACAACCTGTAAAACTTCGTACTCTTCTTCACAAACTGAAGTGGACGCGAGTACTGCAGACCCCTGAACCGTCTCGTGCAGAAAACACCCCCGCAGAAAATCACTGCCTTTACCGCAAGCATTGGAATCATACAACCGCGCAATCCGCTACAGTCCACCTCCGCCACGGACGCACCCATGACCGCAGAAGCCACTGCCCCGCCGATAAGGAGCCGACCAAAAAAAAGCAACGACGGCACCCATTGCAAAAGACCTGCGAAAACGTCTCGCGTAATCAGTGACCATCATACAACAATCGGTGAACAATCTTAAGACACTATTTTTGCGGGCAACCAATAGCAACTGGTCGACCAAGCCGATGCCTGAAGACGGCACGGCTGCGGCGCCTCGGAGCTTGTCTTCCTGACTCGGGAAACTGCTGCGGCCGACGCCAAGTCTCGCCAGCTGTCGTGCACAATTGTTGCTTGGTGTGCGTCGGCAAAGATCACTGCTACTGAAAGAGGCTTCTTCTCATGAAGATGCCCTAACTCTTTCAAGACATCTACATTATCATTCAACGCGTACAGATGTCGGTTCGACAATCTGTCGAACTTCGTACTCTTCTTCACAAACTGAAGTGGACGCGAGTCCTGCAGTGCCCTGAACCGTCTCGTGCAGAAAACACTCCCGCAGAAAATCACCTTGAGACACATGCCTTTACCGCAAGCATTGGAATCATGCAGCCGCACAACCCGCTACAGTCCACCTCCGCCACGGACACTCCCATGACCGCAGAAGCCACTGCCCCGCCGAGAAGGAGCCAACAAAAAAAAGCAACGACAGCACCCATTGCAAAAGACCCGCGAAAACTTCTCGGATAATCAGTGACCATCATACAACAATCGGTGAACAATCTTAAGACACTAACTTTGCGGACAACAAATAGCAACTCGTTGACCAAGCCGATGCCTGAAAACGGCACGGCTCCAGCGCCTCGAAGCTTGTCTTCCTCACTGTGTGTTTTTGAGATTTAAAGGAGAACAAGAGAAGAGAAGGGAGAGAGAAAGGAGAGAGGAGAGATCAACAGGAATGCAACTCTAAATGGAAGAGCAATGAAAAGAATGGAAGAGAAATGAGGACAGGCGAAATGCAAAATCAGGCAAAGAGAAGACGGTGCTCGTTTTCATCTTTCCTCTGGTTCTTATTTTTCTCTTCTCTTGTTCATTTCCGTTAGAAAAAAACAAAAGGAATAACAATGAACATGTAAGCAAACCCAGCTGATGCTCATGATTTTTTCCTTTCTCCCTCTCTCTCTCTCTCCATATATGGGCGATGGAACGGGTGTCCTTGTTGGGCCGTTTCCTGCATCTTCAAGTGAGGAACCTAAGTGTTTTCTTTTGTTCGTTTGAAGACACAGAAAGCGATTAAAAGGGACGTCCATTTTGGATTGGCAGCCAACCCAGCTGATGCTCATGATTTTGTTTCTCTCTCTCTCTCTATATATATATATATGGGCGATGGAATGGGTGTCCTTGTTGATCGTTTTCTGCATCTTCAAGCGAGGAAAAGGGACACCCCACAAGAAAGCACTTAGGGTGTCCCTTTTGCTCGTTTGAAGACACCGAAAGCGATTAAAAGGGACGCCCGTTTTGGATTGGCAGCCAACCCAGCTGATGCTCATGATTTCTCTCTCTCTCTCTCTCTCCCTATATATGGGCGATGGAACAGGTGTCCTTTAAGATCGTGTTCTGCATCTTCAAGCGAAGAAAAGGGCACCACAAGAAAACACTTAGGGTGTCCCTTTTGCTCGTTTGAAGACACAGCAAGCGATTAAAAGGGGCGCCCATTTTGGATTGGCAGCAAACCCAGCTGATGCTCATGATTTATCTCTCTCCCCACACATGGGCGATGGAACGGGTGTCCTTTTTGGATCGTTTTCTGCATCTTCAAGCGAAGAAAAGTGACACCACAAGAAAACACTTAGTAAGGGTGCCCCTTTTGCTTGTTTCAAGACACAGAAAGCGATTTAAAGGGACGCCCATTTTGGATCGGCAGCAAACCCAGCTGATGCTCATGATTTATCTCTGTCTATATATGGGCGATGGAACGGGTGTCCTTCCTGATCGTTTTCTGCATCTTCAAGGGAGAAAGAAGGGCACCGCCCAAGAAGGAAACGTAACATCAGATATAGGGTGGGAAATTGAAGAGCTCCTCTCTTTACTTAGTCATTCCCTTTCCTCTCTTCTTATCTGTTGTTTTCTTCGCTTCAAAAAGCAAAATACGGGAAAAGAGATTTCCTGAAGAGGAGGGAGGGCACCTATTGAAGAGCTCCTGTCTTTACTTAGTCATTCCCTTTCCTCTCTTATCCGTTGTTTTATTCGCTTCAAAAAGTAAAATAAGAGAAAAGAGATTTCCTGAAGAGGAGGGAGGGCACCTATCTGTAAAGAGCAATCGTTTAGAGGGGAACAGGAGAAGAGGAGCGAGAGAGAAGGACAGAGGAGAGATACAGGGAATCCAATTTCAATAGAACAGCAAAGAAAAGAATAGAAGAGAGATGAAGAGAGAAGAGGGAGAGACAAAACAAGGCGCAGAGAAGATGGCGCTCTTCTTTATCTATCCTCCCTCCCTTATCTCTCCCTTCCTTTCTTTTCCAGATAAGAACAACTAAAGAGGAATAATTATGAAAAGGAGAAGAGTAAGGAAAGGAGCAGAAGAGATAGGCCGAGAAGAGGGATATGATGAAGTACGGCAAGGTCCACGCGCAACCTCTGCTTACCCTGCCACTGTTTTATCCTGCAAGTTCCTTTCTTGTTGTTCATCAGTCAAAAAGTAACAGAAAGAGAGAAGGGAAAGGGAAGTGAGAGAGGAGAGAGAACAAGGATGCCATTTTTCTGGAAGGGTGCTGGAAAGAAGAGAAGAGACAGGAAGCAAGGAGACGGAGTGACAAAATAAAGCGCAAAGCTCTATATATATCATCTCTCCCTTGTCTCTCCCTATTCCCTTTTGATGGGACGCCCCAGAACTAAAATATTTAAATCCAGGTATTTGATTTATTAAATTCTTTAAATTATTTAAATGGTTGGGTTTCCAGAGGAACCAATGGGTTTGAATAATTAGATTATTTAGATTATTTTGGCGCCTCCTGTGAGCCAAGTCTGTGATGAAGTATGTCCCTTCTCCCCGCGGGCCAAATTTGTGATGAAGTATGTCCCCTCTCCCCGTGGGCCAAATTTGTGATGAAGCATGTCCCCTCTCCCCGTAGGCCAATCCAGCCTCCCACCAGCGTGATGAAGTAGGTTCCCTCTCTTTGTGGCTGAAGTATGTCCCCTCGCCCCGTGGGCCATGTTTGTGATCCAGCCCCCCAGCAGCGTGATGAAGTATATCCCCTCTCCCTGTGGGCCAAGTCTGTGATGAAGTATGTCCCTTCTCCCCATGATGAAGTATATTTGGAAGCTGAGAGTCGTGTTTTGGTGTGGTAGATTGTGGTAGATAGAAAGGAAAGGGCATGAGAAAGTAGCGAGAGGAGCTCTTCAATTCCCTTCCTGCTTTATTGCAACACATGCCCCTCTTGTTCTTCCTTTCTTGTGTTTTTTGTCATTTAGAGGGGAACAGGAGAAGAGGAGCGAGAGAGAAGGAGAGGGGAGAGATAACAGGAATCCAATTTCAATGGAATAGCAAAGAAAAGAATAGAAGAGAGATGAATAGAGAAGAGGGAGAGACAAAACGAGGCGCTGAGAAGATGGCACTCTTCTTTATCTATCCTCCCTCCCTTATCTCTCCCTTCCCTCTTTCTTTTCGAAATAAGAACAACTAAAGAGGAAGAATTTATGAAAAGGAGAAGAGTAAGGAAAAGAGCAGAAGAGATAGGCCGAGAAGAGGGACATGATGAAGTACGGCAAGGTCCAAGCGCAAGGAGTCACCCTCTGCTTTACCTTCCACTGCTTTATCATACCTGTCTTGTGCTTTGTCAGTTAAACGGAAACAGAAGGAGAGAAGGGAAAGGGAAGTGAGAGAGGAGAGACAACAAAGAGGCCATTTTAATTTTCTGGAAGGGTACTGAACAGAAGAGAGGAGACAAGAAACAAGGAGACGGAGGAACACAACAAGGCGCAAAGAAGATGGCACTCCTCTTTGTCTATCATCTCTCCCTTCCTTGTCTCTCCCTTTTCCTCTATTCTTAAAAAGGACAAGACCTCTTCGCAGATAGGTGCCCTCTCTCCTCTTCAGGAAGCCCCCTTGCCCTTATTTTGCTTGCTTTCTGAAACGACAAGGAAAACAACACATAGAAAGAGAGGAAATGGAATGAACCAATAGGCAGTGGAGCTCTTCAATTTCTTTCCCTATCTCTTTTCTTCTTTTTTCATTCTTCATTCAACAAGGAAAAGAAGCTTCCTTTTGTGTGTTTTTGAGATTTAAAGGAGAACAAGAGAAGAGAAGGGAGAGAGAAAGGAGAGAGGAGAGATCAAAAGGAATGCAACTCTAAATGGAAGAGCAATGAAAAGAATGGAAGAGAAATGAGGACAGGCGAAATGCAAAAATCAGGCAAAGAGAAGATGGTGCTCGTTTTCATCTTTCCTCTGGTTCTTATTTTCTCTTCTCTTGTTCATTTCCGTTAGAAAAAACAAAAGGAATAACAATGAACATGTAAGCAAACCCAGCTGATGCTCATGATTTTTTCCTTTCTCCCTCTCTCTCTCTCTCATATATGGGCGATGGAACGGGTGTCCTTGTTGGGCCGTTTCCTGCATCTTCAAGTGAGGAACCTAAGTGTTTTCTTTTGTTCGTTTGAAGACACAGAAAGCGATTAAAAGGGACGTCCATTTTGGATTGGCAGCCAACCCAGCTGATGCTCATGATTTTTTTCTCTCTCTCTCTCTCTCTATATATATATGGGCGATGGAATGGGTGTCCTTTTTGATCGTTTTCCGCATCTTCAAGCGAGGAAAAGGGACACCCCACAAGAAAGCACTTAGGGTGTCCCTTTTGCTCGTTTGAAGACACAGAAAGCGATTAAAAGGGACGTCCATTTTGGATTGGCAGCCAACCCAGCTGATGCTCATGATTCTTTTTTTTCTCTCTCTCTCTCTCTCTCTCTCTCTATGGGCGATGGAATGGGTGTCCTTTTTGATCGTTTTCTGCATCTTCAAGCGAGGAAAAGGGACACCCCACAAGAAAGCACTTAGGGTGTCCCTTTTGCTCGTTTGAAGACACAGAAAGCGATTAAAGGGACGTCCATTTTGGATTGGCAGCCAACCCAGCTGATGCTCATGATTCTTTTTCTCTCTCTCTCTCTCTCTCTCTCTCTCTCTCTCTCTCTCTCTATGGGCGATGGAATGGGTGTCCTTTTTTGATCGTTTTCTGCATCTTCAAGCGAGGAAAAGGGACACCCCACAAGAAAGCACTTAGGGTGTCCCTTTTGCTCGTTTGAAGACACAGAAAGCGATTAAAAGGGACGTCCATTTTGGATTGGCAGCCAACCCAGCTGATGCTCATGATTCTTTCTCTCTCTCTCTCTCTCTCTCTCTCTCTCTCTCTCTCTCTCTCTCTCTCTCTCTCTCTCTCTCTCTCTCTCTCTCTCTATCTATATATGGGCGATGGAATGGGTGTCCTTTTTGATCGTTTTCTGCATCTTCAAGCGAGGAAAAGGGACACCCCACAAGAAAGCACTTAGGGTGTCCCTTTTGCTCGTTTGAAGACACAGAAAGCGATTAAAAGGGGCGCCCATTTTGGATTGGCAGCCAACCCAGCTGATGCTCATGATTTATCTCTCTCCCCATATATGGGCGATGGAACGGGTGTCCTTTTTGGATCGTTTTCTGCATCTTCAAGCGAAGAAAAGGGACACCACAAGAAAACACTTAGTAAGGGTGCCCCTTTTGCTCGTTTCAAGACACAGAAAGCGATTAAAAGGGACGCCCATTTTGGATCGGCAGCAAACCCAGCTGATGCTCATGATTTATCTCTGTCTATATATGGGCGATGGAACGGGTGTCCTTCCTGATCGTTTTCTGCATCTTCAAGGGAGAAAGAAGGGCACCGCCCAAGAAGGAAAAGTAACATCAGATATAGGGAGGGAAATTGAAGAGCTCCTCTCTTTACTTAGTCATTCCCTTTCCTCTCTTCTTATCTGTTGTTTTCTTCGCTTCAAAAAGCAAAATAAGGGAAAAGAGATTTCCTGAAGAGGAGGGAGGGCACCTATTGAAGAGCTCCTGTCTTTACTTAGTCATTCCCTTTCCTCTCTTATCCGTTGTTTTATTCGCTTCAAAAAGCAAAATAAGCGAAAAGAGATTTCCTGAAGAGGAGGGAGGGCACCTATCTGTAAAGAGCAATCGTTTAGAGGGGAACAGGAGAAGAGGAGCGAGAGAGAAGGACAGAGGAGAGATACAGGGAATCCAATTTCAATAGAACAGCAAAGAAAAGAATAGAAGAGAGATGAATAGAGAAAGGGGAGAGACAAAACAAGGCGCAGAGAAGATGGCACTCTTCTTTATCTATCCTCCCTCCCTTATCTCTCCCTTCCCTCTTTCTTTTCCAGATAAGAACAACTAAAGAGGAATAATTATGAAAAGGAGAAGAGTAAGGAAAGGAGCAGAAGAGATGGGCCGAGAAGAGGGATATGATGAAGTACGGCAAGGTCCACGCGCAACGTCTGCTTACCCTGCCACTGTTTTATCCTGCAAGTTTCTTTCTTGTTGTTCATCAGTCAAAAAGTAACAGAAAGAGAGAAGGGAAAGGGAAGTGAGAGAGGCGAGAGAACAAGGATGCCATTTTTCTGGAAGGGTACTGGAAAGAAGAGAAGAGACAGGAAGCAAGGAGACGGGGTGACAAAATAAAGCGCAAAGCTCTATCATCATTGTCATCACACTCTTCATCTGCATGAGTCCTTTCATTGTACTGGCATAACTTCACTGCATCAATTGCATAAAGCTTTCCCAGCAGCATCATCATCTTCATCATCTTCATCATCTTCATCAGCTCCTTGATCTTGTTCATCCTCATCATCTTCATCATCTAGTCAGTTGTTCGCATCGTCATCATGTGTTTATGTTTTGCTGCGGTATGCAGACCCCTGTTTCTTGCAAACAAATGGCCGCGTGCCAATATTAATTGCTTGTAACCGGGCCGCGGCCCACATACGCGACATACCCTTTTACAGGGGGTATGTATCAATGGTCGCGGTTTTGCGACAGACCTGTTTGTTGTTGTCTGCAGGCTCCAAGTCTTGCTTATCGGGGGGTAAGTGTTCGTAAGTTTACAGGAGCAAATATAAGTATCCCTGAATTTGAAACCCCCTTAAACTCTTAAAGGCTGAGTACGCGGAGTGGTTCCAAGATCTTGCTTATCGGGGGGTAAGTGTTCGTAAATTTCACCAAAAACATGACAATCTTTCCGCGGAATATGTGTCAGTAGAGCCGTGCCATAATTTAAATAATTCAAATATTTTAAACAATCTAATAATTTTAAAAATTTAAATCCGAAAGGGGGGGGGACCACCCCCCCTCCCCAGAATTACATAATTAAATAATTTAAATAAGACGGGGAGGTTTCGGGCTTTAAATTATTTAAATTGTTTAATCCTTAGGGGGCAGGGCGGGTGGCCCCCCCCCCCCTTTTCGGATTTAAATTATTGAAATTATTGAAATTATGTAAATATTTTAAATCCGTTCGAAGCCTTAAATAATTGTTTAAATTATTTAAATTATTTAAATCCCGGCCGAATTAGATAATTTAAATATTTTAAATCCGAAGCCTGCCCGTCATATTCAAATTGAAATTATTTGATTCCCAGGCGATTTAAAGAATCTAGATAGTTTAAATAATGAAAAATGATTTAAATCCGGCGGGCGGGGGGGGGACCACCCCCCCCCTCCCCAGAATTAAATAATTCAAAAAGTGTAAATAAGACGGGGAGGTTTCGGATTTAAGTTATTTGAATTATTTAAGTCTTAGGGGGCAGGGGGGGGGTGGTCCCCCCCTTTTCGGATTTAAATTATATAAATTATTTAAACTATTTCAATTATTTACATTATGTAAATTGTTGATATTATTTACAAATTATTCACATTATTTAATTCCCGGCCGAAGTTAAATAACATTAAGTAATTTAAATCCGAAACCTGCCCGTCATATTTAAGTTATTTAATTATTTAAATAAATTTCGATACTTAAATTCTTTAAATTATTTCAATTACTTAAGTCAATCTAATTAAGTAAAAAACAATATAAACCCAAGCAAGCACGAGAGCCCGGGGGGCTGGAGACTACAGTCAGAGAGCTCGGGGGCCTGCAGACTACAGCCAGACAGCCCGGGGGCCTGGTGACTACAGCGAGAGAGACCGGGGGCCTGGAGACTACAGTCAGAGAGCTCGGGGGCCTGAGACTGCCCGGGACCCTGGTGACTACAGCGAGCCCAAAGGCCTGGAGACTCTACAGTCAGAGAGCTCGGGGGCCTGCAGACTACAGCCAGACAGCCCGGACCCTGGTGACAACGAGAGAGCCCGGGGGCCTGGAGACTACAGTCAGAGAGCTCGGGGGCCTGCAGACTACAGCCACAGCTCGGGGCCTACGGCCTGCTTCGCGGGAAATCCCGTGGGAAAAGGAAGCCCTTATTTTTGAAGTCTTGCGAGATTTCTCGCGGGATGCGTTTTAATTTCGAAGGGGATCCGAGGGAAAACCAAGGGAAGTTCAAAGGGAAGTCCAAGGGAACAGTAAAAGGAAGCTTTGACTCTCACGGGAAACTGAAGGGAAACCAAAAAAAAATCAAAGGGAAACCACGGGAAAACCAGGAAAACTCAAGGGAGAGCTCGCGGGAATTTCTCCCGCCAAAATTCGCGGGAGAAAAGTTTCGCGGGAGAAATATTCAAGGGGAATGCTTTTGTTAACGCTCGTCCCCGGACCCCCGGCTTTTTTTACAAGCCTTATGAATTAACAAAACAAAATGTTCTTTTTTAAAAGGACTAAGAAGCGCATTTAAATATTTTAAATGAGTATTTTTGTTGCTGTTTTTTTATTTTTCTTGTAAGGCCTAGGCTTTCAGAATTTCAGGAAAATTGCCAAAAAAAACTTAAATGGTTTATTTGCTAAAAATTACAAACAAAAATCCAAAAATATAAGGTACCCATGGAACTTCATGGCCTTTCCAAATATTGAAATGCCCCTAGTTTCCTTAAAATCTATCAAATTTTAAACTAATATTCAAGTATTTTCCGGAAGGGGTCAGGCCCATTTGGGGGCCTGGAGACTCTACAGTCAGAGAGCTCGGGGGCCTGCAGACTACAGCCACAGCTCGGGGCCTACGGCCTGCTTCGCGGGAAATCCCGTGGGAAAAGGAAGCCCTTATTTTTGAAGTCTTGCGAGATTTCTCGCGGGATGCGTTTTAATTTCGAAGGGGATCCGAGGGAAAACCAAGGGAAGTTCAAAGGGAAGTCCAAGGGAACAGTAAAAGGAAGATTTGACTCTCACGGGAAACTGAAGGGAAACCAAAAAAAACATCAAAGGGAAACCACGGGAAAACCAGAAAAACTCAAGGGAGAGCTCGCGGGAATTTCTCCCGCCAAAATTCGCGGGAGAAAAGTTTCGCGGGAGAAATATTCAAGGGGAATGCTTTTGTTAACGCTCGTCCCCGGACCCCCGGCTTTTTTTACAAGCCTTATGAATTAACAAAACAAAATGTTCTTTTTTAAAAGGACTAAGAAGCGCATTTAAATATTTTGAATGAGTATTTGTGTTGCTGTTTTCTTTATTTTTCTTGTAAGGCCTAGGCTTTCAGAATTTCAGGAAAATTGCAAAAAAAAACTTAAATGGTTTATTTGCTAAAAATTACAAACAAAAATCCAAAAATATAACGTACCCATGCAACTTCATGGCCTTTCCAAATATTGAAATGCCCCTAGTTTCCTTAAAATCTATCAAATTTTAAACTAATATTCAAGTATTTTCCAGAAAGGGTCAGGCCCATTTAAATAAAAAAAAATAAACTCAGTAAAACTATTGGAAAATAAATTTATTTTCCGGAAAAGTCAGGCCCATTTAAAATTTTAAAATCCTTAAAATCCTGAAAACCCTTGAAATTTTGAAAGCCCGGACCTTTCAAAATTTTGAGGATTTTAAGGAATTTAAGGCATTTTAAATTCTTAAAATCCTTAAAATCCTTAAAATTTTGAAAGAAAATTAAATTATTTTCCGGAAAGAGGCAGGCCCATTTAAAATTTTAAAAATCCTTAAAATCCTTAAAATCCTTAAAATTTTGAAAGCCCGGGCCTTTCAAAATTTTAAGGATTTTAAGGAATTTAAGGCCTTTTAAATTTCTTAAAATCCTTAAAATCCTTAAAATCCTTGAAATTTTGAAAGAAAATTAAATTATTTTCCGGAAAGAGGCAGGCCCATTTAAAATTTTAAAAATCCTTAAAATCCTTAAAATCCTTAAAATTTTGAAAGCCCGGGCCTTTCAAAATTTTAAGGATTTTAAGGAATTTAAGGCCTTTTAAATTTCTTAAAATCCTTAAAATCCTTAAAATTTTGAAAGAAAATTAAATTATTTTCCGGAAAGAGGCAGGCCCATTTAAAATTTTAAAAATCCTTAAAATCCTTAAAATCCTTAAAATTTTGAAAGGTTGGGGCTTTCAAAATTTTAAGGATTTTAAGGAATTTAAGGCCTTTTAAATTTCTTAAAATCCTTAAAAACCTTAAAATCCTGAAAAATTTTGAAAGAAAATTATATTATTTTCCGGAAAGAAGCAGGCCCATTTAAAATTTTAAAAATCCTTAAAATCCTTAAAGTTTTGAAAGCCCAGGCCTTTCAAAATTTTAAGGATTTTAAGGAATTTAAGGCCTTTTAAATTTCTTAAAATCCTTAAAATCCTTAAAATTTTGACAGAAAATTATATTATTTTCCGGAAAGAGGCAGGCCCATTTAATATTTTAAAAATCCTTAAAATCCTTAAAATCCTGAAAATTTTGAAAGGTTGGGGCTTTCAAAATTTTAAGGATTTTAAGGAATTTAGCGCCTTTTAAATTTCTTAAAATCCTTAAAATCCTTAAAATCCTTAAAATCCTTAAAATCCTTAAAATTTTGAAAGAAAATTAAATCATTTTCCGGAAAGAGGCAGGCCCATTTAATATTTTAAAAATCCTTAAAATCCTTAAATCCTTAAAATTTTGAAAGGTTGGGGCTTTCAAAATTTTAAGGATTTTAAGGAATTTAAGGCCTTTTAAATTTCTTAAAATCCTTAAAATCCTTAAAATTTTGAAAGAAAATTAAATCATTTTCCGGAAAGAGGCAGGCCCATTTAAAATTTTAAAAATCCTTAAAACCCTTAAAATCCTTAAAATTTTGAAAGCCCGGGCCTTTTAAAATTTTAAGGATTTTAAGGAATTTAAGGCCGTTTAAATTTCTTAAAATCCTTAAAATCCTTAAAATCGTAAAATCCTTAAAATTGAAAGAAAATTAAAGATTTTCCGAAAGAGGCGAGCCCCATGTAAAATTTAAAAATATGTTGATTAAATATCTTTGATAAAATCCTTAAAAACCTTGAAAGCCCGCCGGCTGGACCTTTCAAAATTTAAGGATTTTAATGGAATTTTTAAGGCCTTTAAATTCTTAAAATCCTTAAAATCTTTAAAATTTGAACAAGCAAATTAAATTATGTTTCCAGGCAAAGCAGGACAGGCCCCCATTTAAAATTTAAAAATCCTTAAAATCCTTAAAATCCTTAAAATTTGAAAAGCGTTGGGGATTCAAAATTTTAAGGATTTTAAGGAATTTAAGGCCTTTTAAATTTCTTAAAATCCTTAAAATCCTTAAAAACCTTAAAATTTTGAAAGAAAATTAAATTATTTTCCGGAAAGAGGCAGACCCATTTAGAATTTTAAAAATCCTTAAAATCCTTAAAATCCTTAAAATTTTGAAAGGTTGGGGCTTTCAAAATTTTAAGGATTTTAAGGAATTTAGCGCCTTTTAAATTTCTTAAAATCCTTAAAATCCTTAAAATTTTGAAATAAAATTAAAATATATTCCGGAAAGAGTCAGGCCCATTTGAAATTTTAAAAATCCTTAAAATCCTTAAAATCCTGAAAATTTTGAAATCCCCAACCTTTCAAAATTTTAAGGGTTTTAAAGATTTTAAGGATTTTTAAAATTTTAAATGGGCCTGCCTCTTTCCGGAAAATAATTCAATTTTCTTTCAAAATTTTAAGGATTTTAAGGATTTTAAGAAATTTAAAAGGCGATAAATTCCTTAAAATCCTGAAAATTTTGAAAGCCCCAACCTTTCAAAATTTTAATGATTTTAAGGATTTTAAGGATTTTTAAAATTTTAAATGGGCCTGCCTCTTTCCGGAAAATGATTTAATTTTCTTTCAAAATTTTAAGGATTTTAAGGATTTTAAGGATTTTAAGAAATTTAAAAGGCCTTAAATTCCTTAAAATCCTTAAAATTTTGAAAGCCCCAACCTTTCAAAATTTTAAGGATTTTAAGGATTTTAAGGATTTTTAAAGTTTTAAATGGGCCTGCCTCTTTCCGGAAAATAATTTAATTTTCTTTCAAAATTTTCAGGATTTTAAGGATTTTAAGAAATTTAAAAGGCCTTAAATTCCTTAAAATCCATAAAATTTTGAAAGCCCCAACCTTTCAAAATTTTAAGGATTTTAAGGATTTTAAGGATTTTTAAAATTTTAAATGGGCCTGCCTCTTTCCGGAAAATGATTTAATTTTTTTTCAAAATTTTAAGGATTTTAAGGATTTTAAGGATTTTAAGGATTTTAAGAAATTTAAAAGGCCTTAAATTCCTTAAAATCCTTAAAATTTTGAAAGGCCCGGGTTTTCAAAATTTTAAGGATTTTAAGGATTTTAAGGATTTTTAAAATTTTAAATGGGCCTGCCTCTTTCCGGAAAATAATTTAATTTTCTTTCAAAATTTTAAGGATTTTAAGGATTTTAAGAAATTTAAAAGGCCTTAAATTCCTTAAAATCCTGAAAATTTTGAAAGGCACAACCTTTCAAAATTTTAAGGATTTTAAGGATTTTAAGGATTTTTAAAATTTTAAATGGGCCTGCCTCTTTCCGGAAAATAATTGAATTTTCTTTCAAAATTTTCAGGATTTTAAGGATTTTAAGGATTTTAAGAAATTTAAAAGGCCTTAAATTCCTTAAAATCCTTAAAATTTTGAAAGGCCTGGGCTTTCAAAATTTTAAGGATTTTAAGGATTTTAAGGATTTTTAAAATTTTAAATGGGCCTGCCTCTTTCCGGAAAATAATTTAATTTTCTTTCAAAATTTTAAGATTTTAAGGATTTTAAGAAATTTAAAAGGCCTTAAATTCCTTAAAATCCTTAAAATTTTGAAAGCCCCAACCTTTCAAAATTTTAAGGATTTTAAGGATTTTAAGGATTTTTAAAATTTTAAATGGGCCTGCCTCTTTCCGGAAAATGATTTAATTTTCTTTCAATTTTTAAGGATTTTAAGGTTTTTAAGAAATTTAAAAGGCCTTAAATTCCTTAAAATCCTTAAAATTTTGAAAGCCCCAACCTTTCAAAATTTTAAGGATTTTAAGGATTTTAAGGATTTTTAAAATTTTAAATGGGCCTGCCTCTTTCCGGAAAATAATTTAATTTTCTTTCAAAATTTTAAGGATTTTAAGGATTTTAAGAAATTTAAAAGGCCTTAAATTCCTTAAAATCCTTAAAATTTTGAAAGCCCCAACCTTTCAAAATTTTAAGGATTTTAAGGATTTTAAGGATTTTTAAAATTTTAAATGGGCCTGCCTCTTTCCGGAAAATGATTTAATTTTCTTTCAAAATTTTAAGGATTTTAAGGATTTTAAGGATTTTAAGAAATTTAAAAGGCCTTAAATTCCTTAAAATCCTTAAAATTTTGAAAGCCCCAACCTTTCAAATTTTTAAGGATTTTAAGGATTTTAAGGATTTTTAAAATTTTAAATGGGCCTGCCTCTTTCCGGAAAATGATTTAATTTTCTTTCAAAATTTTAAGGATTTTAAGGTTTTTAAAAATTTAAAAGGCCTTAAATTCCTTAAAATCCTTAAAATTTTGAAAGGCCCGGGCTTTCAAAATTTTAAGGATTTTAAGGATTTTAAGGATTTTTAAAATTTTAAATGGGCCTGCCTCTTTCCGGAAAATAATTTAATTTTCTTTCAAAATTTTAAGGATTTTAAGGATTTTAAGAAATTTAAAAGGCCTTAAATTCCTTAAAATCCTTAAAATTTTGAAAGGTCCGGGCTTTCAAAATTTTAAGGATTTTGTGGTCCTTTTAAAATTTTGGAAAACCCCTAAATTCCTTAAAATCCTTAAAGTTTTGGAAGGCGAAGCAGGACCGTCAAATAACGCATAAAGGTCCTACATACATATATATATATATATATTTGTGTGTATTTATACACCAGGCCCACACACCCCAAGCCCTAAACCCGACACCCCGCTTTGAGCCCCAAGCCCAAGTTCCCGCCCACCCTGTCCGAGCCTTTCAAAATAGCATACCCTGCCGGAGTGGGGGCAGAGATGAATTTGGAGCTCGATACCTGGCAGCAGCATCTCTGTTTCAAGGGCGGTTGAGGATTGTAGGTTATTGTTACCCTAAACCCTAAACCCTACACCCTACACCCTACACCCTAAGCCCTAAACCCCAAACCCCAAACCCTAAACCCTAAACCCTAAACCCTAAACCCTAAACCGCGGACGCCCCCCCAAGTTCTACATTCCCTCATCGTCCTCCTGATGCCTCGCTGACTTGAAAGGCTGCATGCCTACCTTGCTCCACAAGGTCCAGGGTTTAGGGTTTCGGGTTGAGGGTCTCCCTTTCGTGGAAACCCCCACGCGGCTCAGGGTTTAGGATCTAGGCTTGGCCCCTTCTCGCCTCCTCGGCCCAGCGCCTGCAAACCCTGAAACCTCAGACTCGAAAAGCCCCCCCCCCCCCTAAACCCTAAACCCTAAACCCTAAACCCTAAACCCTAAACCCTAAACCCTAAACCTCAGACCCCCGGGCCCCCACCGTTCTTACAGTAGGGTTTACTCGGCGCTGTCTCTGAGTCTGAGCACCTGAGCGCGACTGTGAACCAGCACATCATCGGGACCACGCCCCCCACTCACTCACGGCTTCCGAGGGTCAATCCGCGCCTAGGGTGAAAGGAAAATCACCAATTGGCTCCTAGCTAGATGTGACAAGACATAAGCACTAGAGCGACCTGCAAGTTCTCACCACGTAGGGATGGAGGGTCGCGGTTCGAAGGCCTTGCGATTGTTACCGTGATGCTGTTTCTCGCCAGGTAGGTCCTCTGAGCACAACACCGGTATTGGCCTGGGAGGTTCATCACCGACCGGGCACAAATCTGCAGGAACGCATGCATAGCGACACAACCTTCTCTCCGCGTCAGTTGGGCGTCCTCTCCGCCTCTGTTCCTTGATGAGCTGGCCGTCACGGGCATCAAGCTCTCTAACATCCTCAATGCTCAGAGGATGAAAATGGGCCTGGAGGAACGTAAGACAACTTCGCGACCATACACCCAAGTGTGCAAGCAACTTCCGACGCGTCGCAAACTGCAAGCTGCAAGCACAACAATTGTTCGATGGGCCAGCAAAGAACCTGCTCCTCGAAGTAACGGCATGTACGCGATTCGCATGTGTGGCAAGTTGCCTCTTGGATTCAAAGGGCTTATCGCACACGGGGCAACGCAGCCGGTCAACACAAGCTGCAACATCAACTCCAACATCAACTGTATCAACGGAAGGTGACCCGAGAGCAACTTGACTCCGCTGACCCATGAGATGGACATGCTTATGCAGTGCCTTGCGGATTTGCAGTGCAAACGAAATGCCCGTTTTACTCGCATGGATCCAGTCAACGAGGGAGCCACGTGCGAGGCCAAGGTCCAAACATCCGAGCTGGGCGGCCCAGCTGAGATCCCGGCGAACCGCCTCAATCCAAGAGAGTTCATGATGCAACTGACCTAACAGCAGGTGCAGTCCTCCATCCTCTGAGAGGGCCACATGATCAAGAACTTGGCATCTCGCAACGCTGATCAAGGAGTCGGGATGCGGAACACCGAGATAACCACACAAGGCATGCAACGACCATGAAGAGGCTGCGTGTCTGTGGCCGTCTGGTAGGAGCATGCGGTACAACGCTGCCGTTCCATGCCTCCAAGCCTTGCTCTCTCTGATCCGGAGTTCCTTCCAGATCCCAATTTGGAATGTCAACTTGTTCCCAACGAGGCCATGGAAAAGCTCAACCCTAGCGTACAGCGGGACCTGCTGGGCGGAAAGGACCGGCTTGCGCAAAGCCACAGCTTCAGCACGGGCTGAAGCAAGGCGTGCTCGAATCTCGGGAAGCACGGACAAAGAACGGTCGAAAAGACTCCCCAAATGTTTGTAACAGTTGGTGAAATGGACACTGTGTGTCCCGTCCAGGGCACAATAGCCGAGTCCTGTATCCCACTCATCTTCAATACGCATTTGAACCGCTTGCGCCCGCTCGCCGCGGAAAATTGGGAGGACCTCAGTCTTGCCCCTAGACGTGTTCAACACCAAACCGTGCTTCCCAAAACAAGTGTGAACCAATCCGCAAAGTTTCTTCGTCTTCTGGAGCATGAGTTCAGCATTGGAGTCGGCAATAAGGAAAGTGGAATCATCGACCCACGTAGGGCACGAATCAAACACATCATCTCCAATTTTTGTCCACAATCCTTGCTCATGCGCATGCTGGCGAACCTCCTCCAAGACATGGGCGCACAACATAACATAGAGCACATCTCGTAAAGGGTCCCCTGGCCGGGTCCCTGCCCAGGAGTATCCCATTTCCTGACTGTTTTGAGTGACGAACCACGAATGGGTGAGCGTATCAAGAAGCTGCATGCGCAAGAAACTTGGCACCCCAACCCTGGTCGCCACGTCGCCCTCTGACACGATGTCCCGAAGCCACTCTGCGTATATCTCGGGGATTTTGAGATGGCGCATGGCGTAAGCCAACTTGTCATCATCAAAAGAGTGACCAAGCAACAGGGGCCTGAACACACTGTAAAACGCAGACCGAATGTCAACAAACAAGGCAGCTGCTGACAACCCCTGTTCTTGCGACCACCATGCAAAGGCTCGGACACTCAGAGCAGCAGTGTCGAGCCCCCGACCCGGCACCGCTCCGGCTTGAGAAGGCAACATGCTCTCTTTGACGACAGGCACGAGCTCACTGCGTAAACAGGAGTGCCATTGCTTTCCGATCGTGTTGGCGAGCAAAATGGAACGACTGTTTGAACAGTCTGCGTGCGCGCCTCGCCCTTTGTATAGGGCGGCCAACAGTCCTCCCTTGTAACGCAATGGTTCTGCACAACACATGGACGTTTTCAATATGAGGCTGTATGTGGCACGCGCCACTGTTGGTACTTTCACGCGCAAGAGCTCAGACTTGATGCCATCGGGCCCGGGATGTTTGCGCAACTTGGTTTTTCTGAGAGCCTGCTCCCACTGTACCAACGTCGGAACACATCCGCCAACCGAACATATGCACTCAACAGCACTCCGCTCATGCCCGTCATGCGCCACCATCGGCAACAACTCCCTCGGGACAACTTCGGCAGCCTCGACCTGGGCAAAATGCTCTAACCAGCGATCGGAAATCTGCTGCGGCGTCACTGCCAAACTACCATCCTCTAGGGCAACCTGAGGGAGGGGTCCCCCCTTCCGCCGCACATTCTTGGAGGGCGGCCGAAAGAACTTCAGGGCTTGGTAAACTTGACGGGACTGGTGTTGCGTCATTGCCATATGGCACTTCGCCGCCACTTCCTGAAGGTAGTTTGCCTTGTCGAGCTTGACCGCAGCCCGTACATCGTAGCACGATTGTGAATACACGCGCACTCGCACTGCATGCTGTCGACGCGAAGTCTCCAACAAGCCGGTCAGACGCTGCGCCTCATTCAAGGAACCATGCCATGCTTTAAAGGCCCTTGACATCATAACCCTGGCGTGACGCTGGTCATGTTGCACAAGCTGCGCCTTTAACGAGCCCCGAGCTTTGATCAACGCCCACGTTTGAGGGGAAATGTAAGGTTTGATGGGTCTCTGTCGGCGCCTAGCAAAGACTTTCTGTTGCACATGCTGCAGATGCCGAGTGAGGATGTCGGCATGAAGATCAACGCTGCACTCCCATTGAGGTTGGGGGCACGCATCCATGATACAATCAAATACTTGCACGTTCGCAACGTCCCATTGCCGCTGCCGAGTTGCCGATTTGCGCCGGCCCGCACGGCCGAAAGGCACTCGACACTCAAGCACAACAGGAAAGTGGTCTGGCGATTTCTGCCCGATGTCGACCGAGTACTCAACGCGAGACTGAACTACACATCCGAAACCCCAGCAATCAGGAATCGCTATGTAATCATTTCGGTGGTGGCTTTGGTCACGGACAGCAATGAAAGTGTGTGTTCCTCCAACGTGACATTGCTCAAAAGTTGAAGGAATCCACATGGAGTGCTTACACATGAGATCTTGCAGCGCAACACCGTTGACATCACACTCTTCTGCTCCCACACCGCCAACTTGATCACAACCCGGGGCACCACCACGGGCGTTGGCATCAGAGAGGAAAATCATCGGAATGCTCGGGCTCGCAAACTTGGCGAGAAGGTGATCAGTGGCATCCCACCATTCTTCACATTCCCTTGTGCCCCTGCCTCGATGCGGCGCATGACACACACATACGTCAAGCTTGATACAGTCAGAAATGCACCGCACAAACAAACGTCTCGGATCGGCATGCAGTACTGCCAAGTGACGAGCTTGAAAGGGTTCTCTGGGAAAGGGGTCAGGCCATTGCCTAGAGATCCACAGAGCAACTCCCAAATTGCCTTGGACTGAACCAGACTGGATGGACATGTATCTTTGGTTTGTTCTGATGCCGGCTCCGCCCAACCGTGTCTCTTGCAACCCAACGATCGTCCACCCCTGCGCTGCAAAAACCTCTTGCATGAGGTTAATCTTGGCTCCTCCGTAGAGTCGCTCATCAGGATCAAAGCAGTCAGCGTCAAGAGCAGTCTGCACGTTATATGAAGCCAGTGTCAAAACACCCTCATGCTGCAGGACGCCGTTACGCTGCGTATCTAAACCGACTTCGGTTACACCAAGCCGGAGGTCAGCCTCTGCCGTCTGCTTTGGCTTCGATACGATTCTGGATATCATCATTTCAGCCGGGGGGAGGCCTTCTTCACTGCGGGGGGCCAATGCCCATGCCCAGGGTAAATTCTCGCCACACAAGCAATCCAGGCACTCATCCGGCGTGGGAGTGTGGCAGGAACCAATCGCGGCAGCTTTGGCGCAGACATCAGCAAGCTCGTTACCGCAACACCCCATGTGAGCCTTGGTGTGGCAAAACTCAATCAAACGGATTCTTTCAGCCAACAACACCAGGTGTCTAACTCGCATACACCATTCAGACGCTGCTCGCGAGCCTGAGGAGGGCTGCCACTCACCGCTAGCCGACTTGCCAGCACGCATGGAATCATAATGCACGCGGAATTTCACTTTCAAAGGGCATGCCATGACCCACATGATGGCATGGGCAAGTGCCTGGCATTCAGCCACGCAAGCTGCATCAAGCTCGCCTTCCTCAACTCTGACCCGAGAAGAGTGGTAGCCGACAAACTGAGTGGACCCATCAATAGCGTGCTTCCAAACGTTGAAAGATGCGCCGGCACTGGGGCACACGTCTCCTGCCATAGCGGAACCGTCAACGTAAACGCTGATATCCCGAACTAACGCATGTGGAAACACATCTGCGCGAGCAGTGCTGTGCAGACCAGCAACGACAGCGCTTGGAAGGGAGAGCCTACTGAAATCACACGAAAGGCTCCACACAGCACTGGTCATGCGGCAAATTTGATGCCTCAGCAGGGCGCATGGCTCAATCTGCTGGGACTCCCAAGTATCACGAACATAAGGGATGAGAGCAAGATGTTGGCAACATGGCTTACCATGGGACACAGCAGTGCGTCGACACACCAGAGTCATGCCATGCGCGAGCGCTAGGTACCCACAATCCCATGGAACATCAAGGTAAAACAGCCGCCCATTGCACACTGCAGCTTTACACACATCGAAAGAAGTGGCATTGACTGGAACACATACAGGAACTGGTTGCCTGTTGTCGTCGAATGCAACAATCACACACACATGCGCGGATGGACAACGAGCAGTGTCAACACAATGCAGTAGACCAGTGCTTTCGAAGGGCGGGTGGACCGGTACCAACACATCAGCATCAACATATCTTCGCGCAGCTCTGGTGGCATACCCACTCAATTCGCTAGGCTGCGCTTCCCTTGGCGCTTGAAAGCCAAAAGAAGGTAAGCCTGGAACCCACACCCAGAAGGAAGAGTTGGCACACTCTTTCATCTGACACTGGGGTATGCTCGGCACACCGGCCTTGACATCACACTCAACAACACCTGAGGAGAATTGAACATCAACAGGTGACGCTGATCTACACTGCGCCTGTTCGAGCTCAATCTTCAACCGGGCTGCATGCGCGCGAACTCCATTCGTTTCACTGCGTCGGTTCTCGACCCAGCACGCAGTATGCTGCGACAGGTCACCCACATCGGCGTTGCGTTCACCAGCCATCTCGGGCAAACAATCGCCAAACCGGGGAGATTGGGGCAAGGTCCGAAGCTCCTTGCAAGTCGCACTAGGGCTAGGTCCGCTGTGGTGACCTTCATCGTGAGATTGGAAAAAAGCACCCTGGCTTTTGCACGGGTGATCTACATAAGGACCTATGGTCACTCTCTGCTTGGCGTGAGGATCAGGGCACACACACCCATCATTCAACCGAGATGGCTCAACAACCCCAGCACATGGGCTTGGGTCGGAGGTCTCTCGATCTTCACGCGATTCTCCATGCACCGCCTCGATCCTAGGGTCGACGGTGACAACATGTACCTGGAGCTCGGACACTCTAACTGCAAAAGCCTGCCATAACGCAATGACTTGCGCCAACTGCGGCCCCACAAAGTCCGGCGCTCGAAGAATGGAATGCCTGCGAGGCGGTCTTGGATTGGCTGTGCCACTTGGGCACAGCAGTCGGCTGCATGGCCGCTCAACGCGTCCTTGGAGAAGGAAGCGGAGCTTCTTCTGCCTGAGGGATCCCGTCCGGCTCCTCCCCAGGCCTATCGAGGGTGCGACTTGGCACCCGCTGTAGGCTTTGGCTCTGGCGTATCCACTTCTACAACCTCCTGTCTGACTCTTCTCGGAGTTCTCTCCCTTTGGCCCTGTTCCACTTGTTCTGATGCACTCTTCTTGGCTTGGGACATGAGTTGAGTGATGCGCTCTCGTTGAGCCGTGAGAGCTGCACGAGTAGCTGTTTCCTTGCCCTCCTCGTCCAACTTGAGGTCGTCCTTCTCGTCGTCCGTGTCCATACTTGCCATACCTTCTGTGGGCGTGATACCATCCTTGGCCAACCTCTCTATTTCGTCCGTAGCCTCTTGCAGTTGCACGCGCCACGCCTCCTCTTTGCTGTCCATTTCTCCCAGTACACGGTCCTGTTCCGCAACCTGGGTCTCCCAGATTTCGGCCAACTGTTGGACATATTCCTGCCATGATGCTAAATAGTCCTGCCTTGCAGCTTGAAGTGAGGAGATCTCCCGTTTGGCTTGTGCCTGAGATGACACTGCCTTGTGTAAATTCTTCGTGGCCTGCGCATGGGATTCTTTGCCGTGCCGGTCCACGATATCCTTGATGTTGGCAGGAAGCTCTTCTCTTGAAGAGCGCAGCTGATCCAGCAATTGATCCAAAACTTTTTTGTCCTGAGACTCGGCAACTGGAGCTGTAGCAAGAGCCTGCTTCGGAGCTGACCCTGGTTTGGGCACAGGGGCCTTGGGCAACTGACTTGTAAGCGGAGCCGAACCCGATGCCGTTTTGTCTTGTTGGCCACCTGGCGCCCTTGGCAAACTTGGCTTTCGTCGCCTCGGTGACTTGGGCCGTTTCCAGGACGCAGCCGAACTCCACTGTTCGCTGTGTCTCCACGGCGGCTTCGAAGCCGTCGCTGTATACTGCGCATAGCCTGAGCCATGGCACGATGCGCTCCAATGAGCGCCACATGCTCCACAAAACTCCATGGAACCCTTGACCCACTGTTTGCAGACGCACTGCCAGGAAGGTGCCGACATCCTTGAAAAGCTGTGGTGCTTCGCGAGGATTTTCTGCGCAGTGATAATGCGCAGGGGACTGGGCACTACCCAGCCAGCTGCCGCTGCACGTAGCAACGTCCTTGCACGGGTTCTGAGGCGCCGCAATTTGCGGTGAGTAGACGTTTCGCGGAGTGCACGCGCCACCTTGATGAGTCTCAATGTCAAAGAGGCACAGTGGAAGCAACAAACAAAGAATGCCCGTCCAGTTTTGCATGCACGGAAACAACGGTCAATAACTGGTGTGTAACGGCCACTTACGTGGGCAGGTCGATCAAACGACAGCTGGCCAAAAGTGACCTTTGAGTTCGGAGATCGCGCGGGCAACGTCCACAGACTTGCCACGCTTGGGGTTCAGGATGGCTCTGCGTGGACCCGGAGGAGGAAGCTACGGGAAACTACACACAGAACTCGAACCTGAACGCCTGACCACGCCCCCCAAGCAGTAGTAGGGTTTAGGGTTTAGGGTTTAGGGTTTAGGGTTTAGGGTTTAGGGTTTAGGGTTTAGGGTTTAGGGTTTAGGGTTTAGGGTTTGGGGTTCACGGTTTAGGGTTCAGGGTATGAAGAGGCTGGGCGCCTGAACGGGTTGGTCTTGCATCTGGAGCAGGCGCTGTGCCCCCGCGCGCCGAATATGGCTTCCAAAGCCTGGATGCAGGCGGCGAAGGTTCAAACGATACAGAGCCCTCCGATGTGCTTTACAGATCTACAGCCCTAAGCCCTAACCCCCAAACCCTCAAACCCTGGCCACACAAGCCCAAAGCCTCAGGTTTAGGGTTTAGGGTTTAGGGTTTAGGTTTTAGGGTTCAGGGAAACAAAGAGATGGAAACGCCCAGAGGACTTGACCCACTTTCTTTCCCTCGGACCCCTGAATCCCGCGAAGACCTCAAACGCGACACGGAGCTCAGGGACCTGGATCAAAAAACCCTAAGCCTAAATGAGGGTTGCCGAAAATAGGGTTTAGGGTGTAGGGTTTAGGGTTTGGGGTTTAGGGTTTAGGGCTTAGGGGGGAATGTCTAAATGGAGGTTCATGGGGTACTTGTAGCCCCAGTTATAACTGCACTTATGAGCCCCCTAAGTCCTCTAAGTAGGTTAGAAGTAAACTTAGAATGTAATTGGGGTCTAAGTACCCATGAACTTCCGAGGTTGGAGTTTGGGACCCTAAGCCCTAAACGCTAAACCCTAAACCCTAAAGCCTAAACTGGGTTTCTGACTGCGCCGGCCTCATGACCTTGTCATCACCCGGATTTGCGCCATCGCCAGCAGCCGCGGAAGCATGCCCCTCTTCGGTCCAGGTCTGCGTCTCCCTAAACCCTAAACCCTAAACCCTTAGAGTTTAGGGTGTAGGGGTTTAGGGTTTAGGGTTTAGGGTTTAGGGTTTCCCCTACACCCTAAAGCTCTAAACCCCTAAGCTCCTAAACCCCTAAACCCTTCGCCCTAAACCTCTAAACCCCTAAACCCGAAACCCCTACACCCTATAAATCCTAAACCGCTACACCCCCAAACCCTTTTGCACCCAGGCCTCGTAACACCCTAAACCCTAAACCCCTGAACCCTAAACCCTAAACCCGAAACCCTAAACCCCGAAACCCTAAACCCCGAAACCCTATCGGTGGTGGAGGGATTCTGGGCCCCTGGTGTTTGCGAGCTTCTGGGAGCCCTCCGACCAAAGAGAGCGGACTTGTGAGGGAACCAAACCCAAAAAAAGAATAAGAAGAGAGAGAGAGAGAGTGTGTGTGTGTGTGTGTGTGTGTTTAGGGTTTAGGTTTTTGGGTTTAGGTTTTAGGGTTTAGGGCTTAGGGTTTGAATGAAGCGGTACCTCTGAGCGGGCCCTGGCCGTAATCTGCAGAATGGCTAAAGTGCCGGTGGCCGCTCTGCCACAATGCCTTGAACCCCACATTCAAACCCTTGAGCAGACCCTAAACCCCACACCCTTTCTGCAACGGGCTCTTGGGCACCGCCCCACCCTAAACCCTAAACCCTAAACCCTAAACCCGGAACCCTAAACCCTAAACCCTAAACCCTAAACCCCAAACCCTAAACCCTAAACCCCTGCCCCTTAGACCGCTTAGACCTGAGAGGGGCCCAAGGTGGGGGCCCGTCCGAGAGAGCACCGCGCGCCCAAGGTGGTCGTAGGCTTGTGGTTTAGGGTTTTGGGTTTTGGGTTTGAGGTTTTGGGTTTAAGGGTTTAAGGGTTGAAACTCTTGAGGTTGAGGCCTGAGGATTCGGTGGCAAGCGTGTAGGGACTTTGGGGGTTTAGTGGTTGTGTTGCGGCTTTAGGGTTTGGGAGTTGAGGGTTTCAGGGTTGTTTAAGGGTTTAGGGCTTGAGGCTGAGGGGTTCAAGCGCTTAGCGGTTCAAGGGTTTCTTCTTCTTCTTCTGCACTCCACTGAGTCCGGGTTTAGGGGTTGAAGGACTCGGGATGTAGGCTTCTTCTCTGCTTGGCTGAGATCCGCCAAGGGCGCGGGGCTGCCGGGCCCCTTGCAACTTTCTGCGGGAATACCGCACCGCTACTCGAAGATAACCCGTTGGCTCAGGCGGCAGGGGCTTCTTCAAAATCAAGGTCCCCTTTTTGCCGTGCGTTTTTTCTTGGCAATCAGGGCTTTTCTACAAGAGTCGCCTGCCAGGGGACCCTTGATTTAGAGGCAGCCCTACCTACAGCTCCTCGGCCCCAAGGGGCTTATCGAGAAGGAGCTGCCACAAAACTTGCACCAAAACTTGCCTTGAAACGGCCAGGGGCACCCTTCGGGTCCTTGGGACGACTTGGGGTGCACGGCCACAGCACCCTGGGGGTCCGAACGGGTCGGAAGATATAAGGGCTTAAGTAGGGTTTTTGATAGGTTTATGGGGAGGCATCATAGGGTTTATAGGGGTTCGAGTCATCGGGGCTTTTTTAAGGGCTTCTGAGGGGTTAAAGGGTTGCAAGGGTTTGTAGGTTTTGAGGGTTTGTAGGGGTTACAGGGCCTTGGGGGGGGTTTATAGGGGTTCTGAGGCTTAGGGCTGATAGGGTTTATACTGCTTATAGGGGCTATAAGGTTGTTACAGGGTTACGAGGGGTTGACAGGGGTTATATTGTTTCTAAGGGCTTCAGAGCTTACAGGGGTCAGGGCTTATCGGGTTTTAAGTGGCTGCGCAGCTTGGGAGCCCAGTCACCATATCTTAACAAGGGTGCCCTTTTCGGGGTTGGTTGCTTTGTGAGGGAACCTTGAACCAAAAAACGGGCAAGAGGGTACCACTGGGCTACCCTAAACTCTGAACCCTAAACCCTCAACCGTAAACCCTCAACCCTCAACCCTCAACCCGAAACCCTAAACCCTAAACCGGGGTTTTCGGTGGCTTTGGGCTTCCGAAGACTGTGTCGCCGCCTCGCGCGGTTCGGACCCCAAGGACATGGCGCCAAGGGCACTCGGTCGGCACGTCGCTCCTCAGCGGGGGTGGGTTGGGGTTTAGGGTTTATAGGGTTTGTAGGGTTTGTAGGGTTTATAGGGTTTATAGGGCTTATAGGGTTTATAGGGTTTAGGGTTTAGGGCTTAGGGCTTCGGGCTGAGGGCTTAGGGCTTAGGGTTTAGGGTTTAAGGTTTAGGGTTTAGGGTTTTATAGGGTTTATAGGGTTTATAGGGTTTAGGGTGTTTAGGTATCTTAACGCCTGGTTTGGAGGTTTTTACAGGGTAGAGCGGTAGAGGGCCGAGGACGATGAAGCTTCCGGGCATGCAACAACCCCAAGAAAGCAAGGGGCAACTAAGAAGAGGACAAGCGCAAAGATTCAGGAACCCCTTGGCAAGACGGGATGATGAAATGGGCAGTGGCCAGTTGTCATTTGTGCGCGGGCCTTGCAGCGGATCTTGCGCGCATTGCTGCGTGCGCTTTATGGTTCCTAAGTTGTGCGCAGCTAATGTCGCTGTGCGATATGAGCGCAGGCCCACTTGAGCTCATGCCTGGGCATGTTCCCCCTGATGCCAACAGTCCTTAGTAAGGATTATAATAGGGGGGTGGGGGTACTATAATCATAATCCCTATTAAGGATTATAATAGGGATAAGGATTATAATGGGGGGGGGGGGGACTATAATCATAATCCCTGTTAAGGAGCTGTTGGTATAAGGGCGAACATCCCAAATCATGCCTGCCCTAAACCCTAAACCATAAACCCTAAACCCTAAACCCTAAACCCTAAACCCTAAACCCTAAACCCTAAACCCTAAACCCTACACCCTAAACCTAAACCCTAAACCCTAAACCCTAAACCCTAAACCCTAAACCCTAAACCCTAAACCCTAAACCCTAAACCCTGCTGCGGTTGCTGCACCACGCACTGCTCAAGATGCTGCGCCGAGCTGACGAGGCGCGCTTGTGCAAACCCTTCGCGCAGAATGTAGGGAGGAAAGGGTTTAGGGTTTAGGGTTTGGGGTTTGGGGTTTGGGGTTTGGGGTTTAGGGTTTAGGGTTTAGGGTAAAGGGTTTTGGGAAAACTCAAAGCCCCGAACCTTCAGCCGAGTGCTCGTGCTCCGCCAGTCCCTGAGCCCGCGGCCGACCTTGAAAGTCTAGACTCGTCGCCTCCCGGAATCAAGCGCTCTGGGGTGACCCTAAACCCTAAACCCTAAACCCTAAACCCTAAACCCAAAACCTTATAAACCCTAAACCCTAAACGCATGTAGGGTTGAGCTTGGAGTCGCAGGGTTTACAGGGACATGGGGTAAAGCCCAGACAAAAGGATGTCACTGTGGCCGGATGCTGTTCACTCAGCTCTCCTTTCTCCAGCTAGGCTGCCCAGTAACCAAGGCTTAAAAAGGGTGCCCTTTTTTGCTCAAAGGGGTTTATAAGGGAACCTAAACCCCCCCAAAAAGGGAATAAGGGTACTACTGGGCATCCTAGCCAGAGCGTTGCGACTCATGGTATCACAGGCGCTCGATGCGGAAAGGAAAAACCCGTGGTTTCTGCACACGCTCGGCTGCTCGCTCGACTTGTTGATGATCACCGGTGCGGAGCACAGCCCTTTGTAAAATGGACGTCCAACAGATACCCCTCTAAAACCCTTTGAGCCCTAAACCCCATATATATATATATATATATATGATTTCAAGTTGGGTTCTGGTATGGTTCAAACTTGGTTCTTCTCTGCGACCTTCCTGCACAGCTTCGCTTCGAGCTCCAGCTTCTCGTCCCCGAAGAACGGCTTCGCAAGCTCTGCGGCGGGTGCTGGCTGGAGCTTCTCCCAATAAGTGCGGAGCCCATCGATGAAGCCTTGGACATCGTCCTTGCTGATGGAACGGGCTCTGACTTAAGGGTTTCTTGTGGTGGTCTGTAGGTATGTTAAGCCTAAAAAGGCATCGAAAAACGTGGGTTCTCAAGAACGGTGGAGCATCAATGGGGTCCAGCTTGTTCCTCTCAGATGCAAGCATGGTGGTGCGCAGGGGGAAGCGCACTTCAAGCAGCGCCTCGCGGGCAACTTGCTCCACCTTCCCCCAGGAAGAGGCCTCCAAGGCGGACTTCAGGTACTGCGCAAGGTGATTGCGACATCCTTCGGACAAGTATGGCCAAGGAGCACCCCAGCAACCTCTCAGCTGGTAGCACCACAGAACCGCCTGCTCAGGATCTTCGTCAATCATCGCAGCCGGCTGGTCGAAGGCATTTGCCAGTACCAACTCGAGGAGTGGCCAACGCAACCGCTTTGGCAGCTCTAGGACAGTCTTGTTGTCCACGAAAGAGTAAACCGTGAAGCTCTGCGCATCGGCACTGGCAAAAAGAATGGAAGAGCCATACCTGACGAGCTCTTGGTAGATAAGCTACAAATACCTCACCTCCCCCAGAATTATGGAGCTCTCTCTCTGGAGGAAACCCAGCTCCCCAAAATTCCCAAGGAAAAACCCTCTAAACCCTAAACCCTAAACCCTACACCCTAAACCCTAAACCTTCGAACCAGCTAAGGTGCAGCGGCCACAGAGTGGGATCCCTGGCGCAGCCGTTCTTGAGTGGCGGAAAGGTGCTGCGGTTAGCCGACTGGAAGTGCCAAACCTGGGTTGCTGCAGAGTTTAGGGTTTAGGGTGTAGGGTTTAGGGTTTAGGGGTTAGGGGTTAGGGGTTAGGGGTTAGGGGTAAGGGGTAAAAACAGTGCCTTTTTGGGGTTTGATAGGGGCTGATAAGGGAACCTAAGCCCGAAACCAAGGGAATGAGGGCCTATTCTGGGTCCTAGTAGAGTCTCCATTGTAGTTCCTGTTGTTGGGGTTCACCAAGTTCTCTTTCGTAGGATCCTAACCTTGCAAATCCTGGCTAACCAGAAAAAGAACTACCATGGAGACTATGCGAAAGGGACTATTAGAACTCAAGCTGCTCATTTCTTAGGGGGTTTAGGGTTTAGGGTTTAGGGTTTAGGGTTTGGGGTTTGGGGTTTGGGGTTCAGGGTTTAGGGCTCCAGAGCTTTGGGCGTTAAGCTTTGGGGATTTTGGGGCTGAGGCTTAGGGGACGCACGTAAATGTCAGCAAAGACATTGATACCCCAATAAGAACCCCGAAGACAATGCCCCTTGACCACCACCCCAGATAAACCCTAAACCCGAAACCCGAAACCCTAAACCATAACATTGAGATGCTTTCCTTGCTATTGGTGGCCCAGAAACCAGCTCCTCGACCTCTGCGCCGAGGTTCTCTTGCAGTTTTGGCCGTTGCTGCTCAAAACCTCGAAGCTTAGGGTTTAGGGTTTAGGGTTTAGGGTACCTTGACAACCCCAGAACCTACCTTTTGCTTGCCGGTTCCCTATAAGAATCCTTTTGACTTGAGGTTGTAGAGTTTGAGGGGTCCTAACAACCCTTAAAACGAAAACAGTCAGAATAAGTCTAGACTACTCTAGTTCATGGTTGGGATAGCATTCTAAAATCTAAATTCCGATTCCTAATTGAGTTTTAAGTACCCTTAAACATGTAAAATGCTTCCCCACTATATGACAAAGTACTGGGGGGGGCGCCCTACAACTACTATTTGCTTAAGAACCCCAAAAGAATATAAAAAAAATAGTAACAATCCCTGTGTTGCCCTTGTTTAGGAAGAAGATTTCTCATTTTGTCGGGGGTTCTTATAAGCAACTAGCAGAGAAGCTCAAAGCGGAGCCCATGGGCACCTAAACCCTAAACCCTAAACCCTAAACCCTAAACCCTAAACCCTAAACCCTAAACCCTAAACCCCAAACCGCATCCTAGAAGCTCAAAGCGGAGCCCATGGCATGGTGCCCGCCCTGAGTTTCGTAGACGCTGTGGAAGAGGGCCGCCAGGCACGTGGTCTCCGGATGGCCCCATCTCCGCAGGATCTCCTTGCTGGCGAAGTTGAGGGTTTAGAGAGGGTATAGAGGGTTTAGAGAGGGTTTGGAGGGTTTAGAGAGGGTTTAGAGAGGGTATAGAGGGTTTAGAGAGGGTTTAGAGAGGGTTTAGAGAGGGTTTAGAGGGTTTAGAGAGGGTTTAGAGAGGGTATAGAGGGTTTAGAGAGGGTTTGGAGGGTTTAGAGAGGGTTTAGAGAGGGTATAGAGGGTTTAGAGAGGGTTTAGAGAGGGTTTAGAGAGGGTTTAGAGGGTTTAGAGAGGGTTTAGAGAGGGTATAGAGGGTTTAGAGAGGGTTTGGAGGGTTTAGAGAGGGTTTAGAGAGGGTATAGAGGGTTTAGAGAGGGTTTAGAGAGGGTTTAGAGAGGGTTTAGAGGGTTTAGAGAGGGTTTAGAGAGGGTATAGAGGGTTTAGAGAGGGTTTGGAGAGGGTTTAGAGAGGGGTTTAGAGAGGGTTTAGGGAGGGTTTAGGGAGGGTTTAGAGAGAGTTTTAGAGAGGATCTAGGAAATTTTAGAGAGGGTTTAGAGGCTTGAATGGTACCCAAAACACATGAAACGGGGAGTCTCACAAGCTTACCTTTGCTCACTAGCGAACGAAGCGTCTGCCGTAGAGATGCAGTGCCCCCTCAGGCTGCCCTCCTTGTTCTCTTTCTTTCCATCCCTCACGGCTTGCCCCGCTCCCCCGGCATGCACAGCTTCGTCGCTGCAAATCTCATCCCAGAACTTAAGCTTCTCGATCCAAAGAGGATCCAGCTGAAGATCCCCAGGCACCTGCCGCCTCCGAACCGATCTGGTGCCCCGGCCGAGCGTGCAGTTATTCATCAGCCACTCGAAGAACTCGCGAAAATCAATGGTGCCGTTCCCATCGCTGTCCACAGCGGCGTAGATCTCCTCCAGTTTGGGCAGGTCCCACTTCTCCCCGAGGATTCTACCCAGCTTCTGCAGCTCGGGTGGCTCAAGCCTGCCATTATGGTCCAAATCGAGCTCCGCAAACAAGTGCGCCGCCATGCGCTCGGTTACCCCGAAGGAGATGCGAGTGCCAGCAAGCTGACCCGCGCCGTTCCTCAAGGAGGTCATGCACTCTTGGTGGTCTGTCACCGTCGCAAAGTACGGCAGGCTCAGCTTCAGTGAGGCTTCGTGCTCTTCGACTGACGCGCATGCGCAGCAGTCGCGTGGCACAATGACCGAGAATCCCATGTCGCAAGCTGATCGCGCAGAAGATTCCACACAGATGTTGGTTTGGAAGCCACACATGATCAAGGAAGAGAAGCGCCCACGTCTAAGCAGGAGGTCCAAGTTGCTGCTCTGAAAAGCATCGAAGCTGACCTTCCCAGCAACGATGGCATCGGCCTTGCATGGCTGGAAGTCTGCATGAAAGTCAACGCCCCAGGAGTCTTCTGCAAAGGCCCCAAGATCCTGTAGCTTTCCCATCAGCCCCTGCAACTGTGGCCTCTGTGGTATCAACATTGGCACGTGCAGGACGGCAACGCCACAGCGGCGTGCCGCCGCGATCAGCCGCAGCAGGTTTTGGTGCATCTCTGTCT
>CAJNDS010002359.1:40000-52500 GCA_905221605.1 Symbiodinium natans
ACAGAGAATGAATAAACCCTGTAAATTCCATACAGACAAAAAAAACAAATAATAATACAATAAAATACAAAAATAAATATATATATATATATGTACAAACTCAAATAAAGAAACTAAACCCTAAACCCTACATCCTCAGAAAACAAACTGGAAATCGGAGGTTGCCTCCAAGCCCAAAACCCTAAACTAAACCCTAAACCCTAACCCTCAACCCTCAACCCTCAACCCTCAACCCTCAACCCTCAACCCTCAACCCTAAACCCTAAACCCTAAACCCTAAACCCTAAACCCTAAACCCTAAACCCTAAACCCTAGGAGGTTGCCTCCAGGGCCGCCTGCACCACGCGCTCGCTCTGGGAGTCCAACGCGCTCGTGGCCTGCGCCGGGGGTTTAGGGTTTAGGGTTTAGGGTTTAGGGTTTAGGGTTTAGGGTTTAGGGTTTAGGGTTTAGGGTTTAGGGTTTAGGTTTGGAGTTTAGGGTTTAAGGGTTTGGGGTTTGGGGTTTTGGGTTTTTTCGAGTTTGGGGTTTAGGGTTTAGGGTTTGGGGTTGGGGTTTGGGGGTAGGGTGCCTAGCTGATACCTCACATGTCACTCTGCAGGGACGAAGCGAGGAGAAATTGACACTTCTCAGGAGAAATTGACACTTCTCAGGGCATTCGCACACTGCACGCTGGTTTCCTCCTCAGGATACGCAAATGACCACAAGGGCTAACAAGTCTCAGTCAGCAAACCTACAAAACCAAACCAGGAGACGAAACAGTCCGTGGACGTACCCACACGACTATACGCACACATGCTTTTCAACAAGCTCAAAACGGGCGGGTTCAAGGCAGTTTAGAGTGTTTTGAAAAGGGCTAGTGTGTGGGGCTCAGGGTTGAGGACTTTTTCTATGGGTGGTGGCTCAGGGGCTGTGTATTTATTTGAAGCCCGCCCAACAAAACATTTAGGACCACATAAGACTTTTCTTGCACTGCTTAATTAATGTCAGGGCATTGGGGCTAGGGCGTGTGAGATTTAACCTCAAGGCATCAATATTCTCACTGAAGTTATGATACTTGCCCCTTCCACACCCACCTCGTCCAGAAGCCTTGGATCTCGTTGTTTGGGTTCAGGGAATCGGGGGCACGCGCTGAGAAGAGATGGAGATGCGTGGCCCACGCCACTTGGCTTCGAAAGGCCAGGTGGCAAGATGGGTGGGTTCCGAAGCAGCGCGCGGCAGATGGCGACCTCGCCATGGAAAGCACCAGACGAGACGGCGGGGATTTCCAACTCTGGGTTGGGTTTAGGGTTTAGGGTTTAGGGTTTAGGGTTTAGGGTTTAGGGTTTAGGGTTTAGGGTTTAGGGTTTAGGGTTTAGGGTTTAGGGTTTAGGGTTTAGGGTTTAGGGTTTATTGTTTAGGGTTTAGGGTTTAGGGTTTAGGGTTTAGGGTTTAGGGTTTAGGGTTTAGGGTTTAGGGTTTAGGGTTTAGGGTTTAGGGTTTAGGGTTTAGGGTCAAAGGGTGGAGGGGTTCTGGTTTAAGGACATTCGAGAACGAATAACCCTAGCTACTGCCTTGAACACCCGTCCCCCAATACGTCGATCACCCTTCCTCCCAGTATCGGGAGATCGGTACGAAGTATAGTTCCTCTCTGCTTGCTAAACCCCCAAAAAAACTTGCCCCACACAAGCACTGCCATTTTATACTACTATGCTGTACCTCCAAGGCCCCTACTGTGCCAAGGGTTGAAGATTGGAATTAAACTCGCCCGACCCCCTAATATTCGGTACTCCCCACACACTATAACGTGGCTACAATTGGAGTATTTCATATTAGGGGGGGTAGGGGGTTTAATCTTCGGGGAAAGGGATTACTGCACTCCTTAAACCCTAAACCCTCAGCCCATCAGTTGCGTTGTTGGGCCGTGCCGCCCGCTGCTTCTGACCCCCTGAGAGGCGGCTGCCGCGCGGGCCAACCTGCCAAGGGTAGGGGTTTAGGGTTTGGGGTTTAGGGTTTAGGGATTAGGGTTTAGGGTTTAGGGTTTGAGGGATTAGGGTTTACGGGTTTAAGGGTTTAGGGGTCTAAGGTTTCGGGTTTTGGCGATAAAACCATCCTAAGGTACCCAAACCCTAAGGAGCCGAAGCGCTTTCATTCTATGGTTTGGGGGGGCAACTTGGGAAGATGTTCATAGTGTGGACTCGCGAAAAACGTCTTCGGATGGATTAGAGTGCAGGGAGTGAGGAGGACCCTTTTTCCTGAAGGGATTTGCTGATCTTACGGGCTTCCTTTTAGCTACCCTAAACCCTATACCCTAAACCCTAAACCCTAAATCCTAAACCCTAAACCCTAAACCCTAAACCCTAAACCCTAAACCCTAAACCCTAAACCCTAACCCCTAACAAAAAAACCTGGCCCCCGAAACCCCTAAGCTTCGGACTCGCCTGCGTCTGCCAGCCCTGCGCCTTTGCGAGAGCACTTGGGCTGAGGTTTGGGGTTTGGGGTTTGGGGTTTGGGGTTTGGGGTTTGGGGTTTGGGGTTTGGGGTTTGGGGTTTAGGGTTTAGGGTTTCGGAGGTTTAGGGTTTAGGGTTTAGGTTTAGGGTTTAGGGTTTGGGGTTTAGGTTTAGGGTTTAGGGTTTAGGGTTTAGGGTTTAGGGTTTAGGGTTTAAGAGGTTTAGGGTTTAAGAGGTTTAGGGTTTCGGAGGTTTATGGTTTCGGAGGTGTGGAGTTTAGGGCCCAGGGCGGAGAAAATTTGTAGGATGTTTGGAGGGTTTCTGTAGGCTGTTCACATCACAGTCTTTTTCAAGGTGCATTGGATAAAGGATTTCAAGGGCAGGGTTTTGATTGAGGATGTGGGATTCGATGTCCCTGGCACTGGAAACCCTCAACCCCAAGAAGACCTTTCTGTGGGCACGCGAACACTAGGCACCCTTCTTTGTGCAGCAGGCTCTGAGGGCTTTCGTGAGGGTTTTCATGGGCTGTTGCATGCTTCAGCTTCTGGGAGATCCCCCTCTTCGCGTCTTCCTGTTTTTCGGTGTTGTTGAACAGCAGAAATGTGCGCCTTCCCTGCGTTTTCGCTCCTTCGGATTTCCCAAAATATGAACGCTTTTTTCGGTTAGGGCTTAGGGCTTAGGGCTTAAAGGTTTGTACCTTATAAAACCTTGTACCCACTTCAGCTGAACATTGAAACCCTGAATTCTGAGTAATGATTGTACGAGCTTTTAAACTACGGTACTGTCTGTCTCCTCAGAGCCAGCCCTAAACACCCCAATGCAGGAGCCTTCTTACTTACCCATATATACCAGAGTAGAACCCCTATCTTACCAGAAAATACAAACTACCCAGAATCCCAAGTTCCAAGTGGTCGCATAAGAACTACCCTAAACCCTAAACCCTAAACCCTAAACCCTAAACCCTAAACCCTAAACCCTAAACCCTAAACCCTAAACCCTAAACCCTAAACCCTAAACCCTGACCAGGACCCCTCCCAAAAGAAGCGCAGGCAAGGCAGGGGCGCCTTGTGGCCATCGATGAACGTGAGGTTGGACATCCTGGGAGGTTGGCGCTTCTCTAAGGTTGCGGTTTAGGGTTTAGGGTTTAGGGTTTAGGGTTTAGGGTTTAGGGTTTAGGGTTTAGTGTTTAGGGTTTAGGGTTTAGGGTTTAGGGTTTAGGGTTTAGGGTTTAGGGTTTAGGGTTCAGGGTTCAGGGGTTAGGGTTTAGGGTTTAGGTTTTAGGGCTTAGGGTTTAGGGCTTAGGGGTGGTTCCCTAGCCTTGTGCATAGGGATCCGAAGCATGGGCCGTTGTAGAGTGTGCATGGTCACTAGGCGGCCCCTCTGATTGAGGGTACCCAAAGAGAGGGACCATAATTTAGAGAACTCGCCATACAGGGGGTTTGATAACAAGGGACCCATATTAAGGGCCGATACTGCGTATGCCCTAGCTTCGTGGTTGGCAGCTTGGGGTTTTAGGGGGGCTCCTTGGGGTACAGAGGTCTAGGGCTTTAGGGGTTAGGGGTTGAAGGATTTATCGGGGTCTAGGGGTTGAGAGCTCAGGGTTTCAAGTGCTCAGATTTTCTTTGGGCCTGTTGGTTGAGTCTCAGGCCCCGCGGCTTCGTGAAAACCTTCCAGCGGATTAGGCGTTTAAGCCCTCTAGGATTTTAGGGTTTTAGGGTTTAGGGGGTATCTCAATCCTGACAATCCACTGAGTTGAAGGGCTCCGAGCCAATTGCCCTCTTTGTGCCAAGCATCTTCTTGCATTGCTCAAGGCGGTCTGGCGAGAACTCCTCGCCCTCTTCCAGCCCATACATGACCTTTGTCAGATGTTTAGAATTTGGTGTAGGGCTTAGGATTAGGGCTTCGAATCTCACAACGAGCACAATCAGGCGAGGCTCTTGGTCCAGCCTGTGTGTAAAGACCGACCATGCAGCTATCCCCCACTAAACCAGGCTAACCGAAAATTCTCAGGAGGTCTCGAATGGCGCGCGTTGCGACTGCCCTAACAGGACAAAGCCCAAGCCACCACCGTATTTTTTTCTGCGAGCAACGACGTGCCCTTCCTCGGTGTGGCGACTCGGTGAAAACAAAGAGCAGTGAGCATCTCAACCTCCAGCCATGCGCATCCTAGGTACGTCTATCCTCAGGCAAAGCCCCATGCCATGCCCAAGTTTAAGCAACATTTACTGCTACAACTTGTCATCTACAGACATTGGCATGCGGCAACAAGAAGTTCGACCCATGTGCAGCTCTGGCTGGAATCTGACATGGCAAGGTGTATCTGGGCTAGGAGAAATGGATCGCTGGCACTTGCTGGGTATGTTCCTACTTGATGTAAAAAAGACGTCAACAGCAATGTCTCAAGCTCTTCACAAGGATGTCTTCCCGGCGATCCACTTTCCGTGTAGCTGCAGCGCTCAGGTCTCAGCAGAAGTCAGCTTGAGCAGGGGGAAAACCCTAGGCAGCTGAACTGCGTCATTACTGGCTTTGCAGAGTCTCCGAGGTGCACCGTGCGCTCATGACAGAGAGAGCCATCCTCGCACCCTTGGGTTTAGGGTTTAGGGTTTAGGGTCTAGGGTTTAGGGTTTCGGGTTTCGGGTTCCGGGTTTAGGGTTTAGGGTTTAGGGTTTAGGGTATAGGGTTTAGGGTTTAGGGTTTAGGGTTTAGGGTTTAGGGTTTAGGGTTTATGGCCTCTACATCTTCGAAGCCGTCTGCAAGGCTGCGACGATGTCCTCCGGCTTTGCGTGGTCGCCCAGGTTCTCCTCTAGGTGGCTGAAGGCCGGGGTCCCATCCTTGTTCAGGACCTTGGTACCCTTCTCCCTGTTTTGGGGGGGGGGTTTAGGGTTAGGGTTTAGGGTTTAGGGTTTAGGCTTTAGGGTTTAGGGTTAAGGGTTAAGGGTTAAGGGTTAAGGGTTAAGGGTTAAGGGTTAAGGGTTTAGGGTTTAGGGTTTAGGGTTTAGGGTTTAGGGTTTAGGGAGTTTAGGGTTTAGGGTTTAGGGTTTAGGGCTACTTGGAGGTTCATGGGTACTTATGCCCACAATTATAAGTCAACTTCTAACCTACTTAGGGGACTTCGGGGGGCTTATAAGTACAGTTATGATTGGGGTTATAAGTACCCTGAACCTCCAAGTAGCCCGGTAACCATCTTATAATAAGGGCACCCTTTTTTGGGGGGGTTTGTTCCTTTGCAAGGGAACCCACAACCGAAAAAAAATAAAAGGGTAAAGGGGTACCATGGGGGGCTACCAAGGGACGTAGCAGCCACCAGCGATGAAGCCCTCGCCTTTCATGTTTCCGGGAGTTGAGGTGTTCTTGATGTTGGCCTTGGTCTTGCTGGAGCTGAAGGGGTTCAGCATCATGCCGATGAACGAGAATAGTCCCAGGGGCTGGTGCGTCTCCCCTCCGCCGAGGGCTTTGAAAAACTGGATCTCCTTGTCCATGCAAACTTCACCTAGACCAGGAGTAACCTAGGAATAAAACGGGGTGTGTCCCTTTTTTGGGTTTTAAGGGGATTATGAAGGGAACCCCAACCCCCCCCCCCCCCCCCCAAAAAAAAAAAGGAAATCAGGGGCCCACTCCGGGTCCGAGTCACCGGGCCAGAACTCGCGGAACTCTTGGACCTCGTTCTCCAAGTTTTCCTTCACCAGGGCAACCACACGAGTGGCACCAGCAGCTTTGAACTCATCCATGTGGGAGGCCGCCTCCTTCGCCTCCTTGCGGCACATGCCTCAGCCGGGGCGACGGATCGCGAAAATCAGAGCGGGCCCCGCGGCAACCAACTCTGAGGCTGGAAATGGCCTTACTTCTCCAATAACCAAGGGGCAAGAAGGTTAAACTTTTATTATTCCTACTAAATAAGGAAACCCAAAAAGTTTAAAGTTCAACTATTGGCTGAGTAAGTGGCTGGGCTGTCCCTTCTGGCAGCGGCGTCAGCGTGGTCGAGAGTGGCGGCGCTGCTGGCTTTGGCATCGTAGCGGTTCGTCTCACTGCAGTGCGAGCAGCACGGGAAAACATTCGTGAGCCAAAACGGCTAAGGGCTTCGGACGGTTTAAGGCTTTCTCCGTACACCATCTCTGCCGAGCCTTTCAATCAATCTCTTTTAGTTAGAGTCACACCGAGCCACGTTGTCCAGGATGGAGGCGTTGAAAAGAATCGGCTCCTGCTTAGGGCTTTAGGCTTTAGGCTTTAGGCTTTAGGCTTTAGGGTTTAGGGTTTAGGGTTTAGGGAGAAGTCAGACAAGACTAGGCAAGACCCCGGGTGCGAACAGCACAAAGTTCTTAAGGGCCTCCATTCCAAAGACTGCTGAACAACAATGAGGGAGTGATGGGTTTCCTTCCTGAGCCCTACACCGCAAGTGCTATGGTCCTGTCCCACGAAGCCCACCTGCTTGCGCCACCACCTCACAAGGGAATGAAGGAGAGGGAGAGAAGAAGAGGTTTGGGAGCTTCTGTTTGCAAGAAGCCCAAGACCCAAGAAAGACTGAAGCCATTCACCTCCTCAACACGAGCCGATGTTTGATGCAGCCGCTTTGCCTTTCGTGACCCACCCAATTCTCAGGTCGCATGCCACCAGTAGGCTGAGGAATGACTCCCCTCCCTACATCTTTTCGCCCTTGATTTAGGGCTTCGGGCTCAGGGCTTTGGGGTTCTGACTCCCTATCTAAGTTCTGAGATGTACACTCCCCTAACTAAATAGTGTTAGAGAGTCTGCCGTCACACCCCCCCCCCCCCCCCCCCCCCCCCCCCCCCCCCCCCCCCCCCACAGCCCCCCACACACCCCCCCCCCCCACCCCCCAAGGCCACCTGATGTTGACTTCGCTCAGTGGCACTCGATCTTTTCCTGCGCCGCATCAGAATGCAAACAAGAAGCGGGCGCCCATCTGGGTGTTTTAACGATATTTGCGGTACCCTTATTGGGGTCCTTATGATGTGGGGATCTTACTCTTTGAAAATCTATATTTGGGGTCCCCTATTTTCGTAAACCCCCATAGTCCAAACTTGATGATTATGATTAGGACTTGCAAGCGTAAATGTGCTGTTCTTCTCTCTGTCTCTCTCACCCAAAACCTTAAAAAGTCTTCATCTTACCCTGGAGACTAAACCCATCCTTATTGGCGACAAAACTCATAAGTGTAGGGAGGGTATTCGGAAACCAGGGGGCCGATCAGCACGGCGCCGGAGGCAGGATCGTAAAAGCGCTGGAGCATGGCCTTTGGGCGTTTGCTGAGGTGTGGTTCGGGACTTGGGAAACTGGTCGGTGTTTGTCTGTTTCTCCTTGCCACCTGCCTAGCAGCCTCGCCTCGCAAACACACTGCAGGGATGCGAAACGCCCACAACACTTTCCACCAAACTAGAGAAAGGGAAAAATTGTTCGGAGTAAGCTACCTTCGAGGTCACCGTGCAGACAGCACGACATTTCAGGGCAATGTTTGAAGTTTAGGGTTTTGGGTTCAGGGTCCTTCATGCCTTGGTCGCATTTAGGGTTGTTTTAACGTTAAAAAACCCTAAATTTGTCGTTTCGGGTTTAGGGTTCAGGGTCCTGTTGGGCCCGAACCCTCGGCCTTTAAGGGGCGACGGGTTTGAGGGGAGCTGTGTGCACAGAGCCCCACGAACACATTTGCAGTCGCCATATTCCCGTGAAGCCCCTAAACCCTAAACCCCAAACCCCAAACCCTAGACCCTAAACCCCTAACCCTAAACCCTAAACCCTAAACCCCTAAACCCTAAACCCTAAAGCCTGAAAAGGCCAGGGCGCCATGACGGTGCTCTTGCCGCCCCCGGACGGGCCGACCAAGCCGGCAGAGCGGCCGGCCTCCAAGACGAAGGACACGCCCTGGAGCACCTCTAGCAAGGGGAAGTAGGGTTTAGGGTTTAGGGTTTAGGGTTTTTTTTGCCACCCGCTTAGCTGACCTCTCGGACACTCTGGGTTTAGGGTTTAGGGTTTAGGGTTTGGGGTTTGGGGTTTGGGGTTTGGGGTCAGGGGTTAGGGGTTAGGGGTTTAGAGTAGTTACATGGTCCCTTGATATGGGCCCTGAAGTGGGTACCCCTTGTATACCCCTCTTGTGTCCTACAAAAAACCCCCTAGAAAGAAGGGGAAGCAACCATGGGGATTTCGGGCTTAGGGCTTTCTTATGCCAACCTTTTAGTGCCCTCAACACTGAACCCTAAATTTTCAACCCTCAGCACAGGTGCACTTCTACGCTTGTGTTTGGGCTTAAGGCTTTAGGAAGTTTTTGGGTTCAGGCTGAGGATTTACAGGGTTCAGAGCCGGGAGGGGCAGGAGATGAAAGCTGCCCAAAGGCCCTCATGGCTCAATCATGAACATGTCTCCGGGTGAAAGCTAAGAACTGGCATTATGCTCTACATCTATAAACCTATATTCATATATCTAATTCTGTATTTAGCTTTTTCATTTATGATCTTTATATTTACATATGTTTTGTATTTGAGCATGTGCATATTATATGGCTTCTTGGTGCTTCTTGCATCTGGCTGCCTGGACATCTGGCCGGAACGGGTAGGTGAAGCGCACATCTTGAAACCTTCAGTCGCAAGAGATGTCTCGCCGTACGTCAGGCGTCTACTATGCCGGTGCTCATCGCTCTGCACATGGATGTTGCAGCCCGAGCCACTCGATCCGGCCAACGCTGGCACCCGCTTCCAGTGCTCGCCTAAGGCACGGTACCCCGGCTGCATGTCATAGTGGTGTATATTTCGTTTACCACAACGTGGAGCTGGTGTAGTAGGACTTAGTCTTCGTGGCCTTCTCTGCGAAGCCCAAAGCATATCACACACTCCTAGGAACCTGCGGATCCTTGCAGCATCGATGCTTGTAGCTGAACCTGAGGCTATCGAGCTCCCGAAGCTGATTTACCATTTGCTTAAGAACCCCAAAAGATTAAAAAAAAAAAAAACTCATAACCCCTATAGTACCCTTATAAGGAGGAATATTCTATATGTTCAATTTTGTTGGGGGGGGTTCTTAAGCAATTACTAGTTATGTGGGCCCAGGTGCCCAGTAGGCTCCAAGCCATTGATCAGCGACTGGCGGTCAATGATTTCAAACATGTCCTGGGACATCTGGGTGCAGGGGCCACCCCCCTCCCCCCTAATTTAAGGCCTCTGCATCATAAGCTCACGCATCACGGCCCTGATTCTTCTTTCTTCCTTTCATTTTGCTTCTTTGTGTTTTACTGGGGGGGGGGGGGGGGGGGGAAGGGGAAGGGGAGCATGTTTTGGTAAATAATGCCAGGAGGAACTTTTGGCTAGGGCCTAGCTGGGGGGGTGAAGGGATGGTGGGGCTTGGGCTTGGACATGGACATGCCTCAAAGTCACAAGCATGCAAACAACAAAATCACGTAGCCCAACAGCACCAAGGGTTTAGGGTTTAGGGTTTAGGGTTTAGGGTTTAGGGTTTAGGGTTTAGGGTTCAGAGTTTTAGGGTTTAGGGTTTAGTAAGCCCCCCATGAGAAAATCTCTGAAACCCTCGCCAGCAAAGGCGGCCTTTCTTCTGGCTCTAGGCCACAGTAACAAGCTATGCCTCAAATTCCTAGAAAACCCAAGCTCGCGTTCAGCCGGAATTTTCTGGTAGGCCAGCCTCATATGCAACCAGAATTATAGCTGAGGACGCTTTCTGGCGTCACTTGGGGCACGCCGGGCGGCATGTGCAGCCACTTTGGCCTGGCGGTTGGGAGCGCAGCACGCATCGAAATATGACTAGGCGGAAGGTTCGGAGCCTGGCTCCTGACATAGGGTTTAGGGTTTAGGGTTTGGGGTTTAGGGTTTAGGGTTTAGGGTTTTTAGGGTTTAGGGTTTAGGGTTTAGGGTGTAGGGTGTAGGGTTTAGGGTTTAGGGTTTACAAAGTACACGCTGAACCCCAGACCCTACATTTTGTTCGAGGGCCGCGGCAGGAAGGCCCAAACTACCTGGCCCCTCATTAAAAAACCACTGAACCCCACCTCACTTCCTTCCCCCTAAACCCTTAACCCTAAACCCTAAACCCTAAACCCTAAACCCTAAACCCTAAACCCTAAACCCTAAACCCTAAACCCTAAACAACCTGCGAACGGAAGCCCGATCCCAGCTCCCCTGCAAAGAAAAAACGAAAAAGCAGCCCTGGAACCGCCTGCTCAAACCCTGTAAACCCCCCCGAAAGCCCTAAACCCTAAACCTCAAACCCTAAACCCTAAACCCTAAATAAACCCTTTTAACCCCTGGGCTGAGGCCGGGACGCGCCTAAATAAACCCTAAACCCTAAACCCTAAACCTCAAACCCTAAACCCTAAACCCCACACCCGACAAAGATACGGGAGCCCGCAAAGCCCGAAAGCCTCCCGCCACCTTCGCGAGGTCCCCAGTCATCCCAAACCCTAAACCCTAAACCCTAAACCCTAAACCCTAAACCCTAAACCCTAAAGCCTAAAGCCTAAAGCCTAAAGCCTAAAGCCTAAAGCCTAAAGCCTAAAGCCTAAAGCCTAAACCCTAAACCCTAAACCCTAACCCTAAACCCTAAACCCCCGCCTTCGCGAGGTCCCCAGTCATCGCCGAGGCCATGCCAGCCCCCATGGAGGCGTAGAGGATGCCTCGGCTGCGGGAGCGATTTCTCTCCCTTTTTGGGGCTGCAGGGTTTAGGGTTTAGGGTGTAGGGTGCAGGGTGTAGGGTTCAGGGTTTCGGCTCTCACACTCGCACAAAGGCAGGCAAAGATTCGGTCTAAAAGTCTGACTCATGGCACTCTAGAGGGTTTAGGGTTTAGAGTTTAGGGTTTAGGGTTTAGGGATGTTTAGGGTTTAGGGTTTAGGGTTTAGGGTTTAGGGTTTAGGGTTTAGGGTTTAGGGTTTAGGGTTTAGGGTTTAGGGTTTAGGGTTTAGGGTTTAGGGTTTAGGGCGTCGAACCTCACACTTGCGCATGGCCAGCCTTCGAAGGGGCTCGGCAGTGAGAACTACATCGCTTCAGCAACACTGTCATGTGCCCAGCAAGATGTACTTGGAGGTTCAGGGTATCTATAACCCCAATTCTAACTGTACTAGCCCCCTAAGTCCCCTAAGTAGGTTATAAGTAGACTTATCATTGGGGTTATAAGTACCCATGAACCTCCAAGTAAAGATCGAGCCAAGCACCACCAAGACTCATACTCACTTTCGCGCATGCAAACGTCACGGGTAACGTCTGTCTACCACATGCATTCCGTCTGTGCGTGCACTTGCCTTACGGCAGATCGCACGACACACACAAGAATGTGTGTGAAACCTGATGGTAGACCTGAAATAAAGGCCCAGCCACGCTGGGCTCAACAGTGCCACACTTCGTGTTGGCAGACCTTCACTTTTCGAGGGCGAAACATGTTACTTTCTCAGCCCCCAGTGTTCGGCGAATAATGAGCTAACAGCCTTCTGACAATCCCATTATCCCTGTTTCAGGATCCGGCGTCCCTGCACCATATGACGCTGCACAAGAACACAACAAACGGCAAACTCTGCATCAACGCACGCGGTCAAGTTCCCGGGAACGCTGCCTTCTGAAAATCTTCAAAGTGACTCCTTCTCACTTCGCGGCATTCTTCCACAAGCTCGTTGTCATCTGTGGAAGACATCCATTGCGACTTGTCCTCTTCCGGCAGCTTCGCATCTCGGCCCCCCCGACCGTTCTTTCGCAACTCGGTGCTCCTCTGATGACACCCCAGGCGCCAGGTTGTGGAGGACGCAACATACTCATTCAGGACATCCAGAAGCTTCCTGGGAATCTTCGGGAAGTCCACACTGGTCATGAAGAACACCTCGCACGTCGGCGACGTGACGCGGACGGTGAAGGGCTCCGGTGCCGGGAACGGCAGCGAGCCGAAGACGCCACCGGCGACCAAAACCCCCCGGCGGCTCATCACGCCCTTTGGGTTGGAGTCATTGGCCTCCACAGCCACGTTCCCGTCTCGCCCGATGCCATGTAGGCGCGGCTGGGACAGCGTCTTCTTGTTGCCCTTCAGCGCGCTGAGCGGGCGGAGGGGACCGGAACGAAGCTGAGGCATGCTGCACTCACCGCCG
>CAJNDS010002359.1:57500-310000 GCA_905221605.1 Symbiodinium natans
CTGCATGATCTGAGGGCCCGGCGGGTTCAGGGTCGAGGGCTAGGGTTAGGGTAGAGTTTCACCGTAAACCCTAAACCCTAAACCCTAAACCCTAAACCCTAAACCCTAAACCCTAAAGTTAAGTGGTTGGGGTCTCCTTGCCGGAAGGTTGCAAGCCTTGGGTCTTTCTTGAACTGCAAGATCCATACTTGGAGGTTCATGGTACTTACTAACCAATTACAACTGTACTTAGTACTTATAACCCCACTTATAATACCCCTAAAGGGCCTTATAGGGGTTATCCCTATTATAAGTAGTGTTATAAGCCCAGTTATAAGTGGTTATTAAGCCCCATGAACCTCCAAGTAGCCACAACTCAGGGTGAGGTTTCCTGTAAGGTCCCCTACATCCTCTAAAGCCCCTACAGGTTTCAAGCCTCAACCAGAACTGGAAGGAAATCTAGGGTTTAGGGATCTGGCCTTGTCATGCCCTTGGACATCACCGCAATCATGCCGCGGTACAGCTCCAAGATATCGCGTTCCTGGCTAATGCAAAGTTCAGGAGGTCCCCTACTTGGAGCAACCGTAAGAAGATGAACCTGGAGTCCTAGTCGATCCTTTAAGAAAAGGGTTTAGGGCTTGGGGTTTCGGGTTTATTAGGGTTTGGGGAAAGCCCTTCTTAAACCCCAGACTTTGAGAGTCAGCTGGAACCACAGGCCGCGCAGGCCTACACCCCACAACCCTGAGACACCAAGCAGGAAGTTTCAAGCGGGCATCCGATGCATCGGGCTCTCAAAGAGAGATTTGCTTTTTCCGTCAGGTTCAAGTGACGCATCATTGTCTGCATCTGAGACTGCAGCGAGCTGATGCCCGAGCTGATGTCCGACTTCAGGGAGCTGATGTCCGACTTCAGGGAGCTGATGTCCGACTTCAGGGAGCTGATCTGCAACAGCCATGGGGCAGACATGCGGGAAACACGGGACAAGATGTGGGCCATGCTCGGCGAGGCTCGAAGAAAGCTCACCTCAAACGCAGTGGCAAGTGCTGACAACATGCTGGCATCGGATACGTGGTCTGCACCCATGATGTCATCAGCCAAATTTGCCCAGTCTGCAGGGGCCAATCCCCCACACACGTTGTTCGCGGCTTTGATCCCATACGATAGCGTGGTCTTGATCTGATGCCGCCACCTTCCTGATGAAGGAATGCCGGTGCCGTTGATGTAGTGCAAGGAGCTCGCGCCAAAGTCGTACCAACTGAATGTGACATCACCTGTGGCTCCGCTCTTAAAGTACAGCAAGGTGCCACCGTGAGCATCAGGGTGGATGAGGCCAGTCGTAACTGCCATTGCAGCGATGTCGTGGATGTAGCCCAATACAAAAAAAAGCCAGCCTGCGCACGGCAGCTCGTCTGGGTTTGCAAAAAGCTGTGCAACAACGCCATCAGCCCTGTTCTCCACCTGGGTGGTTGTCAAAATTAGATGATCCCTTTCTCTAAATATTAGGTGCCGTATTATAATTGGGATCCAAAAAGGGACTATAATTTTGACAACCACTCGCCTCGATGTTCAGTAGTGCCCTCCGCAGGCTCTTCGCAGGCATCCCATTCGGAAGAAGAAGCGGCACAGGGTTCGCCAAGTCCACATAGACGGAGCAGTCGATCCTGGGCGTTTGGATTCCAAAAGCCAGGGGTGCCCTGGCAGCCCTTGCAGCCAGTAGTCGCTCCTTTTCTCTCGCGATGGGAGGTTGCAGAGTCACCATGTCGAGCGACTCCGTTCTCTTCAGCTGGTCAAGTGCCCATTGTGACTGTCTGTCTCGCGGAAAAGAGAAGCCAGCCACCAAGTCGCTGAACACATACCGCAGGGGCTCTTGCAACAACCGCTGGGGGCTCATGACTAGGAACTTTATAGCCAAAAAATCCGAGCAGTGGCCCTGCGAACCGGCCCGCGACCCGCCAGCAGCAGTCTTGTCGATGGTGCAATTCAGAAATGGCTCGAGGTCATGGCATTGGCTGACCCGGCATGTGCCAAGAGCCGTCGGCAGGCATGCTGCGATCAGCAAAGATGCGAACCAAATCGAAGCCATTGCGGGAGTGGCAGTGGCAACTGGGACCCTGGCTTGAAAAAAGTCATGGCAACAGCAAGGACTCATACTAAGGTTGTACGCCTAAGAGCCCTCAGAAGATAGAGGATCTTGAATCAGGGCTCCACAAACCCAAGAATGCAGGAATTAGGGTCCTAGATATACACTTTAAGGGGATTATGTAGGGATATACCCTCATTCCCTGATTCCCGACTAGGAACCAGCCAGACCTTAGGGGAGTCCGCCCTAAACCCTAAACCCTAAACCCTAAACCCTAAACCCTAAACCCTAAACCCTAAACCCTAAATCCTAAACCCTAAACCCTAAACCCTAAACCCTAAACCCTAAACCCTAAACCCTAAACCCTAAACCCTAAACCCTAAACCCTAAACCCTAAACCTAACCCCATAAGGACCGATTCTGAGACCCCCGGCGTTGCCGGACGCCTGGATGGTACGGGCGTTGAGCAGCGAATCCTCGGAAGAGGGGGCGGGGGGGGGAGGGGGGGGTATAGGGTTTAGGGCCTAGGGTTCAGGGTTTGGAGTTTGGGGTTTAGGGTATAGGGTATAGGGTTTTTTCCCACCTGTTTCGCATGCGGGTATAGGGTTTAGGGTTTCGACTCTCACACTCGCACAAGGCAAGGCATCGGTTGGTAGGTCATGGTCCATGGTGACACGAGGTTTTAGGGTTTAGGGTTCTTTGTTTTAGGGTTTTAGGGTGGCCTTAAACTGCAGCTGAGCTGCTTAGACGCTAGGGACTTCGTTGTCTCTAAACCACCCACCTACCTTTCCAAGGAGCACTCTGGCATACAAGGTGGGGAGGGTAAGTGTTTTTTTCACACTTTCAGGCAGGCTAGTAGCCCAGTTACCATGCTAGAATAAGGGCACACTTGTTTTTGGGGTTGGTTACATAGTACAAGGGAACCCTGAACCACAAAAAGGGAAAAGGGTACTACTTGGCTACTAGGGGCCCGCAGAACTCCCCCCGAACCCGGACTTGCGCAGCCAGGTTGCAGAAGTGACTTGCGTGGCCTGCTTGAGGACCTGCAGGTCGAAAAGAGAATTCAGGGCATCGGTACCCAAAAAACCCTAAACCCCTAAACTTTAGGCCTGCTTTAAACCCTAAACGCTTATAAACCCTGAACCCTGAACACCTAAACTTTAGGCCTTTCTTAAAAGCCTTAAGCCCCTAAGCCCTGAACCCTAAGCCCATGTCGCCTGGCGTTCATCCCTGACCTGCTTGCGCAGCCTCAGTCTCGGGCTAAGCCAGAATGTACTTGGAGGTTCATGGGACTTAATAACCACTTATAACTGGGCTTATAACCCTACTTATAATAGGGATAACCCCTATAAGGCCCTTTAGGGGTATTATAAGTGGGGTTATAAGTGCAGTTATAATTGGTTAGCAAGTACCATGAACCTCCAAGTAGGGGGTTGTTACCTTGGACCCGTCAGGCTGTGCCCTTGGGTTTTTAGGGGGTCCTTGTTTAGCGATACTTGAGGTAGTGGCTTTAGGGTTTAGGGTGTCGGGTTTAGGGTTTGGGGTCATCGTAGGAGTATACTAAGGGGGACCTCTTAGGGACGCAATCGTAGGGGTGCGAGTCATAATCCCTTGACAGAAGAGCAAGGCGACCCGTCAAGAGTCCTGACAGCACGGCTGGGATCCAGCCCCCGAACCCCGAAAAAGCAAAAACCCAAAAAAACTCTAGAAACCCTCAGTGACCCAGAAAAATCCTCGGAACCTAGAAACCCTAGAAATCCCAAGCGACCCCAAAAAAATCTCCCTTAAACGCCTGTACGAGCCCTATAAACCCCCTAAACCCCAAACCCTAAACCCCAAACCCTAAACCCTAAACCCTTTACCCTTTACCCTTTAAACCCTAAACCCTAAACCTTGGGCTCCCTTGTCAAAGGCAGGGGAGGCCTGGTTCTCGGCCTTCGCGCCGCCGATCATGACGGCCATCTTGATGCCTTAGGGTTTAGGGTTTAGGGTTTGGTGTTTGGGGTTTAGGGTTTAGGGTTTAGGGTTTAGGGTTTGGGGTTTGGGGTTTGGGGTTTGGGGTTTAGGGTTTAGGGTTTGGGGTTTGGGGTTTAGGGTTTAGGGTTTAGGGTTTAGGGTTTAGGGTTTTAGGTTTTTTTTTTTTTTTTTGGGGGGGGGGGGGGGGGTGGGCAAAAGGGAGGACAGAATGCAGGGTTTCGGGTTTCGGGTTAGGTTTTAGGGCTTCGGGAACTCCAGAAACTTGAGGGCCTGAGTGTACCAGCGCCTGAGCATTCCCCGCAGCTTTTGGGGAGGGCTTTCAGGCCTTGGCGTTCAACCCAAAACCCTAAACCCTTTTGAACCCTAAACCCTGATCAGTCTAGAGCCTAGCGTTAAGCTTAGGGCCATGTCGGGCTTTTTGGATCTTCGAGGGGTTTGCTCGAGATGGAACATCTCCGGCGCCTGCAGCAACCGCGAAGATGGGGATCGTCAGGATCATGACGCCTGCCACGGAGCCCTCTTTGCTATCCATGGATATATGCAAGTCATGAGGGCCTTAAGCCTTGATACGTGTAAGGTATAAGGGCCCCAGCGTACGCAGTTGAAGTGTCACGTGCGACCGCTGCTGATTCCTACGGGCCACAGCCCTTCGTTCCTGACATCCCCTCAGCCTCCTGGCCTAGGGGATCCCTTTGGGGTGTCCTTCCTCTTTAAGCCACGAACCTGATCCAGGCATATTGAGAGCAGATTACTAACTGATCATCCGGACACCCTACAGCAAACACCCCGACACCTGCATCCCCAAACGCTTGCAGACAGATCGAACCCGAAACCAGGTGCACCCAACCTGCAACTACCCCAGTCCCAGCAACGATCTCCTAAACCCTAAACCCTACACCCTAAACCCTAAACCCTAAACCCTAAACCAGTGCGATACACCAGCCTGCCATCTCCCAGCAGCCAACGAAGGCCATCGTCAATCCGACCTCGCGAAGCTGGGACGGGCTGTACTTGCAACGTGCGCAGCACATGGCGAAAGGGCTTGGGGGGGCATCTCTGCAGAAATCTGAAAAGATAGTTCCCGCAGCACTGTCCGATTGGCGCCTTTTGCAGCCTGAAAGGAGGGTTCGTCATTCTCCCACAGCTGCCAACGGCCACACACAAGCACACCCGCAATACCCGAGTCTGAGCTTTACCAGGGCAAGTGGCCACGATTGAGCAGAGTGCATCGGCATTGTCTCCGAAAGCAACGACCAGTTGGGCAATGCGGTAGGCGTAGACCTGTCAGGAAAGGGGACGTAGCATGCTAACCGGCAACAGCTGCCAGATGCCCTAGAGTGGCAGAGGCCTTGTTCAGCTTGCCTGCAGCTCCCTATTTCTGCGAAACACATGGCCAATCTTTGAGACCAAGAATAAAGCAAGAGGAAACTGCCGGAAAGCTCACTGACGCAAACCAGCCTTCAAAGCCGCAACCAGCTTCCCAGGCGTGTTCTCCTGAAGATGGAGAGTGGTGATGGGTTCAGGTGCGTTTGGGGGTTTAGGGCTTAGGGTCTATGAGTTTGTGGTTGCCACCCGCACTGAAGAGGCATCCACGCCGTAGGACTGGTCGAGGTCTTGGGTTGTGCTTTGGAGTGCAGGGCTCCAAATCCGGAAGTCACAAACTGCCTGCCTTTCGCCCCTATGCAAGCGGCAGCCAAGAAGCCGGATCATCATGATAGCCAATGTCCTGGACAGAGCACAAGAAATTCAGGATCTTGAGGTTCTTGTGAGACGGCCTGAAGTTGCAGGACCGGAAGACACCGGAATGACGTCCCAGCACCCGCAGTGACGAGACATGATCAGAACGGGACAAGCATCGGCCAGGGGCTGCGGGATGTCTTTCACTTAGTGGGAGTTTGCAGTCACAACCGGAAATCTTCAACAGCAGAGCCATGTGCAAAACCCCCCCCCAGCCAGCCTGGCGGAAGATGCTGGTGAGCATGGTGACGCGGGCCTCCCTGGTGGTGACCTGCCCAAGCAAAGCGCTCCGGTTCTTTGGGTTCGCGGACTTTGGGTTTAGGGGAGGGCTCGGGCGGTCGGGCGAATCGCTTTCGGCAGGATCGTTTTGATGGTTCCTGATCGTTGGCTGGGCCCTCAATCAAGCTTGGTACAAACCCTGCTACTTTCCTTGGACCAGCATGCTGCAGTCTTGCAACACCGTGCACTGCTGAAGCCCATGCCCTCCACACGAACCTTGAGCCCTTCAACCCTAAACCCTGCACCCCAACTCCCCCGATTTCGGGCCCCCGAAGATCCCACCAAGCCACCCCAAGCTGCCCCCGGTAAAGCCTCGGCGATGACGCCGAAGCACGTGAACTGCAGCGTCGAGGCCACGCACCGTGCCACACCCACGATCCTTGGGTTCGGGGCCCATGGGCCATGGGTCTGATTGTTTGGCTGACAGGGGGGGGGGGGGCTTTGAGAGTTTCAGTTTAGGGCTACTAAGAATGACTTATGTTTTTTTCAAACAGGAGGGAGTTCTAGGCTTTGGGGTAGGTGATCATGGAGTGCAAGAACCGCAGCTTTTGTCAGGGGCAAACACTTCTCCCAAAACGTCCAGCGGAAGTAGTGACTCCTGTGGCCCAGGGGCACGAACCAAAGTGCGGCCATCTCGGCTTGGGACTTCATGTGCTCCTGCTGAGCTGCACTTCAAAAAGGCGGGGGTGGCTCGCGCAGAGTTAGACTGGGGAGTAGGAAGGCCCGGACAACAATGAGCTGCCTGATGCCGAAGTGTTGAATAGCCCAAAGTGCTCTCTCTCTCTCTCTCTCTCTCTCGCTCTCTCTGTTTTTGTTTGTTTTCTCTTGGCCCTCGCGCGAGTTTTCTTTCTCTCTCTCTCTCTCTCTCTCTCCCTCTCCCTCTCTGAAGCCTGTTTTTGCCATCTGAGGTTTTTAGGGTTTAGGGCGCTCCCGTGGAAACAACTCCCAAGATCCGATCCTTGTCGCCCTGCATCAAGGCAGACAGCGCATCCACGAGGACAAAGGCGCCCATCATCGGGAAGCATGCGCCACTCACCTGGACTCGCTTTGCTAAAGACGCCAAGATGTCAGGTGTAGCTGATTGGGTTTCTGAGCGGCCTAAACGACATGGCCAGTTCTCTTGATTGTGGTCACCTTTGGGGGATTCCTACGCAGCCTTCAAGTCGTTAGAGTACCACCATCTTGCAAGACGTGTCCAGTGAGAATCCTGCAGAAACCTCATACCCCCGAACAACTATAAAATTTGAACCTGGAAACTGCTTACCACCCTAAACCCTAAACTGCCATGTATCTTCGGATCCTGAATCCTGAAATCCTCCTTGAACCCAGAAGTCTCAAAAGCCAACCCTCCAAACCTCCCACAAAAAGCTTCAAAGCTTCTGAAGGCCCTGCTTCATGGAAGATTGGGGCTCCTTGCGACTTGCTTCGGAAGATGGTCGAGGTGTGTCTGAGCTCCCAGCCAGCGCTGCCAGCAGGCCAGGCACGAAGCAACACCAGTAGGGCCGAGAGAAGCCTTAGGGGAGGGCGCAGTTCCGTGGTTGCGGGCTTCCAAAAGGTCGAGCACTTGGAGGCTTTAACAATTAAACTAATTAAAGCTAACTAAACTGATTAACATAATTAAACTAAGTAAACTATTTAAATTTAACTCTTTTTGCATCCTTTGGACTTGGTTCCTCATGGTGAGCCACGTCAAGCCTTTCAGCTAAGGCTTTGACATGCTCAATTCATGGAACCTGTGGCCGGGGGAAACCTTTGCTCATTCAAGGAATTATGGGCAAAGCTTTGCTCCGGCCATAGGGTTTAGGACTGTAGGCTGTCAGTGTTCACACGGCCATTCAAGAGCTTGGGGTTTTCTGTGACCTGCCCGACACTGCCCAAAAACTCAACTTCCAAGCCTCCACAACATAAAATTTCGAAAATTGATGAGCTCGCTCGTCCGATTCTGATGTGTCACTTGTGAGGCCCACACTCAGCAAGCGCAGCTTGGGAACCTCAACAGGCTGGCAGGTGACGGCTCTTTAGCGACCCTCAACCCTAAAGCTCAGCCGAAACCCCGAGTTCGATGCTTTGAAACTCGTGGAAACCCGAACCTTCGGCACAAGTTGGCCCCGCGCCTTGTAGCTTTTGGCAATGCGCTTCTGGCGTTCGGCCTCCCTGTCCTCCGGATCCTGCGAGCTAGAGCAGCCTGCTAGGGCTGTAGGACTTATAGGTCTACAATCGAAACGAAGGCGAAACCTACGGGAGCGTTATTAATTACAGCTTATCATCTTCCTACAAAGGCTTCATGGCATTGGAAGCTGCATCTTTCCTCTCCTCAGACTTGCGGCTTTCCACAATGAAAAAACCACGGTAGGAGCTCTCATTCACTACCAGCATTTGGAGCGGTATTTGGAGGTATATAGTACCAGACACAGTGTGGCACAACACATATGAGCTCCCCGTACGCGGGGCCGCGGCCGCGGTGCTGCTTCCCACGCCAGTGCACTGAAGCCCTGGCCGTGCATCTGCGGGAGAGCACTGTGCCGAGCCCGTGCAGAGTCGTGCAAAGCGGACCCCGCCGGCCGCGGCCGAAAAGATTTTTAATTTAAAGAGCTTCAACTGGCAGATGAACCGTGCGCCTGCATGGTCTGGCACGAGCGGGTGGTCCCAGAACTCGCGCAGTACTGCTGCAGGTCTCGAGGCTCATCTGCCAACTAATGTTGCATAACCCCACAACCGCTAAGTTTTAAGCCCCACATGTGCAATCCACCAATACATTTAACCAGCAGCTTCGGCAGATACACCTTTTTGATTTACATACGATTTCATATTACACATGAGCGTCTTCTGACCTTTGCTCTGCGGAGCTCAAGGCCTCAGCGCTTGCGCCGGTCCAGCTCAACATCAAGTTGAGCCGCCAAGTCGCCCTCTCCAAGCTCTGAGGCCGCCCACAAAGACATCTGCAACGCTACCGGCACCATTGAAGAAATTTGAGAAGGAATCTGGGCCACGAGGGCTGGCACAGTTGCAAGGACTTTCGGTTCTACTTTCTTCAACTTCGCAGCTGCCCACAGGCTGTTTGACAACTCTTGGGGGTTCATACCTTGTACCTTCTGCGCCATGCGCTCCGCGATAGCTGGCACAGCTGTCAGCACCTGTGGTGCGGCATCTTGCAGGTTCGCTGCTGCCCACAAGCTGTTTGTCAACTCTTGGGTCTTCATGCCTTCTACCTGATATCGGAGGCTCTCTGCGATGGCTGGCACGGCTGTCAGGATTTGAGGTGAGGCATCTCGCAACGTCGCAATAGCCCACAAGCTATTTGAAAAATCCTGAGGATTGAAGTCCCTCACCTTGCGCTCCATGTGCTTTGAAATAGACTTCACGGTAGCGTGCATGTCTGGCATTGCATCTCCGCACTTGGCCAGTGTCAAAAGGCAGTTTGACAGATTCTGCGGATCCATGGCGCCTGCCTCCTTCTGCGTGTGCCTCATTAGCTCCATCAACAGACGCTCATCATACTCCTTCACCTTCCCATACAGCTGGTCATGAAGCTCACCAATGGCCCAAAGCACCTGTGAAGTAGCTCTTGCAGGGAGCTCGCTGTTCTTGAGCATGGCGCGCAGTCGGGTCACCAATCTTGGCCACACGGGGCTCGCCACGTCACTTGGGCCGAGCTGTCGCCGCTGGCTGAACTTGGCCAATCGACTGAATGTTGCTGCCATGTGGAAGTAATTGAAGATTGACCCGTCGACCTCCTTTCCTGCTAGGCTGAGGATCGCTGAGGCGGGTGCTGCCCGGGAGAGCTCGGCTGTCAGTACTTTAGCGGCACTCTCACCACCATCGCCACCACCACGACCACCCCCGCCAATGAGCGGCTTCTGACCTCTGCCTCTCGGCTCCCGCACTGCCCGTGCCGTCCTGAACCACAAAGTTGTGCAAACGGGGGGCCTCATTGCAGCTCCACCCAGGAAGCTTGCGCAACCAGCAAAGAGCGACTGCTTACCGCCAGGGCTGGAGCTCAGCTGAAGGACGGACATGGCCACAATCATGGCCACTCGAAATAAGCGCCATGCCGGTCTCCTGCCGAAACCAGGCGTGACCCCACTGTTTGGGGCCTTTGCCATCACACGGACGTTTGTAGAAACGGTAGGACAAATTGTTGGTTAAGCCCAAGCTCAAGCATCCCAAAGCGGACATGTTTTCGAGAACGCAATGACTTGCACCTGCACCACGCCAGCCCATGCCCTTGTCAGAATTGTTTAAATGGACCTCATGACTATTATCACTGCAGGGTGCGTTTTGGGAGGAGAGGGCGCAACCAAAGAATCCGGATTATTGGGCCTAGCACCTCAAGCCCCAAGCCCGAAGCCACGACAAGTCTTGAGAAGCACCTCTGCCGGCTTGTGTGCTGCCCTTGACGGCTTCACCCTGGGCTGCCGGCATCAGGGAGGTTTAGAGCGTACAAGAAGCAAGGTCGGAACCACCCCCCAAAAAAAAAAGGTCATGTAGCCCTCATCGGCAGGCAATGTGCAGAACACATAAGACTGGAAAGTTACCGGTGAATGGCTGCACTGCCTAGACCCTAATCCCGGGTTTCCCTTCGGCCTGCGACATTTGAAGATTAAGACTAAGACACTGCAGATCTGCAGGCAAGCCACACAATCTTTGGCACTTCCCCCTCGCATATTGGCACATGTAAGGGCAGCAGGCACCACTTTCCCCAACGAGGAAGCACACCAATCTACGACTTGACGACTGCCATTGCTATGGATGCCTCTTAATACCTGGGGAAGCTGACAGAAACGCCTCATCGGCATTCGGGGCCAGCTCTCCGGTGATCTGGCAGCAGGTGGCATCCACTTAAAACCAAAATTCAGCTTGGGGTTGGGGGTGGGGGGGGGGGGGTTGGCGGGGGCGTTGGGGGGGTGTCGCACCTAGCAGCGCCTTGCTCACAGAGGCACGTGCATGGGATGCAGTGCTGTAGCAAAGCTGCACTCAAGAGCCCTTGACATCCCTTGACAGAGCCATCAGACCCTGAATGTCGGAAGCTTCACCTACGGTCCACAGCCACAGCCACAAAGCAAAACCTTCGGAGTAAAACCTTAGCCCACTCAGACTGAAATCCTCATCGATCCTCCAAGCCATGGCCCTGCGCAACAAATGCCAACAACCTGAAACGATTCTACTAACAACATGGCCCTCTGAAAATCCCGAAACAGTGCACCTTCCGGGCCAGGACTGCGCCCTGCGCTGCCGCGAGGGCTTGGTAGATGCCGCCCTCCTCCAGAGCAGCTGGGGGGTAAGGGGGGCTTGGAGGATTTAGGATTTAGAAGAGAGGGCTCAGGCCCCAGTTCCTGAATTGGGGGTTTCGTCCGGATCCGGAGGGTGCTGTTCACTACCATCTGAAGGGAAACTAAATGCGCACTCCTGCGACGTCAACTCCTTGTGTGTGCCGCTCTCGGCCACCTGGGAAGCACTCTTCTGACCCCAGGAGTTTCAGGAGTTTCTGGCTTGGTGCCCTCTAGCTGCGTTTTAACTTGATCATGGTCGGGGTCGCTGAGTCCTAACGGTCCAAGAATATGCAACTTACTAAGAGGGCCTCTTGCGACAGCATTTCTTACCAGGGCACAACACCGTTCTCGAGGACGTAGATGACATCGGAGTTTTGTACCTCAGCCAAGCGCAAACACACAGAACATCAATCTACACCAAACGCCCCACAACGCAGCCAGAACTTTCACCCTCACGTTGAAACGAGGCACCGTGCTGAGCCGGTGCGCGATGCTCACGATGGTCATGCGGCCAAGCCAGGTGCTCCTGGTTCGGGATGTGAAGTCTTTGGGCTCGTCGGAGTCTGGGGACTACCTGGCTTGGGGAGGGGGTGGTGTTTGGGATCTGAAGCCTCTCACCTGAAGTCATACACAGCCAGGGCCAGGAAGAATTCTGAGGCTAAGGGTCACTACACGCAATAAGACTGTCAGAAGCCCCGAGGCGAAATGCTGTTGAGCCCCTTGTCCCCAAACGCCACAACCCTGTTTCACTTGGGCACACCACCCTGTGAGCTGAGTTGAGGCACTTGCCCAAGTTGTCGATGGTCTGCTGGATGAGTTTCTCGCAGCTCGAATCCAAAGCACTGGTGGCTTCATCCTGAGTGGAAACCCAGACCCAAGAAAGGCCAAACGACCAAGCCAACGAGAGTTGCCCACTAGTTCTTAGTAGGGAATGAGGAACATTAAGGGCCCTATATACTCCCTTGGCGGTTATATGTAGGGCCCCCTGATTCCCTCATTCCCTCCCAACAACCGGGCCGGCACAGTCCCAAAACCCTAAACCCTACACAGCTAGAAGTCCCAGGATGCCAGGAACATGTGCAGTACAAAGGCCCGAGATGCCAGGAACATGATCGAGGGCTTCTTCAGCAGCGCCCGGGCAATGGCAATGCGCTGCTTCTGCCCGCCCGAGAACTGGGACCTGATCACGTGGTTTTCTTGTTGGATGCGGGGCTTCGATTGGGCGGGCCTTCGTTGGAGACGCAACATAGGATGTGGGGTCAAAAGGCTTGAAGTAAGGTGCGGGGCATAACAGGCTCGGATGAGATGTCTGGATATTGAACGTCACTTCTGAAAGAGCCATTTGCAATCTTCAAGCGGCTCAAGCAAAAGAGCTCCCATGGAAGCAGCACGGGCCTTGCTATGCCGGAGAAGACCAAGCCTTTGCCTTAGCATCTCCCTCCATAAACCCAAGCCCACCGGCACTCGGGCTCCCGCCCGCCGGAGCCGACGTAGGTGTCGAATTGCTCAGGCAGCGCCTGAACATTGGTCTCCGCATGAGGGGTCTACTGGTCCATCTCCAGCAGAATCAGAGACCCGGGTGCATCTACCCAGAACAAACCCAGAGTGCTCCCAACTCCTGCCCATGGTTGCCTTCACGAAGTCCAGCTGCGCATTGTGCGCAGCGGCCTCAAAGTCCTGTGTTTTTGCCGCGTTTGTCGCTTAAGGCTTTAGGCTTCGCGACATCTCATGGGCAGAGAGCTTCCCTTCCTGCATCTGGGCTGCATGCGCGCATGCCCTGGAGGCTGAAAAGGATTAAGCAGGCACAGCACTTCCTCCTCCGTGGCATCGCGGCAGCCCTGCAGGATGTTTGCGCGGACGCTCGTGGCGAAGAGCACCGGCTCCTTCTTCGCAGCCCCCCTGTTTTGGGTTCTGGGCTTGCACTATCGGGCATATAAGGCTTAGGACGCTTAGGGTATGGGGTTTCAGGTTCCAGTGGGGCGGTGGGGCTTACGGCTTCAAGGCTAAAACAGAGCAACCATCAGTGCACCAACTGCAAAGCTTGGAGAGTTGAATCCAGCTGAGAAAGGGAGCCGATGATCTGCAGGGTCAAGGGTAAGCTGATGCACATGAAACATTGTGGCGAACGCAGCAGTTAAGGGCAGACACTGCTCACGGGGTCACCATAGAAGCACGTGTCCACACCCTGTTCTGAGCAGGCCAAAAAAACCTTTCAGCGCTTTCCTGGCCGACGTAGCCGATCTGCTTGCGGTACGACTCAATGTTGAGCTCCCTCGGATGGGTTGATCAAGTGTTTCCGGCTACAGGTTGACTGGGATGGCCTAAGGCTTGGGGCTTGCAGAGCCTTCCCTACATCACGCAGGAAACCCTAAGCCCTCACTGAACTCCCAAAAGCCCTCAACCCTAAACCCCTTTTTGCAATCAGAAAATCCTAAACCCTAAGCCCTAAACCCTAAACCCCAGACCCTAATCCCGGCCAGGGTGCCGCAGATCTTCGCCGTTGATGCGCACCGCGCCAAGTTGCGGGTCGTAGAAGCGCTCCTCTTACTTCGGCTTCGAAGCCGCTGTGCTTAGGGTTTAGGGTTTAGGGTTTAGGGTTTAGGGTTTAGGGTTTAGGGTTTAGGGTTTAGGGTTTAGGGTTTAGGGTTTAGGGTTTAGGGTTTAGGGTTTAGGGTTTAGGGTTTAGGGTTTAGGGTTTAGGGTTTAGGGTTTAGCACGCGATCGGCAAGCAGGCCGATGGGGTGTAGAGGGTTTTAGAATTTAGGACGCTAAGGCTGAGGGCTCTGCAAAAGGTCGAGTTCAAGGCCTGTTCAGCTTCCCAACCCTAAGAAAAAACAGCAGAAGGTCGAGGGGTTTAGGGCTTAAGAGTGTTGAGGGCTTCTGGCGGCCCCCGTCCCCCTAAACCCAGCAAAAAAACTCTGAAACCCTAAGCAGTCTTTGCACGGGCTTGAGGGCCCCTGGAAAGTAATCAGATGTAATAAGTATGGCTTGCAAATCTTCAGGATTGAAGGCTATCCACACACCTGCTTTTCATCTTCAAGCCCAAGGGACAAGCAGGGCCATGATCGTGCTCTTGCCACTGCCAGACTCGCCCACCACGGCCACCTTCTGCCCCTGCGGAATGGCTTCGAGGTTGCGGGCTTTTGCTTCCGGAGGGCTTGACTAAAGATGCCCTCACATGGGCTGGAGTGACACCCCGTACTTCGACGGGGCTCGGGAGCACCATCTGCGCCTGACAGTAAGCCTTCTACAGGTCACACGAAGGTCCCTAAAACCCTAAAACCCTAAAACCCTAAAACCCTAAAACCCTAAAACCCTAAAACCCTAAAACCCTAAAACCCTAAAACCCTAAAACCCTAAAACCCTAAAACCCTAAAACCCTAAAACCCTAAAACCCTAATTAAACCCCCTCATCACTGGGCAACCATGAGGCCGCCCAAGCTTGACTGCACTTCGCGGGCTGGAGAGGAGAAACACCCTTGTGAACGGCCCTCAACCCTAAACCCTAAACCCGACTTGAACCCTAAAGCCTGACCCTAAACCCTAAACCCTAAATCCTAAACCCTGTGAAGATGGACCGTGGCCCGGCCTTCTTGATGGTCAGGCTCAGCCCGTGCAGGATCTTCATCTCCGGGCGAGCTGGATACCTCGTGCCAAGAGGGCACATTCAAGCTGTCCTTCATGCTGAGATTCAATCCCGAGCCATTTTGCCTAAAACATGAGATGCGCAAAGCCATATAGCAAGATATAGAGTTGCTCCCACACATATATATATATATACATATGCATATGTATGTATATGCATCTTACCTTATATGCTGTAGAGCATATCTGCTTCATTACACATAGATCTATGTATGTGTAATTTATGTGTATGTATGTATGTATGTATGCATATATATATATACATACCGTATGTACAGATGCAGTTGTCGGCTCCTCTGCATGGCTAAAGTGCCCATCTTCCCTGGCCATTTCTCTGTGAGGGTTCTTTTAGCACCCGCATAGCTCACGGGTTTTTAGGGTTTAGGGTTTAGGGTTTTGGGTTTTGGGTTTAGGGTTTAGGGATATACCCCCAACATACTAGAAAGCCTGCTTCGAGGAATCTCCGAGAAGGGTACGGCAAACGCCCTGCTTTTGGGGGCGGCTAAACTCCCCAAAACCACCTTAACCAGGTCAAAGGGATGAAATGAAACCGGCCAGAGGCTCCTAACTCACTTGTCCAGTATCTTTCGGGAAACTAAAGTTTCACCTTTGGAATTTGGAAGGGAATCAGACCCTCAAAACAAAGGGTAACATGTTGCCTACCCTACTACTAAGCTAAAGCAGCTATAAGACTTATAAAGGGAACATGATGCCCCCAAGAAAGGGTCTTCATGAGGGTTACCTACTCTATTCGAAGCTACGAGCACTGCGTCCGAGGTGCGCGAAGTGCACCTCGTCCAGCTCCAACGTCTCAATGGGTCCCACTGTCTTCCGGTCGTCGCGCAAACCTTCTGCCGAGGGACGTAAAGTGCAGCCAAGTCCCAATTTTGGGACGCAGGTCCCCTAAACCCTAAACCCTAAACCCTAAGCCCTAGACCCTAGACCCTAAACCCTCAACCCTCAACCCTCAACCCTAAACCCTCAACCCTAAACCCTAAACCCTAAACCCTAAGCCCTAAAAGTCAAGTCATGTCCCAGCTCTGTGGTAGGAGAAAGTACGCAAAGACATAATGGGCATGTGCTTCTGAAAGAGAACTGGCTGGTCTCAGGCACTTTTTGAGTAAGACATGCGCTTCAAACTTCTCCCCTAAACCTAAACCCTTAAGCTTGACCCTAAACCCTAAACCCTAAACCCCAAACCCAAAAACTCAGGAGTGCTGGTGGGAGTGCGAAGTGTGGGAAAACTGCTGGCCGTTGTGTGTTGTCTGCATGACTGCTGCCGACTTGAGGCATAAGACTCTTGTCCTCCAGATTAACCATTTGATGCCGGGCGGCGCTTTTGGATGACAGACTCGTTCTTGACCTGCAATCTCGAGGGCTGAACTTAGAAGACCCGTTTCGGTCTTAAATGATGACCAACGGCTAGCGATCGCCGGATTACAGTGCGTTGCAAAAGGTTGGCCCCCCAGGAACCCCGAGGTTCTTGATGGGGACCCAAAACCCCAAACCCTACAAACCCTAAATGGGCCGAGCCCATGAATCCATGAACTCTGGTCCGCCTCCTCAACCCTGGAAGTTCCGGGGTGTGGTAAACCGAACTTCCCCGTAGTCGCAGGGCGACCTTTCTCAAAACCTTTCTTGCCCCGCTCGGCCGGAAACCCCAGCGTTTGGGGTTCTTTTTGGCGCTGAAGGTTGAAGAAGTGTAGCCCCAAAAGACCGTCTGGGCTTCCCGGCGACGTAGAAGAAGCGCGCCATCGATGCCTGGGCGGGATCACGCGAGGGTCCAATGGGCGTGAAAGTGAAAGCCCGATCCTTCCGTCGCAACCCCACGGCCATGTTGAAACTTGGGATGTCCCCCCCTTATACTAAGAGTCCTGAATAGGGATTCTCGTACCCCCTAGCATAATCCAAGAAGGAGCTGCTAGTATAAGGGGCAACATCCCAAGTTGAACCCGGATTGCCCTAGACCCTAAACCCTAAACCCTAAACCCTAGACCCTAAACCCTAAACCCTAAACCCTAAACCCTAAACCCTAACCCTAAACCCTAAACCCTAAACCCTAGCACCTGAGCCGCGGCCACCCCAGCGAAGCCGGGGCCGATCTTTCCGATCCTCGGAAGCGTTGGCTTCAAAACCTTTTTCTCGCAGCAACTGTCAATTATCTTACTGTTTAGGGTTTAGGGTTTAGGGTTTAGGGTTTAGGGTTTAGGGTGTAGGGTGTAGGGTGTAGGGTGTAGGGTGTAGGGTGTAGGGTGGAGGGTGGAGGGGAATGAGGGAATGAGGTACCCTAGATAATGCCTTAAAGGGCAACTAAGAACCAGGTTTTGTTTTTTCAACAGGGGGGTCGAAGACGACTCAGAACTTGGGAGGTCAAAGCGCATCGGCCCCCGAAGATGTCTCCTCTACCCCATACCGGGCTGCAAGGCCCACAGCCTAGCACGCCAAATCCCAAACCCTATACCCTAAACTGAGGCCCTAAACCCTAAACCCTAAACTGAGGCCCTAAACCCTAAACCTCCAACAACACCCTCCCGCCTCCCCACCCCCTCCCCTCCACAGCTCACGCAGGGCGTCATGAAGCCCACGGTGAGGATGCCTGGGCTCACGGGTTTCGCTCGTGAGGCGCGTGAGGCCTCAAAAGCGAGGGGTTGGGGCGTCTTAGGTTGCAGATCACATTACCCTGGATAAGATCCCAGGGGCCACTTGGTGTAGGTTGCCTAGGAGACAGAGGGTTTCACAAGAAGACCACTACAAAATCTTGGCTTCGAGCTCTCAAGGTAGGGTTGTAGCCTTTGAGCCTCAAGGATGGGATTTAGAGGCTTTGGATGTGGGATCGCCAGATTTGGGCTTGAAGTAGAATTGTGCTTTCGGCGGTCTTTGCTGTAAAAACAGCTTATACTATAATACATATACATACCTACAGACAGACAAACTGCGTACAGACGGATAAAGTACGCCTTGGGCAACAAGGAAAGCTCACACCACCTGCACCTACATATGTCTTGTTCTTGTATGGTCTCCAAATGTATGTACATACCCTAAACTCTAACTTAACCCTAAACCCTAAACCCTCAACCCTCAACCCCCAACCCCCAACCCTCAACCCTCAACCCTAAACCCTAAACCCTAAACCCTAAACCCTAAACCCTAAACCCTAAACAAACAAAACCCACAATCCTGAAGGCCAAATCTTGGCAGGCTGCACATGAAGGCCGACAAGACCTTGCCGGCCGAGAGGTCCTGGCGCGCTCAAAAACTCTTCAATGATACGAGCTTGAGGGCTTGGTTTAGGGGGTTTAGGGTTTATGGTCTAGGGTTTAGGGTTGAGGGTTTAGGGATTAGGCCTGGATTGAGGGGGGTTTCGCTTCATGATGACCCCCCAGGCCGCATGCTTTATGTGCACCACCCTTCTCACTCCGACAGCAGCGTGCAAAAAAGGCTCACCTCTTTCCCGTTGTACATCAACGTCATGGCACCCCAGAAAGCCAGAGCCATTGAGCAGAAGTAGATCAGCCAAATGTAGCCCATGCCTGGGCTGGCAAGGTTGAGGGTTCAGGGTCCAGGGTTTAGGGTTGAGGGTTTTAGGGTAGAGGGTTAGGGTTTAGGGTCCCCGATAAAGCTGTTGAAGGAGCTAAGCCCGGGCCGATCTACATGCAGTGTTTCGTGTTTAGGGTTTAGGGTTTAGAATTTTGGGTTTAGGGTTTAAGGCTTAGGAATGTTTAGGATTTAGGGTTTAGGGTCCTGCAGAACTCCGGGACTACAGCCTCATCATCTCAAGGGCCGCTGGGGGTTTAGTCTTGGGATGTTTTGGGTTTAGGGCTCGAGGTTTCTGGGTTTTCGGGCTTCAGGTTTTGGAATGTAGGGTTCTTGTCTCTTGGTGAGTGGGAGTAGAGTTGCCGGATGAAGGGTCGGATCTTTCATGTCAAGGCGCCGATGCCAGTCTTGACACGGTTCTTCAGACCTGCGGCAAAGGCAAGCTGAAACAAAGCGTTGGGCCTTCATGGTCAGGTCGCCTACGCGCCCTAAGCATAAGCCGACTTCTGCACGCACCTAGCTCAAGCTGCCGCAAGAAACACACATACATAACACCCCTGACAGCAGTGAGGCCGGGGCGCCTCCCCGCTTAGCGAGGTCCGCTGCGGAGGAATAGCGCTTGAGCTCGTGCGCCTCCCCTCCGAAAGCCACCTTGGTGGAAGACGAGCTTCGTCAATACCTGCCTGCTTCTTCTACTTCACAGAGCTTGGGGCCGCGCACAGCAGAACGGCCTCCATCCTCCCTCCCATTTTGCCCCCAGCGCCCTCACCCCAGGGTGAACTCGCTGACCATTCCCGTCCCAAAGGGGCTTCGCAAGCAAAAGCAAGTGGAAGCCTCCAACATCCTCCCTTACCTAATCTCCCAGAAAAAACGTAGCCAAACACTCCATTCATCACATCCCCCTAATACTAAGCCCCACCCGACTTGAAAAATATTGTTTTTCCCGGACTCTGCCGGCACCCAGCCCAAAACTAAACCTGTTTGAGAATTGGGGGGGGGGGGGGGGGGGGGGGGGGGGGGGGGTTGAGGGCCTTCGCCCTTGAGTTGAGCCATTAGGGTTTCAGGGTTTAGGGCTGAAGGCTGAAAGGACTAGGATTCAGGGCTCAGGGCTTAGAGGGTTTAATTAGGGTTTAGGGCTTAAGGCTAAACCCTAAATGAACCCCAAACCCCCAGCCCCAAACCCCATACTCCCTCCCCGGTCCGCATAATTTCAACTCCAAGGTTTAGGGTTTAGGCCCCCCCTGAATGTCAAATATTTTTCCGGCCGAGGCGAATTTCAGATTTTTTTTTTTTTTGGGGGGGGAGGGGTGGACTGTTAAGGAACCGCCATCGGAGTCCCCCATCATCACTTGCTACAACTGTTTACTAGAAAAAATAACAAAAAGGTAGGATCTCCCGGCTTATGTTTCCACCACAACTCCTTCCGGCTCCTTCTTGCCAAGCCACAACTGTTCGGATTGCGTACAGCACCTGCCCCACGATGCGCTTCGAGTTATGACACTTTATGACCCGTTTGTCTGTCGTATACACACGTTGTTGCTGAGTACAAGAGCCCGACGCTTCAAGCTTGCGACAACATTGTCAAGCCACACGTTTCCGCACAATGCAGAGTCGGGAACCGAAGCGAATTCGATTGTTCTGCCGCCTCGTCTGCCAGTTCTGCCGCCTTCTCATATGGGCCCTGCACCTCGCGCCTGCCGTGCAAGTCATGCTGCGCCTCACTCATTCTTTCAGGCCCCTCTTCATACTCCAAACCCCTTTTGCAACGGGCCTTCTGCACACCCCCGAAGCCATGACCCCTTCCAATAATAAAGTAGTCTTCTCATGTCACTGTCCATTGGAAAAATGTAGCATGGTCTCGTACATGAATACATGACCTGGCCTACCTCGATGCTTGGACGAAGGCGCTGGAAATGTGATCCCAGAAGCTAAACCCGACGCCCGGGCCCGAGAAGGACGAAACCACACTGCCTGTGTCTGACGAAATCTGTTCAGCTGCTGCAGTCAACATACTCTGCTTGTATCACCGCGGCTGCGTCCTTGCGTCCAAGACCGCGCTCGACATGACCATGGCGCCGATCGCCATGAGCGGCAGCGTCACCAACCTGACACATCTCGTGCTGTTTTTGCCACCCGCCCAGCCACAGCCATGCGGGGCCATTTTCGGGAAAAGCCCCAAAACACCAAGAGCAAGGGAATGCTTAAGAGAAGTCCAGTCAAGCCATTTCAACTCAGCCAGTCTCTCAGCCGTGCAAACTGACATCTCCTTCACGACCCCGACTCGCATGACCTGACCTAGAGGGTCTATCCCGTGCCTTCGTAGACAGGTCACAACCCCCTCTGCTACTCCGTCCCGGAGCCCTCCCCCGAAAGGCGCTTTTCGACCACCCTTTGCCGACCCCAAGTCGCACATCGGATGCCACTCTCAGTCCGAGGCCTGCCTCCATCCTAATTTAAGACCTGAAGAGGGCATTTCCCAAAATAGGGGTACCCCTTATATACCCCAAATAGAAGAGAATCTCCTTAAAGTTGACCCCGAAATAGGGTACCCCTATTTGCGGAAAACCCCCAGACTTTGGCGCGGATGAAATTCACAAACTTGATCGGCTTGACCTAGCCGCTGTCCGAAGGGCTCTGTGCGACGGACCCCTGAACGTTCAACGTGTGTCCTGATTGCTCGGGCAGAGCGATTGGTCATCAACCCCCATTTGCTGCATCTGAGTTGGCCAGTCGTTCTTCCCCTCATTCCCGTCATTCCACCGAAGTTTTAGGACGGTCACGCTCAAGTTACGCGTACCCGGTGTCGCTGCTATGAGGCTTCTCCGGACACATCTAAGATGCCTTCAGACAACAAGCCCGAACCCAAAACGCCGAGCCCGAATTCACTGCATAGCACTGGACATGTGAGATGCTGCCAGGGCGCATAAGAAGCGCGATCTCCCACGACCTTTGTTCACCAATGGCATTGGGTTCCCTAAACCCTAGACCCTGGACCCTGGGCCCTGTTTGTGGGGGTTTTGGGCATTCGTCAAGTCTGGAAACCATGGCTGGAAGACATCTATAAGCTCACCCTCCTCTCCGCCCTCCCCCCCCCCCTAACGATGGAGATAAACACAATGGTATTAAACAATAAGCACAAATGCTAGACAGCGGATGTCCCGAAAGCATTTAGAAGAACAAATCAAAATGATGGTAAAACAGGGCGCAGCCACAAAAACCCCAGCCCACATGAATGATTGGGGATGCAGAATTACCCCCACGTTATGGCTACATTTTCGTACACTCCACGACTCCACGACACAGCAACCGAACCATCCCACGTGATACGCAATGCGGTGCAAAATGATTCACGAGATTTGCGAGCTTGTCTTATTTTGCACAACCAAAACGAAATCGCGGGATGTGCAACGCTTTTGTACGTTTTCTTCGATTGCACTCCCAAAACAAGCCATTGTCTTGGAGATCCCAAACTTTGTAAGCCTCCCGCGCGGTACGTCTGTTCTGCGTTTGGACCACGTCTGCACCACAAAAAGGATCAAGCAGACCCTCTCCCTTTGCTACGTGTGTGCTACGAAAGAGCCCGCTCAAGCGAGCACCCTCGTGGCGTGGAGTTCTAAACCCTAAACCCTAAACCCTAAACCCTACACCCTAAACCCTAAACCCTAAACCGGTTTCGTTGCGCAGAACTGATGCGCAAGGTGACCACCTCTTGGTGTGGCCCTGCCAAACGCATGTAGGAGACCCCAAGCCTCCACCTTCAGAATCCCCGAAACCCCACCTTTTTGTAGGTTGCCTAGGAACCCCCTAGAAAGAGATCTTGCAAGACTACTTGGAGGTTCAGGGTACTTATAACCCCAATTTTAACTGTAATTATAAGCCCCCTGAGCCCCCTAAAAAGGTTCTAAGTAAACTTATAATTGGGGTTATAAGTACCCATGAACCTCCAAGTACGACCATCCAAACCCCCTCCAAGGGCTGAGGGGCAGAACGAAGCCCACGGTGAGGCCGACGCAGAGCCCGGCGAAGGCCATGGCGCTGACCCCGAGCTTGGATCCGAAGCCTGACAAAGGCAAGACAAATAGCGTACGAATCGAATAGGTACAACAACACTGTGATAGCAAGACAGAATGGTAAGAAGAGTAGTAGAAATAGGAAATAGTGAACGAATCGAAGAGATGCAACAACATTATGATACCAATACCATTTGAGGCCTTAGACTAAGGTAAGAATCGAAGAAATACAATAACTTGTGAGAATGGCAACTATATTTGTATAGAGAGAGATATGTATATTCTCATGGAAGAAATACAAGAAGAACATGACAATAATGCTATATGATAAGAATCGTTGCAATAATCGTAAGAAGAATTGAATCATAGAGTAGAAGAAGAAGGGAGGGTTTGGGTGTAGGGTTTCGACTCTCACACTGGCATAAGCGGGCGAGGCAAGTCCTGTCGAGATCTCCAGGTGTAGGGTTTAAGGATTTAAGGTTTGAGGCCTCGCTCTTGCTGAGTTCGGGGTTTTTTAGGGGTTTAGGTGCAGAGAGGGCGTAGGATGAGGGATTCATGATTGTTGGCTGCTGCATAAGTTTCGAAAATGCATGTTCCCCATATCTAGTACAGTTTACGAGAAGACTCATGACTGGCAAGCGGTTTAGAATGGTTCAGAGGCCTAGGCTCTTTCAGAGATCTAGCTTCCACAGCTGAGGGCCATTCTACATGAGGATCCTTTTTCTTGGGTGGCAGGGGTTTGGGGTGTTCAGCAGGCCTACTCTAAATGGTATCTAAACAGGGGACCCTATATAGTTTAAGAAAAATTTCAGATGCCTTCAGCAAACGTCTCCAGGTCCGCAGTCATCTCGCCTGCCATGTTGGACACTTTGCTGTCGCGGTGTCTGGGGTTCGTAGCTGCGGGGTTAGCGTCAAAGCAAAGACCTGCTTAGGTTTTATAAAGAGGCATGTGGCACGTGCCATCCCCGCCTGGCAACGCTCCTGGCGAGTGGGTGTCAAACCATCCGACATCCCGATGCAGCATTGCGTCGAAGTACCTCCGGATCGGAAAATTAAAAGCGCAAAGGGGCTTCGGCGCCGATGCTTTCGGGATCATTCGGAAGCCTGGGACTTGAGTCGTCGCCCTACAGGCATGCATCAGTGCAACAAAAGTTTCGAGCTTCTTGACCCAAGACGCAATGGTCGCATCTTTGCCAGCTGGCTGTCCACAAACCTTGCAACATCGGGGGACCACTCATGCTCAGCACATATGTTTTGCCATGGAGAGCCCTTGGCGCAACGCATGTCCAAGGACATGTTTACGAAGAATTCAAGCTCCAAATCCTCGCTGAATCTGACGCTAACCCCAAAGTACCCTTTTCTAAAGCCCTTTCCCGAAAACCCCGTTTACCCTAAAGCCCTGAACACTAAATCCTTTTCCGGGCCGCCATGGGAACGCGAAGCCCTGCAGGGCAGCAGCACCGCAGACGCAGCATCCGATCCTGGGCCGACGATGCCCCGTCTGTGTTTCCTGGTTTCGTAGTCAGGGCGCAGAGGGTTTGAGGGTTTAGGGTTTCAGGTTTAGGGTTTTGGGTTTAGGGTTTGGGGATCAGGGTTGAGGGTTTGGAGGGTTTTTGGGTACATGTGGAGGCTCGGGGCAGGTGAAACCGAGGAGCACAACGAACTTCAAAGCAATCGCGCCGACCTGATGCAGGCATGGCGGTGCGGTAAACCCTAAACCCTAAACCCTGAACCCTGAACCCTAAACCGTTTTTGCCAAAAACCCTAAACTTCCATGGCCGTCTACCGGTCCCCTCAACAGGGCCCGTAAGGTGCCAGCGCTCTCCATCATCTGGTCGTTTGCTGCTTCCTGCACAGCCTGGGCCGACGACTCAACGGCACCAGCTCACCCGAAACCCTAAACTTTCAAATCCCTAACAACCTCACACCCGAAACCCTAAACCCTAAACCCTGAACCCTGAACCCGAAACCCTGAACCCTGAACCCTAAACCCTAAACCCTGAACCCTAAACCCTAGCACCCTAAACCCTAGCTGCCTGGAGCTGCTCCGTGGTCATGTTCGCCAGAGATTGCATATCGAAGTCGGCCGAAACCGATGTGCCCAGTCCATCGATCAGATCTCCCCACCTGGGGCTTAGGGTCTAGGGCTTAGGGCTTAGGGTTTAGGGTTTAGGGTTTAGGGTTTTGGGTTGAGGGTCGAGGCTTCAGGGTTTAGGGTTTTAGGTGGCTTGGCTGTCTACGCTTCTCTCGCCCATCCCAGCACAGTACCGACTTACCGTATTTACACATCTCACTCCACTTCTATTCATGTTTACCTGCGCCATCCCAATTGATTGCAATGGGTGGCCCTGCATGAACCTTCACCACAGCATAGAAAAATAGCTGAAATTGAACTCCAGGTTGCATAAGAATCATCCTTGGTCCACATGCTCGGAACGTGATTCAACTCGCCAGGGACATATGCAGATTGGAAGGTGCGTCTTCCATGGTGTTTCGGGTTAAACTCAACCCACACCGAGTCGGTGCTTTGCTGGCACAAACGACTGCTTCAAGCTTGACAAAACACAACCCCAAACCCCAATACTCCCAAGTTCCTCACGCTTCTCGTGCTCTCAAAGAACTCGGGCGACCCTCGAAGCCGAAGCCAAGGAGCACCGGCTGTCCCGCGCCGTGTGCAAACGCACCCAAAAAGCCCAAAGCCTCAGATTGTCTCAGGCTTCACGTATTGAGCAGATGATTCATTACCAGCAGTACTGCTGTTGATATAAGCACTATCATTACAATTACATGACTATCATTCTCATCATTTTCACATCAAGTTCATATCATCGGCATGATCATCTTCGTTTTTGTCATCACTATCACTGTTGTCACTGCTTGATGTCATCATTTTCATTCCTACCACTACCATCATCCTTATCATCCTTATCATTCTTATCATTCTTATCATTCTTATCATTCTTATCATTCTCATCATTCTTATCATTCTTATCATTCTCATCATTCTTATCAGTCTTATCAAGCAGCGGTGCGTTCAGCATTTTAGCTTGCTGCGGGGCTTTGTTGCACCAGCTTCACGTGCCTGCTTCTTCCGGTGCATTTCGGACTCCTGCCATGTGTCTAAGAACCTAAACCCCCAAAAGCCCCATGAGCCCCAGAACCCCCCAGGAGCCCCATATGACCCATATGAGCCCCAGGAGCCCCATAAGCCCTACATACCCAGCCAACCCTCGAGACCGTAAACGCTCCGAAGTCCTCCCGAGGCAACTCGCAGCGGGCCCTCTCTGCATGCCAAACAAGGAGCCAACACCAACTTTTCCTTGCAGGTCGTGAGCCTTAACACACGGCACCATGGGACGAGCTGCTGATGCAACAGGGTTTGCAACCCTCAAACCCCAAACATCCCCAAACCCTGAACCCTAAGCCACAAGCATTCCCCAAATCCCAAACCCTAAACACCAAACATCCCCAAACATCCCCAAACATCCCCAAACATCCCCAACATCCCCAAACATCCCCAAACATCCCCAAACATCCCCAAACAGGGGTCCTGAACAATGAGGGGGTTATTGACAGCAAAATCACAAAGGGGCCATAAGGGAATACCTTAGTATGTATGCCGACCCCTGTAGTAAACACCAAAAAACTGCAGAGGGGTCTGAGGTCTCCTGACCCTAAACCCTAAACCCTAAACCCTAAACCCGAAACCCTAAACCCTAAACCCTGGGGCTCGGATCTCCCAGGCCTTACTTTTCTCGGAGCCTAGAAAGCCCATCACCCCTGGAATCAAGGAAACCTGGGATTTAAGGTTTAGGGTTTAGGGTTTAGGGTTTAGGGTTTAGGGCTTAGGGTTTAGGGTTTAGGGTTAGGGTTTAGGGCTAGGGTTTAGGGTTTAGGGTATTTAAAGTTTCCGGAAGACACCCTAAACGATAGAGAGCGGTGGCTCAATCATGGGGGTATGGGGCTCCGTGGGAAGAGAGGGCGCACATGGCGCGACGCAATCACGAGCGGCATGCTATGCATCCACGCTGCGACAACAACGCGGCCAATGAAGCTTTGCCGCCCCACCTGAGAGCAACATGAGGTTTTGGAATTAAGGGGTCTAAGTTTAAGATTTACAGATTGATTCTCCCTCTCCTGGGTTTTGGGTCTTGGCCACTCCGCAAGGTGTAGGGAAATTTCCGAACTGCCTTACCCGCACCCGGGGCTTAGGGCTTCGGCCTGCCTTTCCGTACATATGTCAAAGCAAATTGCTACATGCGATGCGGCCGAGAACACTCCTTGAGTTCTTCACATTTCTCCTCACATGCCAAGGTGATACGGGCACCTTGTAGGCACGTGACAACCCTCAGGGTTCAACACGCCGCGCCGAATTGTGGTCCTGAGCTTCCCGTTTCCTCTTGTCCTTGTCGCTTTCCTGGTGCAAGCAAAACATGGTCGGCATGACAGGGCAATTCTGACCGCAGTGTGACAAGCAACCTGCCACTGTTCGGCCTGGGGAGCCACTTCCAAGTCTGCAAGCGCATCGATGTCGACGAACGGGCTTTTTGGTGATCCGTGTATCGGCGTGAACGCTGCCTCTGCGATCACAGGCTGTTGCACACTGTGGACATTTGAATATTGCCGACACAAACACATGCATGTCGCATAGCAGCGACTTCTTTGTTGCCGAATCTCCAAGCGAACTGCCTCGCTGCGCTCGATCGGCACCCCTTCGGACATCGCCCGCTGTGGAGTCAACGCTGCCAAGCGAGCGTTTGGGGATGCAACACCAGAGCACAAAATGCTGCATCAAGTCGCAGGTTGTACAGAGCATGTAGGTTAGGCGTTTGGGGCTTTAGGGTTCTATGGCCTGCTGTAGAGCCTCTAGGGTTATGCTAGGGTTATGAAAGCAGCACCTGGCATCCTACCTCGGACCTCTGACTATATAGCATACCATAGAGAGTATGTAAGTGCATATGTAAACACACATTTCCAAAATCTAAACTGGAGTATGCCACTACATCAGGGAATCATTCTTCAAGAAGTAGGGCTAGGTAGGGAGCTCTGCTCGGAGTTCTTCAGCTACCTCCCATCGCATGGCAAAGGCCTGCTGCTCGGAATTTCAAGCGACGCGGGGGTCAAATTCCAACTGTCTCGCTTACATGCATTTTCCGTACTGGCTTGAAAGTCAGCTGCGGGCAAGAAATCGGGGTGTGTGCTCACGGGCGCGCGGCTAGCGACACTGTCGCAGGATGTGTTTTGCAATTGTGACTTTGCGTGCGGTTGGAGCGAGCAAAGCCGTGCAGGGGTTTTGACATTCAAGACATTCCTGAAGTAGCTGGAAGAAAACCTGTCGCAAACATGCACTCAAAGCCGCCCTGCCATGCATGGAACCCGAGACGGTCATGTCAGGGATCTTGTAACCCTAAACACCCTAAACCCTAAACCCTAAACCCTCAACCCTCAACCCTAAACCCTAAACCCTAAACCCTAAACCCTAAACAACTTAGATACCGGTGCACGTGCGAAAAGCGCGCGACTGCCAAGGCACAAAGACTGTAAACACATCGAAGTTGACCTGCGGAAGGGTTGGAGAAGCTGTGGAACAGATTTTGTTCTCACAATATGCTACTTTGGCCGTAGGGTGTGGTGTATTATTCGTGTGGCACAGCTGCACACGCGTGTTGCTGCTGATGCTCGGGCGCTGTCCTCTCGCATTTCTTTACAAATATTACTGACTAGTCTGACACAGGGGTCACCAGGACTCAGACGATTCGTCCTCGAGGTTGGAATCCGGTTCGTCCTCAAGGTCGGAACCAGGTGGTTGTTTAACGCCCATCTCACGAACTGCCAGCCCAAGCTGCTGTCTTTGGCAACCCAGCTCATCTACATGTGATCTTCGCCCGTCGCTATCCTCAAGCATTGTGGCTCGCAATCGTTGAGCGGCAGCTGGCGGCATTTGGCACAGAAAATCTACGTGGGCCTCCATCGCCCATTCTGGGTGGGTCGCAGCAACCTCCCGTAGCAACCTGTAGCTCTGGGAGAAGTCCAGCTGCAATGTGCGGGTTGCCAGCATTACACGGGGATTCCGAAAGGCAGGCAGAAGACTACAAGTATAAGATGCAAATATGAAGGCGGAAGTCCCGTGAAGGTACCAGGACCAACTCTGCTCAAGTTCATCCGTCTCTCCAGCATGGACGAAAGAGATAAGCTTCGCGAGGGCCCCCAGACTGAACGCAGGACCAAAGAGGCAACAAAACGCATCAAGTACCCTTCGACCGACAAAGTCGACTAGCCGACGCTGGCTCCAGTTGCAAGGTGAAGTCTTTTGCGCGCCACTGTCTTGCCATGGATCATCTTGTTCCTCTTGATCGTCAGGGTCCCATGGGTCACACATCCCCGAAAAATTTGGTAGCCAGCCGTACCGTGATGCAAGTACAGGGTATATACCAATTACGACACAAATGGCCAGCAGCATTGCAACCGCAAGCTTCAGCAAACCCAGCGCGTGAAGAGACCAATCCTGGATCATGGCTACACTTATGAGCCTGCGGAGTAGGGGTCCGAAGGTGAACGGCGCAATGACAAAATGCTGCACAAATGTCCAGCACATTCCGCTGTAAAACAAAACTTTCTCCATGTGGTGCAGTTCCTCCAAGGATAGCGGGGGTGGACGGCAGTACGGCATATCACGGTCGCCGCGAAGTCCCAGTGTCAATAAATCTGCAGTTGGCTCCTGCGGACGCACGGCGGAGACCATTCTATAAGGCACGCTGTATGTGATCGAATACATGTAGTCTCCATGGCATACTGACAACGCAAGGGCCGTGAGTTTGAGCTCAGTCGCAGCCAGGAGGAGGAGTGGTGGAAGTATCGTGAACATCGTTTGCCAAATATTGAGCTGGTAGTAGCACCCGGAGCCTGGGGCGATAAATACTTCCACAGCGCCCGTGGCCCACACAAAAGCAGCAACACAAGCAAGAGACTGGCAATACCACGATGCCAGTCCAATCCTTATGGTCGTAACTTCTCGAAGCCCATTCAGCAGACCCCAGTCGTGCGCAAGGGTCAGTGTAGACCACATGACGATAAATAGCAGGTACATGAATCTGCTGCGACCTTCAGCCAGGTGGTTTTCAATCTTCTCACGGACGGTTTCATCTTCGCACTGCATTGCACTCGCGCTTGTTTCGAACGCCTGGCGGCTTGAGGCATCCAACTGGAGAGTCAAGTATGTAAAACACGACGGAAGAATGCCGTACATAGCCCCTGGCGTGAACAACCAAGATCCGACAGACAGCACGGGGTAGCTGGCTCGAAGTGCCTGGCCATTTTGGATTTGTACAAACAACGGAAAGCCGGTCCACCAACCACTAAAGTTCCCGGTGCTCAGCTCAACATTCTCAACAGCAGTTGCAGGCAAAGTGGGAACCCCGGCATACCGGATGAAAACGCATCCCTCTGTGCATGCGACAAAATCTGAAGTCTCCATCTTCCTGGTCAGCAAGGCCACAAAGGGAGAGAGAGCTAAGCACGTGCGTGCCAAGCACATGAAGTACGAGACGAGACCAGCCATGGAGCTCAAGCAGTTTCACGACTGAGCCAAAAGACTAGTAGATTGCAAACATCTAAGTAATCAGCACATATCTGCGCCAAACAAACATGCAGCAGTGCAACAATGCTGGCAGTTGGTGGGAGGGCGCCGCACTTGTGCATGTCGAAGTTTTTTGTCGAAGTTGTCAGGCAGACACTGACATCGAGGCCACTACGATAGCCGCAGTTCCGCCACTCTTCAAGCGAATAAGTGGCTCCGTTTTGCACAAGCTCAGAACGAAACGTTGGACAGTGAAGCAAGGAGTAATTACGCATAGCAATGCCGAAACAATGCACTTCCTGCCGCTGCACCCACCCCAGCTGCCCAGCTTGCAGAAACGGAAAGCTGAAGCGTGACGAAAAACAATAGTTTATGTTTTTCATTCCCCACATGTTTGTGTGGGGTTCTTACTTTTGGGGCTGTCCTGCCGCCGCCGCCGCCGCCTCCTCCTTCTCCGCCCTTCGCCCTCCTCCTTCGCCTCCTTCCGAGCGCGCGTGAGGGGCTCGGTTGGGTAGAACTGGCTTTGCAGGGCTCGGTTGGCGTCTGAGCCTTGGGATGAACGGACCGGCGTCCGCCAAGGCACCGTGCTTGGCCCCCTTCTGCTTAACATCATTTTTGCTGGTATTTCGGCCGCCGTTCGTGCAGCTTGTCCTGGTGTCCCTCTGGGCCGCGGTCCTCGTGCACCGCGTGTAACTCTGTTGTTATACGCTGGTGATCTAGTTGTTTTGGCCGATTCGGAAAGTGGCCTGCAACGTGCACTTGACGCCATTGGTGCTTGGGGAGCCCGTTGGCGTTTCTCCTTTGGCAAAGGCCCCGATAAAACAGCTGTTCTTGCTGTCGGCTGTAGGTCTCGTGACTTTCGGTTCGTGCTTCAGGGCTCCGTTGTCCCTGTCGTCCCTGATAATCGCTACTTGGATGTCATTTTCCAGGCTTCCAAAAAGTGGAACAAGCAAACCGAAAGCTTGATCTCTAAAAGCACCCGCAAATTCCACCAATGCATTGCCTGGGCAGAAAGCCGTGGTTTGCACATGAGTTTTCGTTGAAGCCTACTTCAGTCATATGTGCTGCCTTCAATGACACATGGTGCTGCTTTCCGTGATGACACGCCTATACGGCGCTTGGATAAGCATGTGCGCCGCGGCGCTTGCACTGCGCTTGCTGTGTTGGCCAACAGGCGCACCCAATGCAGCCGTTTTGGGTGAACGGTGAACTCGGTTGGGACCCATTCGCGGTGCAAGTATTTTTGGGCAAGCCAGTTTGTTTGGTCGCCTTTGTTCGGCCACCCCTAGGTGTGGCCACCATCCCTTCTTGGATGCCCATGCTGCCCATCACCGTGGCCTCAATCATCCATGCCTCTGCGGGTGCGATGATTGGAGCCTGCTCCATGCCTTGCGCACGTGCCCTCGTTTTTCGCCCTGGGGGCGCATATGGGTGCAACGCTTGCCAACTCTTAGCTGCAACTGGGATGCACTGTCTGACGACAGCCTTTTGCGGCTCGTCTTTGCGCCGCAGGAGATGGGCAACACTCGTTCATCTATGATTGCCCATGTGCTCTTCGTTGCAAGCGTTTGCAGAGCGCAGCGATCTTGGCTGAGAGTCTTAGAGCCACCATCACTCCGTTGTATATATGCTTTCTTCTTGCTGGTCTCAGCAGCGGCGTCGTGATTTTTTTTCGTACTGATTTTTGCTTTCTTATCTTTTGTACCAGGACGCATGCGGCTGACGTGGCCCATTTTCTATATACACATATACTTTGTTTCACTTTTCTGTAGTGGCTGACCGCAAGTCGGTTGTTTCAGGACTCTTGCTTGCCTGCCTGCAAGGAAAGGAAACGAACGTGCTCGACTTTCTTGTGAGTCCACCAGCTACCCAACTTGGATCCAGGTGCAACCCTGTTAATGTGGCACCCCAACATCACCTGGTCTTCGTTGGCCAGGACAGATGATATAGGTTCTGGGTGCCCTGCATGAAATGAGCTCAAGCGCTCAACGGAGTCAAGTCCTCCAAAACCCTTGGCTTAGAATCGGGGCCTCCACACACACACACCCTCCGAAAGTTTTTCCATTTTTGTCACCGGTGAGTCCTCCGCCATAGCCCGTCACCGCCATAGGCCCTCCTCCTCCAGCACCGACCTTGGAAATCCTTAGTGTCGTCGTCATAATCGTCGTCACCAGGAGCGTCCAGGAGACCCCAGCTGCCACAGCAATAGGTCAGGAGGCCCCCGCTCTCCACAACGACCCACAGCACGTCCACTAAGACCGAAGCCGGCGGCGACCACATTACATAATTCCCCAGTCAGTGTCGTCGCAGTCGTCAGGGACCTCCAGCTGTCATGAAAGGCCCATGTCCACGGGCAAACTCTCCGGTAGCCCCCAGCGGCAAAGCCCGCAAGAGGTAGTTGCTGCGTGGCGCCGCGCGCATAAGCACCCCAGCCACCAGGCGGCTTGCAAGTCGGGCACTGTCGGGATGCTAGTTTGGCGCGCAGGTTGGCCTGGAGGAAGGCGTCACTGCCAAGAGGCGTGCCGCCACAACACCTTGGCGATCTGCTGGTAACGCCCAGTCCCCAACCCACACCGGTGGCTCGCCCCGTCGGCACTCTCGCACGGAGGCCAGGGGGCTCCTCCCCAGCCGAATTCAAGCCCGCATTTTGCCAAAATGGAGGTCCACGTTCGCATGCGTTTTGAGTGAAATGCCCGGCAGGTCCAAGGCTGGCACCGTGCGGTCTGGCGTGGATAACATATCCAGGAACGCAAAGCTTTTTTTTGTCGCACGCCTTTTTCCGTAGCATGTCCTCGCGTGGGGGACCTCGTGCAGCTCAGGCACGGCATCATCGCCGTTGCTCTCGCCCGCAAGGGGCAGCTCGAGCAGGGAGGAGGTGAGCCGTGACAGCCAAGAGCGCCGCCCATCGCGCAACCCAGGCAGTACGAACACCAGCTGCCGCCTTCATGGCATTCGAAGTCTGTTGAACTCGATGTCAGCGCGGTACTGCTCCCAGTCAAATGGACAACGCATCTGCATGTCCTGACAACATCAATCAGATCGCAAATGCGATTAATTGTTGTATTCCACGGCGCTTTTCCCGCAGGCGAGTGAGTCGCTATGCCGCTAGGTACAAGGCCAGTCCTCGTCGAGTACCCCGCTGCGCCGCTGCTGCCTCATGGGCGGGAAGACGGCTGGCAGTCACCGGGAAGGCGTGGCGGGCATCCGCCAACACTTCCGCCACCCCTCGTTCCATCTGCCGCCAACCTCGCTGCCCAGAACAAGTAGCCGCTGTGGCCCCCCCACGGCTAGCTCTGGGTAGGCGGCGCGCTTGCGGCGCTCAGCGACCCGCAGCATGGCCGTCCAGGCGACACTAACGTCGCGTCGCAAAATAGGGCGCCGCCATCGGGTGTGGCTCCATACACGACAAAATCGAAGCGGCGACGGTCCTCGGGCCGCACCCCCGGAGCAGTCGTGCGGCCCAACCACTGCTGTGGCACATCTTGGCCCTCAGGCCCGACCGCTTCGCGTGCGACCCGGAGCCAAGCCCTTTCGACCACCTTGGCCTGTCTTGCCAGCAAACCTGTTCTCGGGCAGGCGAGGGCATGGTCGCCCAACGATTGGAATTTCACACATCACGTGACAAAGTTGCCAGCGTGCGATGACTGGTCGCCAAACGCAGCACCAAAACATGCAACCGGTGTCACCACGGCGTCGAAAAATTTTACCCGAAGAGCCAATGAGACGTGCTTGTCGCAAAAATCTGCTTGTTCGCCCAGAAAGCACGCGCACCTGCATGGAGATGAAATTCGACATCCGAGGTTTGACCACCGTACCATGAGCAGAATTTGTTGCAGCGAGAGCGCGCACAGCAAAATGTCAGCAGCGAAGCGGGGGTCAGTCAACACCTGCGTATGCGTTTGAAGCTGAATCCTAAAATGCTGTCCTGTTTGTTTCCAATCACGCACCGCCCACTCCAACACGGCGCAAAACATATAACACACAAGCCTCAATGTAAGCGGCCCAACCACCTAATCGTTTGATGGTCCTCGAAGATGGTTTGCACATAGCACACAGCCACTCAGATTCAAGACCCATCCTGTCGTACAAGACCACGGTGAATTTTCATAAAACACGCAATGCGCTTTGGCCTAGTAGGCGTCGCGTAGCACGCCGCCACGTCGAGAGAGAGAGAGAGAGAGAGAGACAGAGAGAGAGAGAGAGAGAGAGAGAGAGAGAGAGAGAGAGAGAGAGAGAGAGAGAGAGAGAGAGAGAGAGAGAGAGAGACAGAGAGAGAGAGGGAGAGAGACGAGTCCTCGAACGATCGTGTGTCACGATCAGAACAAAAGTGAAACCATTATGTACATGATTTTTTTTTTTTTCCTCGCGGCGGTCGTGATCCAGGTCCCCACACCCCCCCTATGTACACACGTCTCACCGAAGCGGCAGGCGGCTGGGCCCCGCGAAATCGGCGAGCTCAAGGACATCAGCGAGGGGGGCCCCGTCCGGCGAGCCCGGCAGCGCCGGCATCGTCCAGACACCCAGGGCCGTGCTGGCAACTGCCCTCTGCACGGCGACCGAGAGCAGGCCCCACCATCGCCTTGCCCACCCCTGGGCCGCCGTGGCACGCAGGGTTGCAGGGGCCCTCTGAACGCGGAGACGCAGGAGCTGGCGAACGAAGCGCTGGCACTCCTCGCCCCACCTGCCGCCCACCTCCGCCGCGAGCACGACGAGCCGTTGCGGACCTCCCCGCAGGAGCTCGGGATATCGCGCGTGCTTGCGGCGGCGCGCGGCCGCCAACGCGGCCCCGTCTCGCACGTCGGCACCTGGGACTGGGCGACCCGCTCGCGTCAGGGGCGAGACAAGCGTCGCGTCACAACAGAGTGCCTCACCGCCCGGCGTGGCCCCGTACACCACCAAGTCCAAGCGGCGGCGGTCCGCAGGCGCAACGCCAGGTGCCGTGGTCCGGGCCAGCCACTGCTGTGGCACTACTCGGCCCTCCGCCCCGACCGCCTCACGCGCGACCTGCACCCACGCGCGCTCAAGGACAAAGCCTCGGCGCGGCAGCAAGCCAGTACGCGGGCAGGCGACGAAGTGGTCACCTAACGCATCGGCCTGTCCATGGCAGCCGGGAGCTCCGTCGCCTCCACAATGCAGGGCGGTCAATGGTAGCGGCAGGCGGAGGCGTCGCCTGAGGGCAATGTGCATCAAGTCTGGGGCCAGGGTCGCAGCTGCGTCAGCCGGTATGGCGGCGAGCCACATGCCCGCATGTTGCCCAGACTGAGAGCGAAAGAGGGCTCGCGCATCGGGCGCCATGGCCGGGAGCAGTTCGCGTTCTCGGAAGGACGTGTGGAGTGCGAGAACAGCGCGTCGCTGCCAGCCAGGGCCACCGAGCCCGAGCTCACCGTCTGTAGCCGGGACCTGGGCCCCGTCGGCACATGCCGCCCAGTGAGGCCGCTCCTCCCAACCAGCCGCGTCTAAGCGCTCCGTAGCCGCCGCCGCTGCCCGCACGCAGGGCGGTGCGGCGACTGCATCGCCTTCGAGCGCGCGCACGAGTTGCTGGGCGACGTCGGGGAAGCGTTGGCGCAAAACTGGGAGGGCATCTGCCCAAGCCGCCCAGTATGCAGCCGGCGCAACCCGCTCTGCAGCCAACAAGCCCAGGCCCCCCAAGCTGGGCGGCAGGAAGGCGCCGAGGCGCGCTGCAATCCACGCAGCCTCCTCACCCGGGCCTTCCCCACCAAGAAGGCGCGTGACGACGTCCCATATCGCGTCATCGTGGGCCCGGGCATAAGGGAGGATGTGAAATGCTGCGCCCGGGGCGACGCGCAGTAGACAAGGAGCAGCCACGCGCACTGGAGGTCCGGCAGGAGCGGCAATCGCCGCAGCAACTCGGCCTCGGCGCGCAGGCGCTCTTCGGCCTGGGACGCAACGAAGTCCGGGTGGCCGATCGGGACGCCGAGTGCGACGAACCCACGCTGTTCGGGCGGCAAATCACCCCGCCAGACGTCCGGGCCTAAGGCGGCAACGTCCGGCGGCGCTGCGCCTCCCTGAGCGTTGTATATTTGTGTCTTGCCGAGGTTGGCTGCGACGCCCGCGCCGCGCTCAACCTCACCTGCAACGACACCTCCCAGGTGCCCAGATCGCTCCGGCGTAGTCACGACGTAAAGATCGTCGAGAAACGCCAACAGGCGCTCGCCCTGTGCGAGGCGAGCAGCCGCAGCCACGAGCGACTCGTGCTGGCCTAACGCATACAGGCCTGGCGCGAGGGGATCTCCCTGCTCAATCCCCTCCGCTTGGGAGATTTCGTGGAGGGTCCCCTCATCGTCCCACCACAGAAAAGTGGACGTGCGTGCATAAATGGCTCGGGCGAAGGGCAAAAGTGCCGGCACCACCTCGCTGAGCTTTGATAGGATTGCCGCCCGGCTGATAGTATCATACGCACTCCTGCCGTCGAGGGAGACGACGGTCGCCCGCGGGTCGAACTCCACCGCAGAGCGCAGCATGGCAGCCAGGCTATCCGTGCCTGCACGGGTCCGCAACGCGAACTGAAACGGGCGCGTTGCTTCGTCGAGCTCCCCGGCATACGCGCGCGCCAAAGCACGAGAGACGAGGCGACGGAAGACATCTCCGGTGGCAATGCCTCTGACCCCTCCCTGTGGCTTGCGAAGGGCGGTGAGGCGCGACAAGGCCAGGGCGTCCAACGCAACCGGGGGAGCCTGCGCGCGAGCTGCGACATTGACCACGAATGTGAAGGCCTCTAAGGCACCCTCATCGTCGAGGAGCAACTTGTAGAACTCGACAGTGGCGCCCGACAGGCCAGCAGCTGACCCGCGCTTGGAGGTGCGAAGCGCGTCGGCGACTTGTTGCTTGGAGAGCGCGACCTCCTCCGCAGGGTGATGGTTCATCACGTGCTGCGGGACCGGTCGCAGCGGCTGCGGCGGCCGTCTGGAAGGGTCGGTGAGTGCTCGGAGCGTGGCTTCGTCCCCGGGCGCCAACGCGGCCGCAGTGAGGACCTGGCGCGCTCGGGAGAGCTCCCCTCGCCGGACCCGGGCACAGGCCGCAGCTGCGCGAGCCTCCGAGGCATCCGGGGTTGTGGGCTGCCGCGTGCGGGAGGGCACTGCGCCGAGCTGGCCATGCAGGCTGTCCCAACGACCTTCCCGAAAGAGTTGCACCCGGCGGAGTAGAACGGCCCGACCTTCTCCACCCGTCTCGACGCAACGGGCAAGGAGCAAGCGCGGCAAAAGCAAGAAGAGCTTCCACGCCCGCACACACGCGACGTCGTCGCGGCCCTCATGCGCCACCCGAATCGCCTGAAGCGCGGAAACAAGCGCATGGCGGACTCCCGCGGCGAGAAAACGGGGCACGGTGTGCAGGGTGGGCACTTGGCGACGGAGCTCAGCGAGGAGATCAAGGCCGTCAAGCCACTGCCAAGCAGCGCGAGGGAAGTCGGGAAGGGAAACCGGCTGTCGATCCGGCACCTGGGCGTGGTCTGGAACCGGGGCCGCAGCAGTATCGCTGCCCGACGAATCATGGTCACGCTGACGCGCCCCAGAAGCCGGCGGAACGCCACGGCCCCGCCCACGGCGGCGTCCCCTCCCGCCGCGCGCGGATGTCTCGGCGGCTTCTCCATGAGGGGGAGCGGCGCCCGGGGCCGGCATGGCGCGGAAGCGATCGGAATGCCGGTCAAGCGCCGACGCCAGCTGCATGCCTCCGTAGCACTCGAGCAAGGCCTCCTGCACGGGCGCGAGCAAGTACGCATCCGGCTCCCGGAGCTGGCGGACCGCCCATCCGACGTGGACACGCGCACTGCTGGGCAGCCCCGCATCCTGGATGCGTGAGACGAGGTCAGGCAGGTGATGCTCGTGTGTTGGCGCGGCCTCCACAGCACGGACTACAGCTGCCACCAGCGTTTGCGGGCTGACGGGCTCGGACGCCATGAGCACGTGACGGGCTTCTTCCCACCAGCTGGCAGCACGCCGGTCTGCTCGCCATTCCGCAAGCGCAGCGACCGCGAGATCCGCCGCAGCTGCATGGAGAAGCGGAACGTACAGCCAGGAGTTGGTGCTTTCCCGCACATCGCCTGTAGGTGGGCCGCGCGACAGCCAGAACGCACTGCCACCTCCGCGCCCAGACACGTGTGGGAGCGCCGGCGGCGCTGGCCTGACGGGCTCGGGCGCCCGCAGCTCCTCTGCTGGCCGGTTGCAACCGTGAGAGCAGCGAAGTCGCCCACGTTCGATGGCACGGTCGTATTCCCACCACAGCCGACTGCCGCAACCCCCGCAAGTCTGTCCGGCATTTGCCGGGACATGGATGTCATCCAGCTGGACATCCCGAGCGCAACCAGGGCACAGCCAGGCCGGTCGCCACGCTGCAATGCCCGCTTCGTGCCTAATCGGCTGCGGCGCCCAGTCCATGTCGCGGTGCGGCAAAGCAACGAAGTTGACCCCGCCTGCTCCGCGCGTGGCCGCAACACGGTTGCAGCACAGCACAACGACGCCTGGAGGCGGCGGCGGTTCGGGCGCGTCGTTGGAGGTGAAGGTGCGGAGCGCGTAATCCTGCACGGCTTCCCGCACAGTCTCTTCACCAGAACGCCGAGCCGGCATCTGCACACCCTGTCGCGCGCACTCGTCGCGCAACGCCGCGTCGTGTCGGGCCGTCCACCCTTCCGGCTCGCACGCGGGGCAGCGACTGTGGCGGCACAAGGGGCATAGTAAGTCGGCTGGACGGGAGGCTTGCGCGCGGAACTGGGCTAAGCACCCGAGGTGCAGCTGGTGACGCGCACACGTCGGGAACGGCCGCGGCGCGCGCTCTCCAGACACGCTCGGTTGGAGGGCTTCCAAACACACGCAACACGAGTCGAGCTCCGCCTCCGGCGCCCTCGGCGTGGCACTGCCGGAGGAGCTGGGCGGCGGCGACCGCGAAGCGACGGAGAGAACCGGGGACGGTTGGCGACGACAGCGATCCGGCGTATCCGCCCGAGAGATGCGGCGAGCCATCCACGCAGTGCAGACTTTTTGTCCTTTGGTTCCGTGAAGGCCGTGGTGGGCACGCGTCAGGTGGCTGCCAGAAGGCGCACGGACCTGAGGAAGCGCGCTTACCGATGCTTAAAGGTGTTCAGCCGCGAGGGAAGCGGCAAACGTGAGGCAAGAAAGAAAGAGGGGGAAAGGGACGAGGCCGGGACACACCGGTGAGGCAGCACAGCCACGGCAGCCTCGGAAGCGCCAGCGGCCGTACGCCCGCTAAGCCTGTTGGGTGAACCGGGGGCCGGACAAAAACTTGCAAGGCGGCTGCCGAGGAGGCGCTTCTGCCTGAGCAAAAACGGGACAGCTGCTGGCGGGGCGCAAAGGCTCAACCAGTGGCGAGGGTGCGGCCGCGGGCTCTTGTCGATGCCTTTTCCACGGAAACACACCTGACAGTGGGCGCAGGGACTATGCGCTCTGCACCCCACGCACCCCCGCCTCAAAAATAAGCGCCGCGCCAAAGGCTTCCTGAAAGCCGTGTGCAAGACGAAGCGAGCAAACACGGCACGCAACAGCAATGAGGCCCCAGCTTGACAAAACGCGGCCAGCGGCTGCCCCGAGGCGCCTGCGGCCGGTCCTTCCAAGAATTGTGTGCACTGGACTGGAGTGCACGTCTTCAAACCGGCACACTGAAATTACAAACCTGATCCACCAGTCAGCCTGCAAATGAACCACGAGTAGGTGACCGAGGCGGCAACCCCCGACCCGGCCGCGGCGGCCCAAGGGCGCCAGCGGCCAGGATCGGGCAGGCACCGACTCAATCAGCCCGATGCGCGTCCAGGCCTGGGTGTCAGCGAGCAGGACCGCGGCAATGGTGCAACCACGGTGGGAGAAGCTGGGGCACCGGCTGAGCCAGGAAAGGCGACGGTCCAGGCACTGGGCGAACTGGACTAAAGGCAAGGAAGGGCGAAACAGCTGGCCTGGTGCTGAAGGGGGACTGGTTGGAGTCAAGCCGAATGGGAACCCCGAAAGGTGACGAGCTCTGCGGCGGCGGTGGTCGCGCTGGTGGCGGGGACTCACTACCCGACAACTCGCGCCTCGCCCTAGCCTGGGCCCCCGACCGGCACCCTCGGTGCACGCGCTTACGGCGAACTCGCTCGGGCACCACAGCTCGAGTCGGCCGCACACGCGCCGGCGGTGGGGTAGGAGGCCTGTTGCGTCGTGGCGGGCTGCGACTGCGCGACCGACTGCTGGATGGGCTGCGCGCTGGCCCCGTGGGGGATCGGCTGGGCGTAGGGGAAGCGGGGGCTGCGTCAGGCGCGCGCTCCACGACCCCGCCCGCAGCCCAAAAGCTTTCCGCCGGCACCAGGAAGTGTCCGTCAACCTCGGTCCCCTGAAGTTTCACGCCGCCTAGCAAGAGTGTCACAGCCACCATGCACGAAGCGCACCTACCGTGGCTAGCTTCCCCCGGAGGCCCGTTACTACACAGCGAACCTCGTTAAAAAGGCCCGGAACCTGTTGGACGACGACAGAGCAGAGAACAGTCCCCTTGAGCCAAAATGGCTTGAGCCAAAATGGCTTTTGTTTGTAAGAATATGACGGTGTTTGCGAAACTTTGCCCATCCCACCTGGAACCTATGTTTGAGTTCTGTCTGACTGCGGCATCGAGGATCTGCACTGATATGTCGTCCCAAGTATTTGTGAACGTCGCCTGCAGTCAATACTTCGACCATGTCGTCGCTAACAGCCCATCAAGCTAGACGGGCGAGCGACGATCCTGCACTACGGCAGCTCCGCCAGAAGGTCGCCGACCGGCACCTCGGTGCCGTCACTGGCGTCGACAGGGTGGACCGGCAGCTCCAGCAACGTGGCCACGTGGGCTCTCAGCGCCGCCAACGAAACGAGACCCGTCCAGCGAGACCCGTCCATCGGCGAGCCAAAGCCCGACCCGAGCTCCACGCTGCGCGCGTCGCGCCGCGTGCCCGCGCCAAGCGCCGTATGAAGCCGAGCGGCTCTGCTCCGAAGCGGCCGCCCACTTCCAGTCCGAAGGACGACGAGGCGACATCGAGCGCGGTTAGCGGCTCAGGAGCAGAATCCGGAACTCGTCGCTGGGTACGGTGAAGTCCGGTCCCGTGGCATGCCGGTCGGGGTCAAAACAAGCGCGTCATCCGCCCCTGAGAAAAGCCTGCCCAGGCACTGCAGCGTCATGCGCCTCCGCGAAGGAGACTGTATCCGCCGGCGGCAAGAGCAACAGCGGCCACGTGCACTGCAGGTCTTGCACGTCCGGCAACCGGGCGAACAAGCCTCGTGTTTGGCGCTTATTTCCTCAAGCTTTGCTGCGACGAACTCGCGGGCACCAACGGACTGCCCAGGACGACCAGTCCCTGCATGTCCCTGCTGCGCCACGAGTAAGCTCCAGTCCCCGCGCCAACACGATGAACCGTCCTCCGCCAACGGGATCGCTTCGACTAAGCCGGCAGGCTCCTCCCCGGCTAGGTTCCGGGCCTTGGTTTTGCCGAGGTGGATGTGTCCATTGGCGTGCCCGGCGTGCCTCGGCAGGCACGTCTGGGCACTTCGAGGGTGCGCTCTGGATCGGATGTGAGGTAGACATCGTCGAGGAACGCATACAGGCCGTCTGCTGCAGCGCCCCGCCGCGCGCGACGCAGGTTGGCGAATAGCCGGTCCGCACTCAATTGGGCCTGCTCAACGGTCGGCAGGCGCAAGTCTGCGGCAAGCGGGACCTGGTCAGTCTGTGGTCGTCTGCGCGGGTCCCGAGGGCGTCCAACGTCGCTTGCGTAGCGGGCGCGAGGGGGGGCGCCGTGAGAGCCTTCGCCGCCGCGGACAGTTCGCCCACGTGTGCGAGGGCTGTTGCCCTCTCAGCGCGGCGTCTCCGGTCGGCCTCGGAGTGTTCCGGGGCGTCGGAGCCGCACCACGTCCCATCGCGCCGTTCCTGGGCGGCGTCAGCGCTCTCGCGCCAAAGTTGCAGCGACTGCCCAGTGCAAAACAAGTGTTCCCTGCGCCGAAACTCGGATGCCGGGACACGGGTCTGGCCGGGCGCTCGAAGAAGCAGCATGCGCGGCGCGAGGAGAAACGAGGCCCAACCGTCGCACGCCCCTACCCCCGCCTCGTCATCACGGACCGCCTCGAGTGCTACCCTCATCATTTCGGGGGAGGCCCCGACACCGCGGGGGCGACTGGAACGTGTAAACGCGTTTCTCAGCTTCAGACGCCAAGTCAACGTCACACAAACGCTTGGCAGGGGGGGCTTGCGCTGCGCTTGTCGTGGAGGCCCAGCGCTGGGCCACCACGGCCTGCGCGTCAGGCGCGACGGGCTCATTCGGGAAGTCCGCCGCGGCGACAGCGCACACGGCCTGCAGGATGTCCGGGCCCCGACTCGCGCAAGGCGCCCACCAGCTGGCTCCATCGCGGGTCAGCGCCCGGAAACGCACGCCACATACCCTCGGCGCCTCCACTCAGGGACCCGGCGGACGCATGGAGCAAGGGGACATACAGCCTCGAGTTACGTGCTCGGGGCCTGTGTGGGGGCACCTGCCATCTGCCATGGGGGCGCCGCTGCTCCAAGCAACGTCCGGCCCACCTCCCAAGCCTGTGCAAGCAGGTCAAAGTCCCGGGGCTAGGCGAAAGGGGTAGTAACGCTAAGCGTGTCCGAAACTGTCTCGGCATCACTCGGGACGCGTTCAGCCGCAAGCGTTGGGACTCGTCGTTCCGGCGCCCTGCGACTTCGGCAGCCAACACGCACAGGCCGCTGTGCCCACCCGGAAGGAAAGTGCAGAGTAGCGCGCACGCTTGCATCGCGCAGCGGCTTCCAGTGCGGTCAGCGGCGCCGCGGGTGGGTCTGCCATCCCGCAAAGCGTCGCGCCACCGCAAAGGGTTTCGCCGCTGGGTTGCGCCATAGATGACGAGATCAAGGCGCCGTCGGTCATCCGGCCGCACGTTTGTATCGGCGAGCCACCGGGCCGACCGCCTCGCGCGTGCGCGACCTGCACCCACGCCTGCTCGAGCACGAAGCCTCGTTGTGCTGAGAGACCGGTGCGCGGACAAGCCGCGAAGTGGTCCCCCAACGCATCAACTCGCCCACGGCCTCCGCAGCGGGCGCGGGCAACCCAAGGAGGATGCGGAGGCCTCTCCACTAATTAACCACTCCGGGACGCAAAGAAGAATTCAATGTCAGGCTCAAAACTGTGGGCCGCAGGGGCAATCGTTCATTCTATTCGCGATGCATTTCTTACGTGCCCCAGGGACCGCAACCCGCCTCATCCCATCGACAACATTAAGTGCACCCCACGTTGCACGACACGCAATTGAAAGCACAAGCTTCCAAAGTACATAATGCTTTGGAATCATGGTCGAAGCAGTCGTCCAGCGTGCCACATTGGCCGTGGCTGTTTTGGGAAGGCGCGGTGCAAATGCAGCGCAACGAACCACTTCATCTAGAATTTGCTGCGTGTGCTGCAAGCTCACGGTTACGTGGGAGATTCACGAAACCCGTCCAGCTGCGGGGCGGGCACGAGGCGCAGCGCGCGTTCCGACAGCATTGCACCCGGCGCATGCTTGCCCGCGATGCTGGACTGCGCTGACGTCGACAGCCGCCAGATGGGCAGTCCGTTGGCGACGACCTCTATGCGCCGCGCATCACCGGCGGGCAGGTCCAGAGTCATGTCGTGGAGCGCAGTGCTGGCGGCTACGCGTGCTGCTGCTTCTCGGCAAACGCGTGCCGCTGCGCGCTCCAGGGGATCAGCTCGCTGGGCCAGCACCCCCGCGTGAGCGCACGCTGACCTGTGGTCTCCATACTCCTCCAATGCCCCCCCACAGCTGCATCGCTTCGGTGCCAGGGGGAGCGGCATGCGGAGGCGGCGCATGCACATAGCCCCCTCTGTACGGGCAGCTGCAACATGCTGCAACGTTCACAGACTCGACCCACACCCACTCGTGCCCGAGCACCGCTCAGCAGTTGCGTACTCAAGCAGTTCGTATATGTTCGTATGGAGACGCTTCGAAACATCCACGCTGGACCATGACCCTCAACACTCATATCCCCGAAGGTCACAACACTTGTGGAAAAGAACATAAAAATGTCAAACAATCGGCGCCAATGCTGCCTCACCATTGCGGCACGAAATCCATCGTGAACGTTTCCAACTCCATGACGAGCGTGCCCGATGAATGCAGCAAACGTTACGCTGATAACTCGCGCACATGCCGTTCAGACGCACGTCGTAATCATGCAAAGTCAGAAAAAGCATGTTGGTGTGGAACAAATTTACGTGCCGCCAGGGACCGGGGATTGGATTCGTGGCTGTTCCTCCCTTCCTTTGCGAAACGCCAGACGAGCGACGATGGTGCTGCGAAAGCCACTGCTCTCGTCCATCTTGCGGCACTGTCGGCCGCCGCACGGGCTTGGTCACCGAACCTCTCGCGCCTGGCTCCCCCGACACCCTTCGCGAGTTTCGCGACCCCACTATATAATCGGCCCCCGGAGCCCGACGCGCCTCCCGATCCGGAGATCATCGAGTGTAGACCGGAAAAACTATGTGCGCTGTTCGGGCTGCCTAACCTCGTGGGGGTTGCCCTGAGCGTCATGCCAGACGTATGTGCGGTCGGTGGCATAAAACTGGCGGACGCAGGGCAGCAAAGACTGCTGGCTCGGCCTCTCTGCTGCAGACCAGCGAACATCGAGTGGCGGGAGTCGTGGTCAAAGGCTCCCACCGCGTCCATGGACAACACCGTCGCACGCAAAGGGAGACGGACCAGCGCTTCCGTGCCTGCGCGGGGGCTGAGGCCATACTGACACAGAATGCAGGCGGCTTGGAGCTCGGATGCGCCGTGTGCCCGACCAAGCGGCGCAGCACGTCCACGACAAAGGGCCGCACACGCCCATTGTGCTTGCGGAGGGCGACTATACTGCCAGCTCGGATGGTTACGACAACCGGCGCTGGCATGTGTGCACGTGCATGTCTCGCGAGGTCCGCCTCCCAAAGCATCGGCGTCAAACACCCGGGGCATGCGGGGGTCGGAACCGGGACGCATACGCTACAAGTGAAACTCGTTCTGGCAGCGCATGCACATCCATTGGGGTCGCCATGCCTCGATGCCATCGGTGCTCCGGCGAGGCAACGCGGTATGCGGTCCAATGCATGCGGGCATGGGGCAGCTCCGCGAAGTCGAGCACCGGCCCCGCGAAGCGGCATGCCGCCCGGATGTGAAGCAACTCCTGCGGCTCGGCCGCACCTGCTCGTGAACAGGTCTGCAACGCGTAGGCGCGCACAAAGGCAAAAGCTGTGTCGGGCGCCGGAGGCCAGGCCCAGCAGGCGCAGCCGCCGGAGGAGAAGGACGCGGAACCGGGCATTGAATATGCGCTCGGCCTTGTCGTTGGGCGAGCACGAGCAGAGTGAGGCCCTGCCTGAGAGAGCAGCAGCGCACGGAACGCGGGTGGAAGGTCAGAAAGGACAGGAGCACGCAGGAGCAAGCCAGCCCATCCGCGCACGGAAGCCGGCCGCGACAAGAACGTTGTTGGCGCATACTTTGATGGCACGTCAATATTCACGCGCGCGACACACATCTCCGCGCCACGCAAGCCCCGCCCTCACCGCTCGCTCAAACAGCGCGGCCCACGCAGCGAGGACCCCGACGTGGCCCATGCGGGGCGGTGATCTACTTGTCCGCTGCGTTTGCTTCCGCGGACGCTTCCGCGAACTGATTTCGAGCAGTTTTGAAACCTTGCTTCCGGTAAGTAAGATATAAACTCGAACACGCGTCGGGTGGTCCGAAGCGAACGAGCTCGAAGAAACGCTGCTGAAACTTGGAGGGGGTTCGATCGCGGCACGCGGACTGCTTGGAACGCGAACGCAATGATGTCCGCGGAGCTTCCGCAGAACTTTCGCGTCTAACTTCGCGGACTTGTGTCGTCGTTTCCCTTGGAGCTTCTGCGGAGATGTGCATCCGTTACCCTTCCGCGCGCTTCCGCGGCCACAGTCCCGTGCACTTTCGTGCCCCAGTTCCGTGAGTTAAGGAAATTGCTTATCCTTCAAGAAGCGCATAAACAAAAACCGCCGTTCAGGCGGCGGGAGGAGCGGCGGCGAGCAAGGATAACAAGCGGGCAACATGCAAGAAGCGAGGACTTGCCCCGAGCCACTAGCAGGCCAACCCGCCTCGAGTCCGAAGCTGGCCGATGAACAAGCGGAAGGTGCACGGGCAGGTGAGTAATGGGCGAAACTGTCCAAGAAGGATGCAGTTATCTGCCTTTCTCCGCGCGCCAGAAGTGGCGGCGCCAGTTTATCATGGACCCAACTCCATGGTGTGGGTAAGTAAATTACGGACAATTTCATGTCCGCCCACTGGAAATGCTTGTGTCGGCAAACCGGGGCGGCCTGGCCCGAACCACATGACGGCCGTTTTTGATGGCCCGCGGCAAAAGTGAAGCCAAGCGGCAAATAAACGCATCCAAGTTTTTTTTTTGCGAGCCTGCAAAACCACCACATCTTCCGCGTACATGAGCACTAGGAATAGGGGGTAAAAGCATTTTCCGGCGCAGCGTCGCACGCAAGCGGGGCGGTCAGGCAGCGCTCGACGGCAACGCCGTGCGAGAGCTGGCCCAATACTTGGCTGTGGGTCGGCACGCGCGTGATAGCAGCATATAGCAGCCACGCCGCTTGAGCCCTGGCAATCGTCCATGGGCAGAAGAAACTGGAGCCACGGTCGTTGTCAGCTCAGTGTTCCTCCTTTTGTCGAATCCGCAAGTGACACCAGTTCATCGAAGAGGGAGGGAGTGGCTCGTCCAAACGAGTCATGTGTTGGCAAGGGACATGTCGTTGGGAGCCCGGGCCGGCCCTCCAAGGAGACGACCTCAACATCAGGCTCCCCCCTCAGACTGCCCCGTCGCCATCTGCAAAAACAGTCGCAAGAAAGGAGGCTCGCGAAAGACCTCCACTGAGTTGGCCCTGCGGCTCCTGCGCTGCAGTTGACTATATATAAGGCATATATACCTGACTTCCCGTAGTCGGACGTGCTTCCTTTCGAGACTCTCCTCATGAGGATGGGCGTGAGCATGCTTGGGCTTTTGCCTTATCACGTAGCACGTCCCGGCCTGCTAACAAGAACTTAAGTTCTGACAAGATCGTTGAAAAACACAATTCTAAGCGCAACAGACTCCAAGCCCGCGTGTCCCAATGGGGTCGCCGCTTGCTTAAATGCGATCTGTTGAGCAGAGTGGGGTGCTTGACCCCTCGAGTTGCGGCACAGCCCATGAAAAGCCACGCACTGCCCCGCATCGTCACGCATCGATAGTTGCAACAGGAACTCGTCGCCGACTCACTGCTGCAGCATTTGCAATGGCAACCGACACCGCACATACAGCACGTTGGTTGCGGGCGACAAACATGTCCAAGCTTGTTTGTCATGAAATCTCAGATGGGCGTTCTGCTCGCCACCGTCATGTTGACCCGTTGATCCCATGAAGTTGTTGTGCCATCGGCCTGGACTCCCTTGAACACGCTGTGCTAAGCTGATCAAGATGCGAGCCGGCGCTGGATGCGAAAATCTGGTGGCAGAGCCCCGTAATAAGCTGTGAGATCACAGAGATTATCACGCTAGGTTCGCAACACTCTGGATTAGGATTTCCAAACCTTCAAGTCGTCACGTATTGAAACACTTTTGTCACCGAAAATCCGGACGTGCCCTTGCAGGTCTCGCAAGCTGATTTGAATGTGATTGATAGTTGAGATCTGACGAGTGGGACTGCTGTGTCGACAACATACAGCCCACCCGGCGTTTTCAATTCCGTGCCTGTCAATACCAAACCGACTGTTTTGAAGGCTGCCCATATCTCATCCAATTGGAAGGCGGCATCTGCGGATGTGGCAAGGCCTCATCACCCGAAGAAAAACGGGCGCGCGCAATGGCCGGAGCTGCGAGACCAAATAACATGATTGCAGACTCGGTGGACGAACTTAAGCCACCAGGATTTTGTTGGGATGGTGGCTGCGTCAGGGGCGCATTGTCATTTGTAATTCACGCTTGCAATCACTACATTACTCTATGAGGAGCACATAACAACATTTGGATGCCCTGCAGACGCATTCGATGGCTTCGTAAAGCTATTGATCAAAGTATTGAGTAACAACCCACTTTAACTTTAAAGCAGGTCCTTGACAATCCCATCCTTATCATCCTTAATGTCCCTGGAAGAATCAGGAACAATCCGGAATTCTATCGTGCGAAGTCGCCTTGTATGCCCCAATGAGTCTAAATTTTGAGGGTTTCGCTCCTTGCGAACATCATGATTTCGCTGATGGGCGGTTCGCTCGTCACACCGGTGTCCAAACAAGCGCACCTTCGGGTTTGTGGCACGGACTCACTTGAACATGCTCGTTCAGCGCGCACAACATCGCAGGCCAGTTGCCGGCTTGCCAACACGGCCCACAACATTCTGCACAATGCGATCATCGCCTAATCGTCTCGAGGAAGTACATGCGACCGCAGTTGGTGAGTTTCCCGACATCGTCGACCAATGATGCTGCACAATTTGGCGTTGTTTTTGCGCCTTAGCGGCTCCATGGACCCACGGATTCCCGTGGACCCTTGGCCGACGTCAGAGCTCCAAATGCCTCCTCAGAAGGGTTTTCAAACAAAGAACTGTAGATTCCATCTCATTTTTGGGAGGAGGCGGCTTCCGGGCCCTGCGAAGCACGAAGCCATACTAAGCCACACTAAGTTACTCAGCTCATGTAACTTTGGGGGCACCCAGTTGTCGCGGCCGACGAGGAAACTGCGAGCCGAAGGGCAAAGGGTGGCGAAGCTGGGGCCCTTGGCAGGAAGACCAAGCATGAAGGATCGCAAGGGAAAACAAGAGAAATTCCATTTGCAACACGTGAACTTTATGATCCATTTCATGAACCAGTGCTCTTATTGCACTACGCGTGCTTCTTTTGGCCGCTTCGTTCGCGGACAAACAGGCAAAAAAACTCAACATTGGAATCTAAACACTTCTAATAGACGTTTATGGACGAACTATGACTTGTACAACTCATTCACTGCATCTTGACCAGAAGACATGATAATTCGGTTGTTTATGTTTGCTTTGTTTCCGAGGTCGTTGTGACATTTTACGCGATGGTGCAAGAAATATCAATAAACCATAAACATCAATAACAACTCTTACTACAGCCGGCCACCGGCCAAGTTTTCAAAGGGCATGCAGCCTTTCAGGCCCCAAGCCCCTAACTAATAGACCTCTCCCACGTAATCGGGAGACCTCGCCCCAAACCCCCAAAGTTTCCTGAGCGGTTACTTGCCCGAAAAACAAGCTGTAGAAATCCAAGACCGGCCGCCAATCAAGTTTTCAAAGGGAGCCGCCTTTGGCAAGTAGTGAATTTCTAGGGTCCAGTGGACGAATGCCACGAAATTTCCAAGTGTTGCCTTCATCAGGATGAGATTAACAACCGAAGGCCGTGATTCAAAAAGAACAATCCTCGCGAATCAAGCTGGTCTTGGAGGTGGACGACAAAGACTCAGGCCACCAACACGACACCGACAACCTCGAGAAGCACGGCATAGCACAGTGACACGTGTGCGAAGTGGTGAATCCCGAGGCCGATCAGCTACGCCAAGAAGTATGGCGCGTTCTACTGGCAGGGTGGAGAGCAAAGACCGTCACATCGCCCAACTACAGTAAGGATACAAGTAAGAAAGGTGATTGAAGCGGGCGGCATCACCGGCAACACTGTGAGAAGGCGAGCGCAAGCTCCTTCCACTTAACCGCAGCGCAGTAACGCGGGTCACATTCACCTCGCTCGAAGGCTCTTACAATCACGCGCCTGTCACACATGGCTCGCCCATGCTCCACCTTTTATACGATCTTGTAGGTGCACAGCCGTGCACTACACATACTACACGCATCATTGAAGTTGCGCGTTCCACGTCGCTCCACATCGCTCCACGATGCTTCGCAGGTCGACTTGCAAGTCGCATCAAGTCGCAGCGTCCGCCGCAGCGTGCGGCCGGGCACAAGGCCAGTGTCTTTAGCGGAAGGTGCGCGCAGGATTCAGGCGAGAGGATGACATGGGTGTGAGGAAGCTTTGCTGCCGCTCTTTTCCCTTGAGGTCCGTCGAGAAGGCTTGACTTTGCCAAGCCTTGTTGATCCAACGCTGACATCTTGCACCTAGCCACCGCCGCTAACATTGAGCTGCAGGCCCGCTAGGGCTAGGGGCCATGACCGGAAGTCATTGCCAGTCCATCTGCAAATGTCCCATGTCGGGCATTTGCCATGGCCTTGCTGCGCAGGCCAACAGAAGACAACAAAGTTTCGGAATCCGTAGCAATCTCTGTACTGACACCACATGTTTACTGCCAAGGCTATCATCTGTAGCTTGCCTTTCGATGATCGTCGGCTCGCTCTGGTAGCATGGCAACACCCACCACCCAAACACCTTCATGGGTTCTCCCACGCTTCATGAATCACATAGGACTGCACGGCACATGCAACTTACCCATGAGCAGCTATAGTTAGTTCTACTACCTTCTCCACCGAGCTTGGCAAGGCCTCCCAACAGAAAGTTTTTCGGGGAGTGCTCGAAGAGAAGACCCTCCCAGCACCCAAGCTGATTGGGAGGACACAATAACCGTTTTGTCTGCCTCGAAGACAAAGCTGGCCAAGAAGTAAAAAGGAAAACAGCCAGGCAGCCAAGAGGCTCAAAAGCCAACAACACCACCGCAACAAAAGAAGTGAAACAAATCAATGAGCCTGGAAGGCCTAGGACAAAGTAGTCTGAAAAGCCAAGAAGCCCAGAAGCCCAAAGAGCCAAGAAAGTGAAAAGAAACCAAGAAGCCACGTCACGAAATCCATACAAGCATCTGTATGGACGACTCGTGTGGCTCATGTACCCGCCACATGCGCATGCAGTGCTTTGTGCATGCAGTGCTTTGCGCACGGTCACACGATTCGGACATGGGCATGTCCCCGATTTGAAGCTGCATTGAAGCATTCTCCAAAACTACGCCGATTCCGATCTGGCTGCGTGTTGCATCATGCTACGCCGTCCTGGACTGGCCCACCCACATCGCAAGACAAAAAAACACGTATCGTTGAGATCGGGTTGTGTGCGTTGAGCCCGTACTCTGTGCGACGCTCGCAGGGGGTTAAAGCAACTTTCTTCTAATATACTACGCTGATGGCAGCACGGCAACATGTGCTCAACATGGCCCTGGCCTAGTTGATCTTTCATGTTTCGCCCTCGCGCCCACACAAGCGGCTGCCAGCAGCACGTTTCAACACCCAAACATCAGAAACTGCAACAGCGAAGCGGTCGCGAATTTGAAATCGACAACATCGCAAGATGCTTTCAGCCCACCTGGGCATGGACGTCGGAGCTTCCCGTAAGTACTCCACGACCACATGGTCTGCCCACTAATCCCACCCCCCTCCCCCCAACATGCCCCACCCCACCCTTGTTGTTCGCTTTTTGCATGGGAAATGGCTTTACAGGATCGCAAGAGCTCCGAACCCCTTTTGCAGGGTCGGACCCTAGAGGACACCATCAACACTCACGTCGACCTTGCATCCGGCCCGTGCCGTAGAATCACGAATATCGTCAAACAATCGTTGTTGGGGGCTGGCTGCCGCGCTCATCAGCATGTCAAGACTCCCCAAGTAGCCACCGCAGTACGGGGGATGTTGCATTCACATCGGCAACCCTACACCACCCAAGCCCAGCAAAATCTGAACCCTAGCATCTGCCGGACATGTCCATGGCCGAAAGGCGCGGTCAAACTACTGCTAGCAGTCGTTCGGCCTGCACTGACTTCCGAAACCTCCACAGACCGTAAGCAAAGACCGTCTTCCAGCCGCCAATAGCACAGTCGGCCGTCTCGCCCTCCACTTACGACGAAACCTGCAAAGCAACTGCTACGGGTTTATTGGTGCCTAGAGAAAGTTGAGTGAGATTCAAGGTGTTTGGGGACTGCCAGGGTTTTGGAAGGAATTCAGAGCCGCCTTCAAGCTGTTCTTGCGCCCTGTATTTCATTGCTTGTTCTAGGCACTGCAGGTTTGGAGAGGCACAACTGCCGAAGCAGCTGAAAGTTGCCAAGCTAGATCTGTTTCCAGAACCCTTTTGTGCGCGGCGGGTGTGCTGAGGCTTTTGACTCATTACATTACTCATTTGTTATTTTGCCAGGCCATAAAGGTGTAGTTTTCAGATTGCGTTTAACTTTCAAATTCTGAAGGGATGTCAGTTCGGGCTGGCAAGGTCTGAAAATCGCGAAAGTTCGACTTGAGACTTTTTGAGACGAGCGAAGGGCGCCGAAAACTACGAACCAGCAACCCCGGCACAACCGAGCAAAAGCAGTAAATGGGCATCGCTGCAACCTTTACGGGTTCGCTACTCTCTGTGCCGACTCCATACCGCCTTAAATCGCCTTCACACATGCGCTGAGAGTAGCGGCAGCCTCTTAGGCCCTTCTATAATCTTTTTGACGGCTGCAAACATTTCAGGGGCCCATATTTCACTATAAGTTCACGGGCTGAATCACCCCTGCCGTCCACTCTGCTGCAACTAGACAGAGCAAGTGTCCTTGACTCAAAGCCACGTGCTTCACAACACTGTTCCCGGGTGAACGATGGCCATGGTGATGCTACTGGATTTGGGAGGCTGTGTATCGCAAGCTGGCAGCTTGGGGGTATAGTGCTTGGACTGCACTTCCGAAATCCAATACCATCATATACCTCCTACTATCCCCATGAACAACTCTTTCACACGTTTCCGGAGTTTCACTTTAGAGAAGTGAGATCTGGGGTCGTTTAGGGGAAGGGATCAGCTCTTGGCAAGGCGAATCAACTTGAGCTTTGCGAAACACACTTGGATTTCTGCGTGACTTGACCAACCCACCTCCTTCCCCATGTGGCATGTGGAGAACAACGTGCAAAGTGTCTGTTGGCAAGGTTTCCCCATCCAGCCTGCATGCACCTGGGATACGCACAGCACACCATCCTGAAGCAGGGGTAGTTTCATCTGAGCAGCATGCTCGTGGGATCAGGCAGGACTATACGAAGCAAGCAAAGGTCACAGCTCAATTGACAAGTAACAACAGACCGGACGTCAAACCACAAACCTTTTAGGAGTACTTGGCATGGATCTCGCGTCTGTTGCTACAGTACTCCTAGCATTGCAGTCGACAAAAGAATCCATTTGGGAGGGCTTTGCATTGGTCTACGCCGTCACATCGAAGTTTGGGAATCGCGTTGTCTCCTAATCCTTATGAAGCCTCGTAATCCCGCTTCGCGCTGTCGCTGCGCGACAAAACTCTTTCCGATGCCCGAACAGAGGTCTCTCAAAGAAGAGCAAGTCCAACAGAAGCTGTCAACATGCCTGTTCCACACAGGCCCGTGTGAGCAGTCAGCCGACACCAGCCGGGCCCCAGGTCTTCTCTGCAGGGTTTTCTTTCGCAGCAAAGTCTCGCAAATGCAGGCCGTTACTACGGCAGCGCGTTCTTCCCACTGGCACTTTGTTGCGTCTGCTTTTGACTTCTCTTCCTTCGCTTGATTTTCGTTTCTCTTGATCGTCGGCTTCGTCGGCGCTTCAATACCAGCAATTCTTCGACTTTCAGTTTGCGGCACGTTTGCGTGTGCAACCGCTTGGACCGAGCTTTGATGCCCCAAGGCCAAGCCACAGATGGGAAACCGACATTCGCAGAGCCAAGCTCAGTGACCATTAGGCTCCAGGCAGTGTGCCCAGACATCCGCTTCTCGACGGCTCCAGTTTTGGTGTCCCAGATCTGGAGGTTACCCTTCTCATCACCCGCCACCACTGACGTAGCTGGGCTGAATGGGCTAGAGAGGCACCTGGCAATGCGAAATCTCATGGCAGTGATGATCAGTGATGCATAGCATCAACGAAGACCATTCAAGCACCTGATCTGCGCGTCTCCAACGGGAAAGGTCTCGAGAAGCACCGAATCTTTTAGATCCCATCTCCGCAAAGTCTTGTCCTGGGCAGCGACTGGGAAGACCGTTTTCGGGTTGCTGGGGCTCGACTCCAATGAGCACAGTCCGCATGAGCGAAGCTTGAATTTTATTACTGGTGTTGAAAAGATGCTGAGCTGAGATGATGTCGGTATGCCCAAGTCATGCCTTGGGCTCTCATACCTAAATCATGCCTTTGCCCTTTTTCAAAACACTCGTGGAGGAAATCGAGCCTCTTGAAAATTGTCTCTGCAGCACCTAGAAAACAATAACAAAAACAATAAAAACAATAATAAAGAAAAAATGAATGCAAACATCATCAGCATCAGCGAGTGGTTGGCGGCAGTTCGAGCAAGCAACCCACACCCGGAAAACTAATTTTGAGCTGGGCATGCTCCGCGTAAGGCGAATCTTTGTTTTGTGCTTCTGGAGGTAGCTATTTGCTGCTTGGCCCAGAACAGTATTAAAAAACAAAAAACCGTAGACGCCAATTGTGCAGATCAGCCAGGGGACATGCAGGAAACCCCATTGAAACGCAGCAAATTCTGTTGCGTCAGGTTTCGGGGTATGTGCGTACCAGTCTATGACTTCAAATGCACGACTTCAAGAGATCTTTCCTCCCAGTGATTGCAGGAATTTAAGAAAACTGGGCTTGACTTAAGCAGGTTTTGTACCGAGTCGGCAATGAAAAGAGAGGTTAAAGGGGCCACTATGGCAGATTTTTGCTTACAGTCGGCCTGAGATCGGGACATCTCCCAGATGCAAGCCAAGCAAATTGCAGTCTCGGCTTCTTGCATTTGAGTCTCATGATGGCACTCCAATGAGAACTGGCAATGGCACGCTTTTGGGTGGACCCTAAGATGCTCTAGAGTCTAGTTGCTGCGAAACAGATGTGATCGACGTGTATCAGCCGCAGTGAGCCAAAGAGTTATCAACAAGTGAGAAGAAGCCATAACCCAGGGGCCAGCCAGGGTGCCATAACAACCTACGTGTCTGAGCTGATCACTTCAGTAATTTCGGCATCATTTTGCAATTGTTTTGCAGTCATTTCAGTCGTTTCGGCATGGCTTTGACTGAGACTGCGACTGAAGAAGCTGAGATCATGATCTGCTCGGCCCAATCCACTAGAAGTGACAGTACCGGAGCAGTATGGCCGGTAAAGGCAGTCAGCCGCTGTGAAGGTTTCTCATCGTTGCCTTTGGCAGATATGTCCCACCTGTCTCACTCAATGGACTTCACGAAAGCGTGGCGGCAGCATATTCAGGTGCGAGTTTTCAGCCAAGCTTCAGCTCGATCAGCTTGCCACAGCCACAAAGCGCCCGATGCATCTTCCAGTTGACGCAAAGGCATCCAACTCCACCTGCACCTGCAGGGTCTTGATTTGAAGCTGTAAGACGATCCAACGCAGATCCGAGCTGCACCGTGTGCACTACTTTGCAATTACTCACTTCGCACTTGTATGAAAGGGCTTATAAAAGTTAAAACGTGCGGCTTGCATTTGCCCATTGCTGCTTTGCTTGTCTGAGCAATGCCGACGAGGCTTGGATTGAAGCGTGCCTGCTTCTGAGCATCAACAAAAGTCTTTAGTGGACACTTGCGCATTGGATATGGGACATTGATAACGACCCTTCTTGCACAAAAAAAGGACGCTCATTTCAATATCAATCCGTCAGAAACATTTGAGGAGGTTAGCTGTGTTCCCTCACACAGCTGGATGTTGAAAGCAGTCATGTTGGGTTCCTTGATGTTCGTCGTGTGCAGCCCTCCATCTTGCACGAAGCGAAACTGCAAGAAACGGATATCAAACAGGGGCTTAAGCTGGACCAGAGATGTACAAGACAACGACTTGCCGTGCTTTTTCGCGACAATCAGGTGATGTTCAACCAAATCAATTCACATCGGTTGCCCATATAGCATGCGAAGTACACCTCAGCCCTGGTTCACGAATCCATTGGCACTGTTTTTGTTCCAATCCCGCCGTGTTGGGAAGCTTTACGAGGGAATGTTCAATGCATAGTGTCACGTGTTCCTGGCACTGTCTGCGAAGTAGAGGATTCGGAGTCTCGCATTGCAAATGAGCGAGATGCAAAAGCATGATATCCCTGCAGTCGAAGGCATGTCAGACAAGATCCGCTGGTGCCAACGCCTGATCCATTAAATGAGCGCAACGGTGTCGAGCTGTCCAATCTCCACATCTTCAGATCAGAAGCCAAACTTCCACTGATCATGCGATGGTTTTTCCAATCAACATCAACGCACCTGAGAATTGACTGGCTTACCCTGGCTATCGCTACATCGCTGAAGCAAAACAGCATAGGGTGTGTAGTAATTACCTGCCATAAGAAGTGACAGCCCCTGCATCCAGGTGGCAACACTTCTGATGGATGTCCAGCATAAGTCCGAAGCACATTACCGTAAAAATTCCACATCTTCAGCGTGTGGTCAGCTGATGCCGTTATCACATTCCTACCAAGATGCACTTCCCGAACTGGCAGTCGGAAAGAGAACTCAAAAATGATCGCTGCATGCTTTGACACTCAGCACTTTCAGGGTCCGAGCCTGGAGCCCCAGTCCACTGCAAAGCAGTTTAGATTCAGCTTGTGTGGATCCTCCCAAGCTTGAAGCACGTGCCACATCACGTAGAAGATGCTCCTTTTACTCCGGTCCTTCACCTTCTCTAAATGCTTAATATCCTGGCGGCAAAGCGATCAGTTTTGAGTGGTGCCAATACGGGCAGCAGATGATAAGGGCCCAGCATCTTCAACGTTGGTATATCCTTATGCGACTTGCGAACTGTCCAATGTACTCCATGATGCGTGCTATGCTTCTTGTTCAGGCTTCAAGCTCGCTCTCACTCATGCGAGGGGCTCTGGTTGTGTGGTGTCCTCACCCCCATCGCCTCCAGAATGCCGCCGCTCTTATCGAACTGTTTGATCTCACCTGCGGCGAAGCACTGGCTCGGACAACAAGGCTCTTCTGTCTTTGACAGGCCGATTTGACAAAGAATCGTCGCAGAGGAAAACTGTCCCGACATGCCCTGCTGCCTGTGTAGGTGACTGCCATGACGGCATCGAAAGGGATTGATGCCACGGCTGCAGCCTCTGACTGGCTTCTTTCCAGCGCGGCTTGCAGGTCTGGCACGAGCGAGGTTTGCTTCTTCTTGGCGAGGGTCTTCTTTCCGCCCTGTGTCCAGGCAACGAACTCGTTGTAATCAATGGCACCTTGGCACAAGGTAGCCGGCAGGTGTTCAGACTAGCTAAGACCAAATTAATAGTCTTGAAAAAAAAATATATATACGTACATGCATAGTAATTATGTATACATATATACATATATATATATATATATGGGCTTGCTCAAGTGCCAACAGCCCCCTAGCGGACAAATACAGTTGTGGATCTTGGGGGGTGGGTCTTGGGGGGGGGGGGGATTGTATTATATGCATATGTAATGTATGTATGTATATATATATATATACATATGAGCTGTCTATGATTCCGGTCCCCGGTTCACGGGACTCTCCCCCTCCTATCCCCCGTCTCCTCCTCATTTTGCACCAAGGAACCATCATTGTTGGTGTCAACTTCGCGAAGAATTTGTCCAATCTCCGCAACCGTTATGTCCTTGTTGATCCATGTGAGGACGTTCTGCAGCTCGGACGCTGATATCCTCAGCACTGCATCAAGGCGCAATCCAACTGAAGACTTAGGACCGCTCGCCCCAGGCCTTCCATTACCGTCCTTGTCGAACCTTTTGAACAGCTCCTAGCAAACATGAAGCACTGAAGCATGAAGCACGCGACAGGGGAAATGCACCGAACAAAGATCATGCGATCCTGGATCTGTGCTGCGGACATGTAGGTGGAAAACTGAGGCAATGTGGCGAAGTGTGGATGTCCAAACAGGGGTGTAAGTGAAGGCTGCTTGACATCGAGGGCTACTGACTCATGCGGTGTTGATATCCGAAGCATCCACCAGGCGGGCTCAAATACTCCAAGTAGGTCTTATGCTCTTGCAAAACCGCAAGTCCACCTTTCAGGCACATCAGCTCGTGAGCGCAGCTGCAGAGAACCCATGGAAGAAAGTGGCATGAGGTTTTGGCGCGAGACCGGCGCTGCTTCAGACGCAGCTCTTTCGAGCAGCACAGGCAGAACATGTTCTTTTCTTCGCGTGCGACTCCTCTCTGGGCGCATGCTCTCACAGCTTTAGTCGTCATCTTCGTCCTCCTCCTGGAGGCAGGGTCAAGCGCACGTCTTTCGTGTTGCACATGCACTAGCCGATACCATCGGAGGCATCCTCTTCTTCCGAATCGTCTCCTCCTTCAGCAAGCTTACGTCTGCACTGGTACTGTTATGACCAGTTGTGTGTGACAAGCTTGTACGCGCGTGAATGTCGTGAATGTCGTGAGTCAACCCGGGGCTGTCCTGCGTGTTGACTGGCAGTAAAACTTACTGGCAAGCCTAGAGCAGCCATCTGCTTCATCTCCTCCGACATTTCTTCCTTGCCAGTGCAGCAACTTTGATGACACGCCGTTCTTGAACCGTTGCTTTGCGACAGCTCATGCCGCGCCTGCGGCTGGCTATTCGTCCCGGCAGGTGCCTGCGGAGGTTCAACCGAAATTTCTCACTAAATGCTGGCTTGCAGGTACGCCCCCTGCCTCAAAGTAACTGAACTCCGTGCTTTGGGGTGGGCGAGCGTCTGTGGGTTGGAGTGTCCAAGTTTCGGCTGGCAGCTGCGAGTTGGTGTATGTGCGAGAGCCTTTGACTGCAGTCCAACCCTTAAGACATCCGCCGATGAGTTTTTTTTGCCGAAGGAGCGTCAATTTTCCCGTGGCCCAGGGAGCTTGTGGTTCCTCACATTTCTTCACAACCCCTTGTGCCTTCATTTTGCGGGGGCACAGAAAACTTCGTGCATAGGGTGTGAGGAGTGAAGAGCTTCGATGCAGACCCCATGAAGACATTACCACCACCCGAAACCCGTAGACCTCGGCATCCGACCTTTTTTGTCTTTGTCTTTTGATCACTCTAGTCACCTTCCCAACTACAAGCACTGCGGGATGTGTTTTTAGGGGTCTCAGCGCCCACTATACAGTAGCACTGTAGCACCCAAACGTTAAATAAGCAAAAAGCCTCTTTGTTGCCGCGACAAGATGGTCTTTTGTTTCTTATCTGTTGCTCTCCCCATGCCCTTGAGAAACAAAGCTCTCCCGCAGTCGGGCCATGGATGTGAAACAACATGCGAACAACATGTGAATACACGCGACAGGGGCAAGCCTTCTTGGCTTGCACTTCGTCATCGTCATCCTCCTCACTGTCGCTGTCGTCGTCTAGCTGCGGCTTGCGGACTTGTGGAACCTCACAAGCCAAGCAGCCAAGCAAAAAGTTTGAAGGTCCGTGAAATGACAACAGCAACGTCCACTCAACGCCTTGGAAGCCTCTTTGCCAGCTTTTCCACCCCCTTTTCCAGGTCTACCTGGGCAGGTCATCTCACTTGCACGCGCCCCCGATCCTCGATTGGACCTCCGCGATGACTTCTTTCTGACAACCTGAGGCAATGACCTTCTGACGCACCTCCTTTTCGGACTTCACTCTTTCCAGCTTTTCCGCCGCCCTTACCTTGTCTTTCAAGCATCAAGCACAGGCAACGCATAACAGCTTACAACGCTGCAGTGGCTCATGGTTGGAACGGCTGGCATCAGCGCTGGAAAGGTATTTTTGCTCATTCTGCAGCCCGGCATGTTTGCAAGAAGCATCGTCGAGACCAACGACATCAGAAACAGATCATGAGAGCGACAACGATGATTTCAATGATGCCCGTGGATTGGGCTTGCGATGCAATCTGGCGGTCGATGGTGGTGGCGTCCATGTCAATGTTCTGGCGATGGCGTCGTCATGCCAGACGTCCCAAAGTCGTCTCGGGCATGCCCGGCTCACGGCAAGCAGTAGCTGGGACCTTGAACGTCGAAGCACCCGATCCTGGTCACAAAAAGCACCGCAGCACTGTACCGAGCAAGCAGGAGGCATTGCTTGGCCAAACAGCCAAGAAAAACATAAACGCTGTCAGTCCTGGCACGTCGGTCTGCACAAAGGTCGTCAGAATCGCCGTCAACATGTAGCCACTGTTTACCTGATTCTGCTCCTTCCCAGTCATAAACTTTTCAGCTGATCCTGAACATGCTGAGCAACGCGCTGAGTTTGTCAATCATGGCGTCTAGTCTTTCTGCTCAGAATAGACCAGGTCGCTGTAGTAGCACGTGTGTTTCTGCCGAGCAGCACGCGTGAGAGGCTGAGACTTGCAATGCACAGTCTTCTTGGCTTAGTCAGCTACTGATGATGACTCGCAGCCTTCCACGGAAATCGATCACGGCATTTGTTGACATTGCCATTTAAATCTTCGAAAACCTGGCGGGCAGGCTCTTGGCTCACCTGTACTACGCAGTAAATGCAGGAATGACCATGGCAAGTCATACAGCACAGCAAGCTGCACGGCACACCAAGCGCGGTAGCCAGCTTGGAGCCAACACCTGCCGCACGCTTCAAGCACTCACAGAGAAGGACCTTCAAAGTCAACGACCAGCAGCCCACAATTGCTACCACATGTTGTCCACTGAAGCTCAAGTCTGCCTTATTCTGCCTCATCCGTGCTGCGTCTGAACCCACCACTGCATGACCACTTGGCCGAGCTCCCCGCAGCATCGGACCGAGGGTAGAGGAAGAAAGGCGTTGAGATCCGGTGCTGACAGGTGACGACGCAATCTTCATGTCCACGTCAACGTGCCTTCATGTGGCTTCCCGTCTCTGCCTCTGCCGCAGGAGCTGAGCCTTGGCAACATGTCGAAGTTCCATTGAAGAGCTAAGTCAGCTCAGCAGGCTAAGCAGCTAATCGTTTTCCTGCACCCCATGATGCCGGCCAGGCTGTGCTCTAAATGGAAGTGCCCCCTGAACCCTGAAGCCGAGACAATGAAACCCCTAAACTGAACTCTGCAAAGCTTGAATGACCAAAAACAGAAGCTCTGCAAAAAAAAGATGGGGACGGCCTATCATGGTACTGTATCTATTCATACTTCTGCATTTTGTACTTAGTGGTGATTGCCATCTGGGATGCAGACCAGCTCTGCAGACTGCTGGCCTGCCAGAACGACTGATGCACTGCATTATAGGCACTGAAGATCCTGTAGGTACAAGTAGCATGTAGGGCGTCGATGCCCTTGGCGAGGTGAGACAGTAAAAGGACAGTAAAAGGGCATCGTTTGCCAGATGCACGGACAACTTGTCGACCCTATGCAAGGCTGACAATGAGCCAGTTTAACTACAACTTCGGTTGCACACATGCTACATTTTCAACAGAAGTGGTGTTTGTACCTTTGCTGCAGCCGTGCCACTGGTTTTGGCCATATAGTTTCGCGTCTCGTCCGGGCTTTAGCCCTTCACTTGTGCACTAACGAAGTTCCCTCACAGAGCGCGCATAAACATCCACACTCATTGGGAGGGAAGCTTTTTCAACATGGCACGGCAAAGCAAGCGGCATGGCCACAACGCGGGGCTCAGCTCAACCCCTCTGCACGCACCCAAACAAAGTGCCGTGCTCTTTAGACGACCCATCTGAAAAAATCCCTAGGGGCTTGGCGGGAACCCTATTGCTTCCTGTTTTCCTGCGCTGGCTGAGGTTTCACAAAGCCGGTGCAGCATTACGCATAAAACATTACGCCCTTGTCAGCCGTAGCTTCTTGATGCAGCTGTGGTTGGTGTAGGCCTGTAGACCGTGTCAACTGTTATGGCATGTTTTAGTGCTGCTGCCACCTGCGCGCTGAGCTGAGACCAGTCAAGTCCAGTCAAGTCCGGTCAAGTCCAGTCAAGTCCAGTCCAGTCCCCTTGCGCACACCGCTGCTTGACTCCGACCGGATTCTGACGTTGAAAAGCTTCTCTGAACAGGTTTGAGAACATGTCTTACGGCCTGTGCATCAAAGCAGGGTACCGGTGGCCAGATGCATAGTCCTTACCAAATTGAGGATCAAGTGTCAATTGTGCCGTTCAACTGCAGATGCACTTTGATGAACCATGCCTTTCTAGAATGCCTTCTAGCTCAGTCGGCAACCAACGGATCGCCCACAAATAGCAGGGCTTCACCGACTTGTAGCATGTCCTTGAACAGACGAAGAGACATGAAAACTTCATGTGAACTCCAGTTGCCCGTTGGAAACTGGCCAGCAACCTCGATGTTGAACCACTCGCCGGTTTGCAGATCCTTCACCTGCGGTTCAGTCCACTGCCCATCCCCATGGCCAACGTACACAGGCAGCGCGAACCTCCAATCCAGGTGCAGAGCTTTTCGGCGCGACCGTGATCAACGATGAATCGGTATGGGCTGGATACCTTCTGAAAAAAATCCACTGTTCGGAAATGTCTTCGGAACATTCTCTCCAAGAGCCACACATTCCGGGAGCATCAGGACGAAGTAGACGAAGCTTGTCCTGTCTTGGACACGAGAAGCGCCCCTTCAGGGCACAAAGCCTGCATCTCACGGTTCACGCCAAGAAATCCTGCCGCACGACGATTGATCTAGTGCCTCTGGCGCTGAGTACTGCCTGCAGCGCGGAGACTGCATGGACACTTGGCACTCTTTTGGGATCTGTGGAGGCGAGTACAACGCCTGTATCTGTGGGCCCATGCAGAAAAGTCCAACGACAGATGAAGCGATGCCAACGCACAAGCTTATAAAGTGCAGAGTGCAGCCCGGGCCTCTGGTGCCCCGGCCAGGGACACTTGGAAGTCGTCCTTGTCCATGCCAGCAACAACGCCCTGCAGATTTCAGGGACATCTCCTGAAGCATCTGAAGCCTCAGCCTGCAAGGCTGAGAAACTGCGAGCATCCTGCCTTGCACCCATTCAGAGTCGCCTCGCCGCCTTGCAAGTTTACCAGCCGCACCTGGCAATGCAATATGTCTCGCGCTAGCGCATGTATCCACCTGACATTGCAACATCGTCCACATCAGGGAGTCTGACATGTCGTACGGCAGCCCTACCGGCCCACCTCTGCTCCCACAGCAATGCTTGGTATCGCCACCTGGAGTTTCTCAAGAACCCTTTCTGGCTCAAACTTGAATCTCACTAAGACTCACCTGTCCTGGGGCAAGTCTGTAGCACCGCGGCTCTCAAGAGGGCGGTCGTAGTGAATGCACCTCAGCAAGGAAAGAACCAAACCACGCGAAGCAGCGTAGATCAGAATAGTGGTAGCAAAGAGTATTGAAATGGTAGTTTAGTGCTCAACGACGAATCGCGCACCGTGCAGCCACGTTACCTCATGGTTGACGAAGTGTCATTTGGCATTCGGTGCAAATCAAGGCCGACGTCGTGACCAATCTGGCACACAACTCCCGTATGGGCCACAGCTCGCGCAACCCTAGTTCCCAGAACATCTTGGATCTGGGCCACAACAATGTCTCCGGGCCTCTGCAGAAAAGTCAATGGCCACCTTTTCCAACAAAGCAAACGCTTCCATAGCCTGGCCGTGGCGATGGCGGAAGCTTGAAGAGACTGAGACTAAAGCACCTAGAGGACCTCACAGAGGACCTCACAGAGGACCTCACAGAGGACCTAGAGCATGGACTCCGGAAGCTATGGACTTGCCAAACCCGCTAGCTGGCAAAACCTGTTCTTCCTTCCTCTCGTTGTGTTTATTGACATCTACAGGTCAACCCCATCCTTGTAGACAAACCTGGAAGCATTCTAGTAGAAAAAACTGTGTGCGAGAACATCTGATTTGCTTGCATCATGGCTGGATTTCGCATCGAGGTACTTCATGGCTCTCTATTTAAACGATCGTATTGAAGTGACAACCAGGTAAGTTGACCTGGCTTTCATTGACCTCGCTTTCGCTTTCGTGCCAGGAGCCACTGGCACTGCCAAGATGCAGAGCGCATGAAAACGAGCCTAAGCCCACAACAAACCCCGCCTGCGCCAATGTCCATGCTCGGAAGCTTTACCAGGAGTGCCCAACCACGTGACCCTACGCGCTAGGAGGGAAAGATCCGAAGGCTCACCCTGTAAGTTCGAAGGACACCCCTGGATGTGATGAGCTGACACTTTTTCTCTGAGGTCTCAGTCTTGCGGAGCTGCAATGGCACCCTTCAGCAAGGATGCCAGCCGATCGACCTCACACACAGGACAGCATCGAGACCGTACAGATATAGATTCATGCCAACGACCTCCAATGGCCCTTACCCGGCAGAGAGTCATAGTCATCGCTGCTTCCTCGTTGTACTGAGGTATCCGCAGCACGGTCAGTGCTCGCAGTACTGGCAGCCTTCAACCACGAGTTCAGAGCGGATACCTCCACAAGCGGCATGTTGATCTAGGAAGAAGATCACCCGCTGACACCACACATTGCCAATGAACCATCGGGCAAGATGCCTGCGCTGTTGGCTCCTGCAAACATGTCTGGCAGATTCTTTGAGAGCATCCATCTGCCAGCACTGGCTGCACCTGCTGAATCTGCTGTAGACTTGCTCGAAGGGCCTTGCCGGAAGGTGCCTGGAATGATTGATTGATTCATTGAGCAAAACAGGCAATTGGGCAGATACAGTCAAGCGACGTGCGCTGCCGCAGAAATCCACGAGCCGGCAGAAGGTACATGTGCCCCGAGGTCGGCATCCTTTGAGTACAAGACCACAGAGCCCACATATTCCTCATGGCCCACATGTCAGCAAGTCAGTTACAGTGGCTTCGCCTCGTTGGCGCCAACCGCTGCCTCATTGATGCTGCAGCCGGAGCCTTGCCAGCCAGCCTCGCACTCGCAGATGCCTGCCTGGCAGGGGCTGTTGCTGAGGATGCCTGAAACCACTTGCGACACTCCTTCAACAAAACAATTCCTCCGAACAAAATCTGCAGCCACAGTGAAAGACCACTCGTTTCAAGCAAGGCCTGGCACGTGCCATGGCCACTACATCCTCCAGGACAAGCCAGAGCAAGTTCTTCATCTTCTTTGGTGACCTGAAACAGAAATCAACCCTGCTCTCGTTTACTGCCCTATTCGATCTTGTGACACTGGCACTTCGGCTGCATGTACATCGCTAAAGGGTTTAGGGTTTACGGTTTAGCGTTGAGGGTTCAGGGTTCAGGCTTTAGGTTTAGGGCTGAGGGTTGAGGGTTGAGGGTTTCAAGTTTCGGGCTTAGGGTTCAGGGTTGAGGGTATAGGTTTAGGTTTAGGGTTCAGAGTCTAGAGTCTAGGGTTCAGGGTTTAGGGTTTGCACAGATTTGCGCGTACATCCATCACACACACATACACATACACGATAACACATTGATTCGGGATCGAACATGACTAAATCCATGCCTGCCACGCAAGTTGTGGATCTTGTGGACAGGAGAACGACAACGACGATGAGAAACGTGCAGGCACAATGCATTCAATGCATCATACATTCACCCCAGCACCCTTCAACATATCAGGACAATCAAAGCCAGGAATCAGCCGCACGCTGTCGCGCAATACATGCACGCAGCACTTCCGCAAGAATCACATCAGCTCATGTGACAAAACCTGCCATTGTGTGAGGCATGTACATCCCGTGCGTTGCCGACACAGCCCTGATGTCCAACAGTCTGCTAAATTTCCGTTCTGGGATGTTCGGGGAAGGCTGTCGCCTGCGCTACGCCCCCAACGGTATGGCCTACATCCTTGATCGCAAGTTGACCCGTTACTTCTCGTCTCCAACGTCCGCTCCCTTGCAGATAGCATCCTAAACAAGAACCCCACCCCAGACGGGAGTTTGGAACTGCGAAGGCCTGCTGCAGCTGCAGCTGTAGTGGCTTAGGCTTTGCTGCGGATATCAGCTCGCATGCCTAGGCAGCTCCACACATTGGCCACTCGACTTGCATCCTTCACCTAACATCGAGCGCGCCTCTCCACGGAAACCTTCCTGGCACTTGCACTGGCCAAGCCTTGAAGACAAAATGTGCTCCGAAAACGCAAGTAATTCTAAATGACATGTCCCGACAAAGTGCATGTGCGGTACATGTGTAATAAGGCCTCTGAGCCACTGACCGACACACGCCTTTACCGGAGCAGGTCGGGTCCGCGCAGGTCTTCCTTGCTGCCTGTCCACGGGGATGTATGTGTTTTTAACTCTGATTTGCTATAGAGGTCTACACCGCGGGTTACACCGGCAGACTGCACATTCAGGAAAAGAAGAGCCGCAAAATCGGGAAGACAAGCGGCACAGCAGCAGCAGCAGCAGGAGGAGGAACAGACAGCCGACTTGAACGGTCAGAGCACATCAGCGCTCTGGCGGCCTGGGTGAGGCTGAGTCTGGGCAAAGCTTGAAGGTAGTCCTCCGGAAGCTACACACAGAAGTATGAATTGCGCCATAAATAATTGCGTAGCATGCACGTGTAGGTAGTGCAGGCGCTGTGTGGCCGCCAGGCAGATGCAGCAATGTCCTGACAAGCCGGCCCCGTCCAGCCATCACGGCAAAAGCAGGTACCATCACGACAATCACCGTGGCTGTCGCAGTTCAATGGACAAGCCTTTCGAGGCACGCTTCTGTCGGCAGCAAGGAAACAAGTCCCACGAAGTCTATCTTTTGAAGCTAAAACACCACCTTCTTCCTCTGCTTGACCTCGTTCTGCCTTGCTAGTTCCTGCTTCTCAGCAGCCAGACCTGACCATTGCGACAGGGCGAGGGTATTTGCAATCGCTGTGATGCTGTCCTTGAGTGAGGATCGAAGCCAGCGAGAACGGCTTCTCCAAAAGCTGTGAGCAGTCCTTCTGTGAAAACTCGCTGATGCTGTCTAAGCGGACTGGTATCAAATTGCTTTTCGAGACTCCTCTCCACCGAAATTCTCCGAGCATGAACATCGACCTGGCAGAGTCGGCCATTAACACGACATTACACTGCATAACACGACCCTGCACCAATCCTCGTCAAGGCTTCACCTTCTGCTTAGCATGGGGGAGGGGCCTACACGGCATTGTCCATTTCCGCTGCAATCATTGAGGCACCGCTTGTGCTCACCTGAAAGATGCTCGTGCAACGCAATGGGAGAAGATAGAGAGCAGACATTCTCAACATGCTTCCATAGCCAGGCGGCAAGATTGGCCATAGTACCCTTGTCTGCAAAGACATTTGCCGGCCAAGCAGATGCCCTGGCTGTTACAGTCCAGGCTGCAACTGCGGGTGCCAGCCTGCGGCCGTCAACATCCCGCAGGCAACCGGCCACGAAATTGACAGCGGTTCTGAGATCAAGGCCGTCGAGGAAGCCTTCAAATACATGTGCACGGAAACATCAAGAATACATATGTACGGAAACATCGAGAATTGCTCAATACTTCCAGTGCCTGCAATCCACTGAACTCATGACCAGGAATCATGTCCTGCCGAGATACTGTATACCGCTGTTCCCCAAAATTCCCCCAAGTATTCTGCACCTTGTACACACACCGAACCTGAAGCTGGCTCCTTCTTGTTGCGCGCATTGCCGACAGCACGCTCAAGTCTTTCTGCTGCATCACGCTCGTTCTCCATCTTTGCTGCTGCGAAAAGCCTTCAGCCGCGATTCGGGGGACGGATGGGGACGGTATAAGGCAAAGCCGCTGTCTCAAGGCTTCGTACACTGTTCGAACATGTTCAGACCCGTCGAACTCTCTGGGACCCCGGGCTTGTCTGCAGTTGCCCACGCACTCTCTGCCGCTCGCCGAGACTGCGCAAAGCTTCGGACCGATGCATCGGTGATATCGGTGATCTCCTGCGACTGATCCTGCAAGTGCCTTCCCTTCGTGCCGAGAACCAACTGTGCAGAATCCAACGGGTCTGCTGCTAGAGGGGGCATTGAGGACATAGCCGCCATAGCCACATTCTTTTCAGAAACTTCGGTGTCCAGAGAAAGCTGGAAGCTGCAGTCACGGCCTGCCCAGCTGCCTTCACAAATACATGTTCCGAGAAGCCCACAGGATCCATGACCAGAGCAACCGTTTTGGCACGCAGCGTTCACTGGTGCAGCTAGCAGCACTGCTAGCGCTCCAAGCTGCGACAGCATGACCCGACTTGCAGCTCTCGTTGTTGGTATGCGAACGGTGAGCCTCCGCCTAGGTCCCTCACACGCACCGCAAGCACGCGATGCCCACTGATCAGTACGCTAACGGTGAGAAATGGCTGGGGGAAGAGCCATAGGGCTGACTGCGGCACACATCCAAGGCAGGGCCCAGTACGGCCAATAAGGCTGTAAGTACAATAGTTGTTTGCAACATGTCTGGGTAGATCGACATGAGCAATATGACTATCTACGATATTCTGCAGACTTCTCGCAAACAGAATCTGAAGACGTTGCAACACGTTGTGGGGCCCTTCTGGGGAGTAAGGGGGAAGACAATCGCCACCTGGCGAAGTTCTGCAGGACAACTGGGCAATCCTCGGCGAAGCTCGAACACCTTGCGCATGGATTGTCTCGATTAGCATACATGTGCAAACGAACACAGCTGCATCGGCAATCCGTTCCGCAACAACATGCGCTGACCTCGTAAGTACCCGGAAAGGGAGTCAAGTAGCCACCCGGGATTGGGAAGAACTTGAAGCCCTCCTCTGACGAGAACACAGTTGACTGGAATTGAATACGAGTGACTACAACATCTACAACGGTAGAGCATGTTGCACGGCCCAGCAATCCTTGTACCTCGAAGGATTGCTGAAAAACTCGCGGCTGCAGCGGTACAAGTCATTCAGGCAGGCCTGCTCCTGGGAGATTTCAAGGCCAAGGCTACACCGCAACCGCGAGCCCAACCAGCCCATCCTCGGGGGTGAACTGCACGATGACATACCTCTTTGGCCAAGGCATAATGCATACAGAAAATGGGTACGAAAGCGCGGCACTACAACCCTCCGGTGAAAGCATTCGCCCGGTTCTCAGAAATTCTTGCCGGCATCGCCCTTTGGCTTTCAACGCCTCCAGTGCCTGGCCCCAACTCTGCAGCATGTGGACACATGTGCTGTGCAAACTAGGTACCTCCAAGCAATCTCTGAGATCTCTACGTTTGCGCATGTTTGCGCCTTGCACAGGCATCACACAACATTGAGCCGCGGACCCATTTCGGATTTTCACTGCAGCTGCCGTGCATGCGCAGGCATGGCGGAGGAGTGCTTGGCAAGAACCTGGCAAATGATCACCAGGAGCTTGAACAGATGTGCATCAACGCACGGTATGTACGCTGTACTTACTCTTCCCTGGCCCCGGCCTGGATCGCTGAGTCGACCATGTGAGTCGACATCTCTTCCTAAGATCAAGAAGCTCAATACAATTGCAGTCAAGATCAGGCAGGATTCGTCAGAGACACTCTGCGAAGAAGGAAATCAAAAGCGTGACGAGGATGGTGAACGGCCTTCGATAAGCACCCCTTCCAAAGGGCTCGCAAGACAAGGTTTCCGCCCAAGCTTTCCGAGGCACAGAGAAACGAGCACGCTCAGTGCGTGGCAAAAGAATCAAACCCGGGGCGGTTTCAACCCGACAGTCTTGGTTCTTGTGGTTTTCACACCAGACCGTTCCCTCACACTGAGGGCGGCTGGATTTCATGAATTCATGGAGTGCCCACCCCAAGAGAAGCCCGGAAAGAGTCCCGCCGAGCATCCCTGCAGGTGCCAATTGCCAACTTAAAGAAGCTCACAGAGAGTCCCACCGAGTACCTCTGGAGTGCCCACCGAGAGGCTCGCGGAGAGTCCCGCCGAGTATTCCCGAAGGGCGCTCCAAAGAAGCCCGGCAAGGAGTCTGCCAGTTGTCCCTGGAGTGCCCACCCCACAAAACTCCGGGAGACTGCGACGGAAGCTTGTGGCTAATCATCCTATTCCCTTGTCCGACACATCGGTTCTAGATAAGCAGAGTGGGGACGATCCAAGTAACATGTTTCTTTTAAGGGATGGACGTCTTCAACTTGAGGTGGAGGTATGCTATTTCACCCCAAATTCGAGACATTGAGGTGCTGGACATCTTAAATTAAATTGTGGAGCGCATTTCTTATTTCAGGCCTCTCAGCTTCCAGCCTGAGACTCCCCCACACTGAGATGTTGCGGGAATGGATGTCGTAATCGGTGTTTCGAAGTGAGGGATGGAACACGGTGGAATTGTTTCAAGGGCTGGGAAAAGCAGATTCTTGAGATGCCGAGGCTCATCAGACTCGTTTCTATTCCAGCGAGGTCCCTACAGCGTTTCTCGGAATTCATCCCGGTCCAGCCTCAACCCCAATGCACTCGGCAAGGGCGAGGTGCAAATCTCGCCAATGTGATGTGTTAACAATCCCTAACCGCAGTACATCCAACAAGAGTGCCGGATGCATCTTCGTCTGCTTTGAGCCACGCTTCCAGCCGCATCGTCGAGCACAGCCAACTGTGGTTGGAATTGCGTTGCCTTGTGAGACTCTGCACTTTGTGTCAACAGATGTCAACAGCCTTGCGTGCACGGCAGCCTTACGGCACATTCTGTCACCAGCCCGCAAGATAATATGAAGCATTGCGAAGCTAAGTTACTCTAATCATCTCAACCTCATCTCAGGCTCGAGCCGCGAACAGGCGACGGCCTCGCGCCAGAGTTGCCAAGGAGCTACTTGCAACCGTAGTGCTGTCAGTTCTGTCTCGTATTCTCTGCTGCTCGGGTCTTCCAATCTCTGCTCAGCAGTTCTGCGAATCCCATACTCGAGGCCTTGTCCTCCAGCTGCACTCAGCCGGAGGCGCTGTTGACATGGTTGCCAGGAGGGAAGATCCCACTACCTCACAAAGCACTGAAACAACGAGCTGGGAAGCTTGACAGTGGCACTGTGCAGCCAAGAGTGCATCCTTGAACGCCGCCGGCGATAGCTGCAAACGGCTTCGGACAATGCTTGATCAAGTGATCAAGATATGCGGTCTGCCTGTGCACCATTCAGACCGAAGACCTACCTCGGCAGTTCACCGTAAGTGCCCGTCCCGAAGCTGCACCTTTGGCTCCTCTGACTTGTCTTAGCTTCACCTTCGGCTCGGAAGCAAAGCTGAAGCATGCCGACTGTGACCAATGAGCAGCTGCGCTCCAAAGCAGAGAGCCTCGACAGTTTTGCCGTGGATTTGCTGCGTCGCCCCTGAGCTCAGAACCTGAGCAGAGCATCGACCGTGTCCATGCAAGCTCCGGGCAGCTGAGTTTTATACTGTTGAGAACTTTATTCGGAAGATGTGTGCCGAGATACTCTAGACTGGATGTACTTCTTTCATACAAATCTCACCGATGGTTTTTCCATAGTAGAGGTGGTACCTTGCTGCGGAGCTTCGGCAAGAGAAAGGAACCTGATGTAGCCACACAAATGGCAAAGCAGTGAAACGCTGGGAGGGAAGGAAAGACAAAGACTAGCTTTACAGGGAGTGAACTGAAACGAACTGAGACAAGAGCATCTGTGCCTGGGTGTCGACCGAGTCTGCAACGCTCCAAGGAATAGGCATTGGTCGAAGAAAGCATCAAAGCAGAGTGAGCAAGCCAAAATGATCAACCGAGGAAACAGGCATGAGGCGAAACCGGAGTGGGTGCGGAGCACAGGAGCAGCCTCAAATGCAGCCAAGAAGAAAGCTGAACTGAGCCTGGTGCCCAGGCAGGCAAGAACAGGGAGACGAAGGGCTCATAGCACACCAAGCAGTTACGTTGTGATAGCGATATCATGCGTGCTCACTATGTTGGCGATTCGGTCGACTCAACGTGGCAGCACGTTGCTTTCTGATGAAGCGCCCATCCGTGCTTACACCCGATTAGCCATGTCGGGTCAAGACCCGCGACGGAATGGGACATGCCGCAGATGTTGTTTTCGCCTAGGGGGCCGTGTCGGAAACTATCAGGCTATCGTGCAGAAGTCAGAGTAGCGTACGACAGTGAGTTCAGGATAGTTTGACGAGCCAGCCTCGGCACTTCTGCACATCACGCCAGGACACGCCCATTGTTCCAAGCTCGAGTGCGGATGGCCAGCTTTACACTTCTGCTTAATTTTGATTCTGACTTTCTCACTGAAGGCTCTTGGAGTCGAGGTGCAGCTCTTTCTGGCCGAATGCCTAGATTGTACCTTGCTGCCAACATGTGCCAACTCATCCTCCTGCAGGTTGATGCAACTATCAAGCTGGGCACCGCACACTGCATGCGTAGATTCGCAACAAGCCACACTAGTACCCCGTACAAGTAGCTAGACTCTGCCTTTTTGCTGTCGGTGCGATATTGTAGCCGAGGGCACCACCTTCTCTCGTCCACCTGGCTCCTTGAACTCCACAAAGCCGAAGCCCTGCAGGCTACATGCTATTGAGATGTGTTTTTCATCTGCGGCTCTCATTGTTCCCATCTGAAGCACCTTGGGCTTTCCTGTTTTCTGGTTCATGACCACAGTGGCATCCTACGGGCACCAGGACATCTGGCATCATGGGTCTTTTGCATAAGAACATTCAGCTGCTTCGGTACAGGGCTCCTGGACGCGGCCAAACTGTTCAAAGTGTTTCCGTAGCTCCTTGTCATCCACCCTGACATCGCTATCGGCAGAAAGCCAACATGAGCCGACTGTCAAAGAAAAACCAAAAACATTCAAGCTCATTCCAACTATCTCAAGTAATCAGTAGGGAGCGGACGAAGCCGGCAGACCTCCAATGAAGATTCCGCGACCTTCGTCCTTCTAATCGGCATTGGCATACTAGCCACAATGATGGACAGACATGCATGGACTCTGAAGAGGAGCATGAGCAATAGGTTGAATTCCTTATCAAAGCGCAACCATATTAAATATGTCTGACAGAATCCCGACAATCTGGTGTCTCCGCCTTGCCATTGTTCGCCGCACCTGGCAACATGCTCCAGCATCAGGCGCTCAAGTCCTTTGGGCTAGTAACCGGTGAGTCAACACCCGGCCAACGCGACTGAGAACGCAGGGAAAAAGAAAAATTCGACAAAGCACCGTTAGCCCACATTCATCTGACTCTAAGATCTGCAGGAAACTTTCCTCAGAATTCACATGACATTGCTGGCACATCCACCGAGGTTCTACACATCTAGCAAGATCTAGCCATTGCAGCCAGAGGCTAACAGGCCGATTGCAGCCTTCGGCACACGTTGCCAAAGCAAGAGCTTTGGCCTGGATCTTGCGCAGTCTCAAGGTCGCGGCAGTAAACTGATTGCTTGGATGCCGTGAGCTCTCGAGCTGTGGCCACGGCTGCTTCCACTGCCTGTAGAGACGTGAGACGTACAACACGTGCCAGCTCAACTTAGCCCTTCCATTCCCTTCCTACGGAGCTGCTCTCCCTGAAAAGCTGAACCCTCAGCTGAGGCGGGTGTCTGGTCTAGTGAAAAAGTGCAAAAATCTTGTGGAGCTGCAAGGCTCATCCTGCATGGATCTGCACGGCGTAAGGCTTCCGCAAGGCTTCCACACTCCAAGGTTTCCATAGGGCTGCACAAGATATGACATTTCGAGCAGGAAAATGATGGAAATGGCTTCCGTTGGCTTGGCAAGCGTTCTGCTTCGTTTCTCCTTCCTGGGTCTTCCTGGGCCCTTGGCTGCCTTGGCCTTAGATCGTTACAGGAACCAAGCTCCAATTCCTTAGCACAACGGTTCAAGGTTCAACGGCAAACCTTACACACGCTCTCCAAAGAAAACACCCGATGCAATCCCAGATGGACCGCAACAGAAGATGCACTCATTCACGAACTCAACGGGCAGATGCCCAACCTTTTGCGAGACCCGATGATATCAACAAAGAGTACATTCTCGCAAAGCCTGACCTTACGCACACCACCACTCTTCAGCGGAGGAGACCATCAGCACCACATGCACGCTCTGTTTTCTGTACTGAGTTCTCAAGCTTTTGCAACTGATTCGTATGCACGAACAGACGGGGCTGAAGCTGCTGAAGATAGAGCGGAACAAAGTAGTACCAAAGTCTCAGACAAAGACATAACAAGCTCTGAGCCTCCTTGGGAGGGTTGCCACCAACCTGTGCTGGCGCATCTCTCCAGCTTATCGCATCGAGGAGTTGTAGTCTCAGAGTCGATAGAAGCTACATGACGCTTTAGGCAGTAGCTTAAGCTGTCACCTGCACTATCTTGCACTCGTCATGGGGATCATGGGACAACGAGGCCTGCCTGGGGCTCGTGAGTCGGCTTTGCCTTTGCCAAGCCCTGGCCGAAAGGAGCCTTATAGGAGCCTTAAGTCGCCTCAAGAACCTCTCGGGGACCAAGCAGGAACATCGCACGAAATCTGCACTCCGAAAGCAGAGAATTCTGGGTTGTTTGAGTCAGGGTACGCGGGGCGAATGACGTCATGACTGACTTACTCTTCACTGTGGGCGGCATGGTGTCGACGAAACCGGCTTTGTTGTAGGCAGTGTAGGCGTGATGTAGCAGTGTGAGGCGACGTCTGTCAGGACTGCAACTACAACACCAAACTCTACAGGGGCGAACTTCAGCCAAGGTTTCGTTACCAAGTTTGGCCACTACATTAAGGCCAGAATACGGAGGGCATCCTGTCCAACAAGTCTGGATCATAATGGATCATATAACAGGAGGGGATGGGCGGGCACGACAAGCTCAGGACCGAGATCAAACAACTCTTCCTAATGCCTCGAGCAACGATTTTCTCGGAGCTGGGTGTTAAGCTGAAGCCCCACAAACGCTTCCAACTCAATTTAGAGATGCATCTCTGCCTTGTCGGAATCGTTTTCGGGTTGCTGCCATCCTTCTGGTCATTTGAAGTGCTGACATCTCATGACTTTTGCGAGCGGTGAAGGAAAGACGTCCAGGCCTAGAGCCATGACCTCAACTCTAAGGCCATCTCAGACCGGACTGCACCGATGAGACCTGCCTTGCTCCGAAGTCTGAGGCTTGCACAGGCTTGCTGGCAACCTTCGCCCTGAGCATGGCTCAACACCCCAGGACCCAATAGACGCAAAGACCCAAACAAATATGTTACACATCCTCGTGGTTTAGAGATGGCTCAGTGGCCGCCTCTTATTCGCTGCTCCGAGTTGTCCGGAGAACTCGGCCTTCGGCGTGCGATCATGCAAGGCTTCTGTTGCAGCCCTCCCGAGGAGCAGACGGGCTGTCTCTTCTGCGACTTGTGCGAAGCTCCAGCCTCGCGGCATGGAGTCTGTGGAGTCTAGGGGAGTTTAGGGCATGGATTGATCTTGGGCTGCTGCAGTGGAAGAGTCCAATGGTTCCACGTCAAGAACCTGCGCCATGGCCCGACAAGTGAAAAGAGAAGGACAAAGATGGAGCCTTGCATTGAGGATATTGAGGCTTTAAATTACCCCGTGGTCACGAATGAGATACTTGGAGGCTTGTAGAAACTTCCAGGCGCTCCTGGCTATCCCCTCGTCGGCTTGAAGCTGTGCCGTACCATGTCCATTTCGCATCATCTCACTGCAGTAGCTCACAGAGGAGCAACCAACCTCGTCGTCTCTGAGAACCTCCCGCACCTCGGGGAATGTAGAACGAGCTGAATAGTCTACGTCAACCAGATAAGGAAGCCAAATGCCCAGCAGGCCTCCTCATCATGTGGAACCAGAAAGCCATCCAACCTCATTGAGCTGGGTCGACGTTCTCTTCCACAGCGAATGCACCCACGGTGTGATGTACAGTAGGGCAACATCGTCAAAAGATTCCAGGCTTCCAGCAAAATCTGAGGAAGATCTGCATTGCCACCATGGAGGTTCAGTTCTGCGCCAAAGGCAGCTGAAAAGGCAGCATTTAAAGTGAACTGCAAATTGACCCCACAGGGGCATCTGTTGCGCATGAAACGGGTAGCTATGCAACTACCTTCAGCAGAGGTTTGCTTGTTCGTGGCACCAAGAAGGCAAGGTACACGCTGAGCCAGCACTTCAGGGTCCTGCCTAGTAGTCGAGCTATATGTCCTGCGAAGTCTCTCACAGTGAAGACGTTCTCCGGAACATGGACCATGCACCTGGACAAAGCTGGCCAAGCCAAGCATTGAAAGGAAGCTGCATCCACAGCGTCTACACAAGAACAGCCACGTGCCAAGCGACCATTGCAGGTCACCGAGCCTGGCGACCATGTGCAGACTATTCATTTCAACAAGGATCATGCAATGCAGGCCTGTATGAAGCTCCACATCGCAAGCGCAAGCGCATAATGAAAAGCGTCGTAAGCTTGCCGATATTCACTGCCATTCACTGCATTCACTGCTGCAGTCATGAATACTGTCAGTGCCTTTTGCTAACAGCCACTAGCAGAAGCAGAAAAAGCAGGTGTGCAAGCGCGAGGTATCTCAGCAACTGTAGTGGTTGACGTGTAAGATCGTGTGAGCATGGGTTGTCGAGTGTTATTGGGCCCGAGAGCCATTGACTTGAGCCAATCGGAAAATTACTGGCACACACAACTTCGACCTTGACGCCATCAACTTAGTTCATAGATACCTGTGCCAGCCTGTCACATCCTTTTTGCATTTTCTCAAGAAACTCTGATGTTGCGGCAAGATGACGATCATCAAGATGCACTGGACACCCAGAGATGCACTATCCGGCATCTTGGCATCATTCGCGCGGACCTGAGCGAGCAAGAGTCATCCGCTCCGCCTGGTGCAAGTGCAGAAAAGTGCCGCACCGAAGTCGTGCTGCCAAGCTGATCCATACCAGCGGGTCACAGCTGACATGGGTTGCTATCGAGTCAGAATAAGCCGCAGCATGTCGTACCGATCCTCGTACTGCGAAATGCCGCATCTGCTTTGCCCTGTGCCTGTTGCACATCCTCGATTTAGGCTGGAAGAGAATGGCAGAACTTAATCTGGGCCCTCATCTGGATAGACAAGCACCCAGCAGCTGCATTCATCCCAGAGCTCCATGTGAGATACTTTAAGCCCTGCCAACTCAACAAGGACGCTTAGATGCTTGGGTGAGCGCGTTATGTCAAAGCGACCCTCTTTTCCAGGGGTGTCCATGTGAAATGAAACTGAGTCTTGGGACAAATTGTTCTCCTTCAGAACTATGATTCCTTGTTGCGTCAATCCAGCCGCCACATGCTGCAAAAGGTACACAGCATCCTCGTCGATCAAGTACTGCAACGTCCACTGTATCCAAATTATATCAAACTTGGCGGATGGCTGGAAATTCTCCAGCCGACAGTGAACAAAATGACAGCGATCTTTTGCGTGTGCCAAATACTTCTGAGCAGTCTGCAACCACTTCAAGGACTGATCCACAAGAGTGACATTGCCACAGACCGCCGGGAGAAGCACGTGCTTCGTGACCCTTCCAATGCCAGCACCGCAGTCCAGAGCCGAGCAAGGCTGAGTCAAGCCCTCCTCCGATGCGAAGCATGCGAGGCTCAATGCTTTGCGAAGAAAGTCTTGGGAATGCAAGACGTCCTCCTCGCTCGCCTCATCGCCGATCATCGTGCCCTCAAGAGACACACGGCCTTCGTAGCCTTTCACCCACCAATCTGCATTCACTTTGTAAAACTTGTCACGCTGCTGCCCTTGTATTAGCCAAAGTTCTGATAGGCTGCCGTACTCTCTACCAGCATCATCCACCCCGTGAATGTCATGGCCAAGTTCACGCACACGCTGGCTCAGCGATGCAGGTCGTGGTTGAATAAGCGCTCGCTTGATCTTCTGGTCTCGGTGTGGTTTCTTACCCATGGCAGGATTGGCAATTTAAAAGCCCCCGCCTGTGCCCACCCGTCCCCACCTTGGCTGTTTTACCCTTGTCGCCACATCCAGATCTTTGCATGTCGCAACTGCTGAATGTTTCATGTTGCTCAAGCACTTTTCTCCTAAGCATCAGTCCTGGCAGCATTCAGGCATGCAATACTCGAAAACCGCCAATGCCACAACAAATATGATCCAACCATGCTGCAGGTATCTGTGGGTTCGTGAGGCTGCGGGGCTTCCAAACTGCAATGCCTCCACAGTTTGAAAGGGCTATCAGATTCGGATTCCGAGCTCCAAACATTCGTGAAGCAGAAGTCTTCTCCATGATGTTTCTAGATGGGTTGCTGAACAACCGGATGGAGAGGTACTGCCCGTGCTTTGGAAATGGAGATGATGTCCAGAGGCATTGCTATCCCTACACTTTTCCTCCCCCGACCAACGTCCAAAACGACAGACAACATACGTCACCACTTTTGCCTGTAGCCGACGAACCAAATGCTCTCGCTGAAATCTCGCTACACTGGCAGCTTGGACTGGCAAAGGCACTTTGCACAGCTCGTCCAGCATGGCTCGGCTACTTGGTGCTTCTGCAGTGGGGAGCTGCTTCTTCTCGACGGATCTGTTCGAGCTATCCGCAGCTGTCCTCAAGTCGGGTCACCAGGTCACCTGCACAATCATTGGCATGATAATTTGAGCTTTTCGAATGCACTTGAGAAGTCAAGCCTCCAGGCAGCCGTCTCCGCGAAAAGAGGCGCTTCAGCGTTTTGCATTGCTCGCTGATGGACTTCATGCCTGTCGCACAATAGCGCGATAAGCGCAACACTTCCTGCAAGTTTTGACTCTACAGGTTACGCGCAAATCAGCATCTGTGGCTGCGAGGCATGTTGGAGGGTCTGTCGCACATGTAGAGAAGCGGCACCCAGGATCTGAACTACAAGTAGCGTTGTCCACTTGAGGTCATGCCCTGCCAACATGGATGCTAGGCCAGCCACACTCCAGGCGCCACAACAAATCCCGAACGGTCTTGGGGCTTTGTGATGTGCGTTTTTTGCGGCTTGGCCGCCCTGGGACTGAGGCTGGAAGGTTCGTGAAAGTCGAGAGGCACTCATGATTTGGCGCTTTGGCGGACATCTGGCTTTGAATCCTTTACTTGCCAGATTGAGGGCACCTGCGTGATCGGTAGTAGCTGGATCGCTTCTTGGCATGTGGGTAGGTCAGCATACTGGACTGAATACTTTAAAGGAAGATGTTCGACAGCCTTCACATAGGCTCGGCTAGTCGTGGAAAAGAAAGGTTCTGGTGCTGAACTAACCTGTGTGGTTAGGCTGGCCAGTGATAAGAAGGCGTGCTCCGGCAGTTCCCATATGAGAACAAATTGCGCCTTCGCCGCCCGTACTCGGCACAAGCCCGAAAGGAACAAGCCGACGTAAATGGCTGGCACATGCGGCTAAAAAAGTACATAGACCATACAGCATGCAGCATACTGTACATGCTCCAACAAGCCTAAAGGAGCAAAGCTGGAAGCCAAACCAAGCGCAACGAACAGCCAGCAAAGCCAGCAAAGCCAGCAAAGCCAGCTAACCAATAGTCCTGCAAAGTGATAGGCGGCCTGTGGCTTTCTTTTCCTTTTTGGCAACGGTGCTTCGTCAGCCTGTGCGTCATAAGGCCTTGGATTTGAACACATGGCCAGCCTCGGCAGAATACTTGCTTAAACTTAGCGCCGCCTTGGCTTTCTGGCCATTGTCCTCGAAGTCGCATGAGACACCGCTCTCTTGCAACATGTACGTCTTACACAAAGCATTGGCTGCGACAAAGACTGTGCTGGTCCTCGATTGTGAAGTCAGGATCTGCGAACAAGGCCTCAGAGTGCACCAAGTCGACATCCGCAGGAAGCAACATGCGAAAGCACACAATAAACACTTTCTCTGACTTTCCCGCTTTCCCCCCCCAAGCCGGTTGCCTGGAATCGCTGGTCTTCTAGGATGCGCTTCGCCTTGTCCGCTGCCTGACCGACGTGACAGCATGGTCTTCCAAAAGCTGTCAAGCAATGGTGCCCGCACGACTCTGTATGATCCGAATGTCACTTCGCCTGTCTGCCTGCCTGCAATCATGTCTGCATCAACGATTTTTAGTGTACGAATTACGAATTGCTTGTTTCCGTTGCAAGTATTACAAACCTGCCGGAGCTAGAGACAACTCACGATTCTGTGAGTAAATTGATTTCCTCAAGTCCTTACTGTGCGAGCCTCAGCTACATTGCTCTGACTTTAGGGTTGATGCGCTCAGGGGAAGCTTCTCCACCCTGGTATCTCTCCAAGAACCTTCCAAGGTGACTAGCAGGCCAAGCGAATTGCAGTTTAGATCTCGTTTACTTCGGAATCTTTAAGTTGCCTGCGCTGCGCCTGGCAACATACTGTGCTCAGAAACCAAGCACGTGCAGAAGGAGTGAAACCTAAGATTCACTGAAGGCCAGGAGTTGCGCTTCTTCATGCTGAACAAAGGTTGCTTGCAGGAAGACTTACAATCTGCTTGTCGAAGGACAGGCTTCTGCTGCTGCACGGGCCAGACACACATGCGAATCCACAAAGTACACCCCCGAAAACGCCAAACAGTCAAAGGCACGTCAAAGAAACAAAGGGAGACGAGGAGCACAGCAACAGGACAAGGCCACCCACATGAAGGGAGACAAAGGGACACGAAGGGAGACAAGGAGCCCAGGAATCCGGCAACAATCCTCAGAATGTCGGCAAGCCTTAAATGAATTTAGAACCCCAACAGTAGACTGTTTGGGGAAAAAGCGTGCAAGTTGGGTGAGGGATTGGGATGAAAGCTAGTGCAGGGACTCCAGAGGTTTGGCGAGAAGCTAGAGATCTAGTTGCGCCATGTGTACTGAAGACCAAGTAATGATAAAGAGTATTCCTCCGGCACGCTCGAACTATCACCAGCACGCCGAGCATGGGCCTAGATGCAGGTTTCGGGCGTCGGTTGAAGGATGGCGTTTCTGGCGTTTCTGGTCCGGGTCGTCTCGGCCGATTCTTTGCGACCTCCTGCAGCTTTTGCTTCCGGCTCAGAAATCCCCGTCGCAGAAGTCTCCGCGCCGAGAACCCCTGAAAAACCCCACTGGATCCATGGAGGGACCCCCAGTTATAGTATGTATACATATATATATATACATGTATATATATACATATATATATATACATATATATACATATATATATATAGACATACATGCACATAATATTCATTGAGATTTTCCCCTACACCGTATCGCACAGAGTACCTCTGGAGTCCCCACTCGGGATTACCCTTGCAGTGGTTGTGAACCGTTTGGTTTTCGGGTGGGTGGAGATGCTCGAAAATGTTCCAAGTAAACATGCTTTGTATGTTGTTGCGTCCTTGGACATGTTCTCGGGCAAGGACAAGTGCAAGATTGAAGGCAAGCAGTACACAAAGACAACCCTAAACCTCGAACCCTAACACTAAACTCCAAACCTAAGCCCAAGACCCTTGACCCTCACAAGTGCACGTCCGCCTCCTTCCGCTTTTTGGACGCACCAGCTCCCGAGCCTGTCGGCCATGCGCTCACAAGGTTCACTGCGATGCACCCACAGGCGTCCTCAGAAGCTTCCTCAGGACATACACTTGTGCCTTCTTCTGCAGTGAGCTGCAGCTGCTCGTGGAAGCTGGGGTTGACGTCCACCTGCACTACAAATCAGCCAGTCGCAGGAACGACTGGGTGAATCGACCAGCTGCTAGCTGCTACGACTGTTTGTGAAGGCTGGCCTTGTTCTTGTTTCTGATACGGGTTCGCATGGTGCGCTTGGCTTCGAGCCTCTCTTTCACCTCCGTACGACCAGCCCACAAAATTCAAACAGCGCAACGTGGACTCAGTGGACTGGCCTGATCTCAGCAGACAACTGCGCATGTTGCAACATGCGACCGGTCAACACCAGAATCTGCCAGACTATGTTGCCTTCTGCTTGCGATATTCCTCGAATGCGAAAGGATCCAACGCAGCTTTCAACTTCGCATGGAGGCGGTAGTCCTCGCAAAACAATTCCACGAACGCACCCCTTCCTCAGCTCTCCTCCCAGTCTCCCTATCAGCAAATCGCAGCACCGTCCATGAAGAAGCCATGCATGTAGGGCTGCAGATACTTCGTGCCAACCAGCCTCAGCGGGCCAAGCTGTGCAATCTGATAGCTGTGCAACCTGGTGGTTCATATAGTCGCCCTTCACTCATTCGTTGCCAAACGGCTCCGTTGCACCAAGCTGTTCAAGTTGATCCTTTGTGACAAACTGGAAGTCCTCGTGCGACGTTGCCAAGCATTGCACGAAACAGGCAAGAAAGAATCCGGCTACGGTCTTGTGAAAATGTCCTCAAACACTGTCTTCTGCTTGGTCTCTTCCAGCTCCTGTTATGTGCAAAGCTGCATACTATGTACAATATCCGAAACTGCTTCTGAGGCCAGTATCGCCAAGCCTCGGTGATGTTGTCCAGGAATGAACACCACCTCATTGAGTAATACAGGAATCAAGGCTCGAGCAAGCGGCGATCGCCACATCTTCACACCGACAATTTGACCAGTCCATCCTTCAGCTAAGCCGCGGCGGTGCTAACCCCACGCTTGGGATGAAAAACAGCCTCAGCGTTGCAGCGATCCCGATCGGAATGTGCCCCAAAGCGTTTCAGCCAAGCTGCCCAATTCTCCTTGGAATGGGTGGATCATCAAAGACAGACGGCACTTGCATGCACTTACTCACACGTGCACCTGAGTACTGCATCAAGTTACTGATGGTCGTTCGCCACAAACATCAAGCCCGAATTCGGATAGAAGCTAACGTCGTTCACAACCTTGGCTGTGGGACGTGCTGGCACTGTGTCGCTCCACCAATGTAGAGTCCTCACACTTGTTCATGCCAATGCTATGCTACGAATTGCAGCCTGGAGGCACTTTGTGATTCGACAGAAGCTTTCATTGATCCGGTCGTCGCACCCCAGATCTGATCCACACCCGCAAATTGCCAGTGCAGAGGCTAGGAAGCTAGGCCAGCTTGTTGCTTCAGCACCACGACTAGGCTTTACGGGCTTGCTGGCTCAAGGTTTAAGGCTTGAATACGTAAGGACATGAAGTTCGAGTCTGGCGATGTCTTGCATGGCTCCGTGGTCACAATGTAGGCATGACACACTGTCAGCCAGCCTTTATGGATTTCTTGTCAGAGGATGCAATCAGCAGATCTGATGACTCCGGACCGCAGGCATGGAAGCAAAGCGAAGTGATTGCATAGTCATTCCTGAGCTCTCTGCAGCCACAAGACTCAACCAGGTCAAAAAAAAAAGCTCTGTCGATTCGAGCTTCTCCATGCAGGGCTGTAGAATTGCTGTAGATATCCACACCGTTCATTTCAAGCAATGACGAAGGTGGCAGCTAACCTAGGTCAAGTCGCATGTGGTCCCGCTCAGCCAGTGGGCGGCTGCTGCGCAAGTCATAGACACGGACCAGGCCCTGACTCATGTCGGGAGCAAAGGTTTCACAACACCCTGTTGGAGCATCACACGATTGTGCACTCGACAGTTGCTTTCATGTTTGCACAAATTAGCGTTTGCTATTGTTACTCACGGTCGTGGGGCAGAGATGCCGAAAGCCGTTCATACCTTAAGGACGCAACACGATGGATGATACATGCTAACACCAACCAAGTCATGTTGCAAGGAGGGACACAGACAGACAAGCGCCGCTATTTCATGAACTCGAAAGTCGAGACGGATGACATTTCGTCGGGATGATTTGCATCGTGCCTGCCCTGACACGAAAGATGATGCGAGCAAGTTCATGCTGGTAAAGAAACGAATCTCTCTTCGCAAAATTTCTTGCTTTCAGGGATGATGTGGCTTCTGACAGTGCAGGCATGGTGATGACACGTAGCCTCAGACGTGCCCGCGGCAAAGAACATGCCGTTGCCGGAGTAGGCGCAACGGGTCACCTACAACAGAGACATCCGCACACTTGAAACCACTTGTGTTTGCCAGGATAGCCATAGCCTGGATGCTTTCAGACAGCGCTCTGTCATCAACCTTGTTTGCACATGGCAAGGCAGCACTGATGCTGCACGTACAGATGCACAAGGATGGCAGAAGCGCGGTATTTGCACTAGTGGGGCAAAGGGCGGCACTGAAGTGTCAGCTTATACCAGCCCTCTGCTCAGGCTTTTATTGGTTTTGGCAGCCTGGTCTTCGAGATGTCGCGCGTTACAAAAACGTCATGCTGATTTCCTCCTATGATCCCCTGTAGACCTCTGTAAGCCCGTTGACTATTGGGCGGATCGTTCCGAAACGCAGCAAAGAACACCCCTTCACCTTCCATGTATCATCACTTTGCGCAGAAGCTGCAACTATGAACACGAATGCAGTATGAAAGTAAGCCAGGCACCTTCAACGACTGAAGTGGAGATGCATGGTCCCTCAAATCCCACGATTCGACGACAGCACCATCACCACAGCAGCTCACGATGGGCAGTCGAGGATGCCTTGCACTTGTGCATGACTCAACTCGCAAGAGCAATGAACAGAATGAAGCATTTACCCGACAATTTCGGACGAAAGTCGTGGCCACTTCGTTGACTTCACTCATCTTCTGCGCTTCGATTGGCGTCAGGAACGTGCCAGCCTCCAAGTCTATCCTGAGGCAGACTTGCACACGCAAATGGCGAGGGACAAGTTGCACGTGGCTCCCGGGCCTGTACACCTCCTGTGATGACCCACCCACAAACAAGGTGCACGACTCGCTGTCGTAAGTGACGCTGCGGCCACCTTGGTGAACGGCTTCATGCAGATCCCAGCTTCTCAGATACGGCACAGTGCTCTCAGACCCGGGCATTTCGGAACCCTCATACGGTGATGGCGCCCATACTGGGAATGAAACTCTAAAGTGCGGTCATCCATCAGCATCACCTGCAACTCACGTGGTAAGGATGAAAACAAATCTCAAACGACGACCAACCTCCTTCACCGCAAATTACAACAAATCACAGCGATTACCACGAGATGACCCCAAAAGTAGTTGCAGGAACGACGAAAGATATTGGCACTGAAGACATGTTCCCACAAGGCCTTGACGTGTTCTTTCCCCGTGTGTCATCGTTTTGTCCAAAGGGTTTTGTGCGATAGCTTGGAGATTCGTGGCTTTTATCTGAATAACTGAATGGCCCATGCAACAAAGCTGGCCCCAGCAAACGCTCTCACATGGAATGTCAAAGTAGGAGAGCGAACATGATGGCAGCTACGAGTACATAAGCGAAACTGGCACTACGGTGTGAAGCTGAAAGTGGAGCTGGGCGCATCTGGCGCAGACCACACACGAAGACCAAAACACAGGAAGGTAATCATGCACGACAACCCAGCATCTCGAGGTAATGCATGTCTGGTCTACCACTCCGGCGAGCTTCACTGCGGAAACAAGGATTTGGATGCTTTGGGATACTCCAGGGCTTTGGTTCTTTAAGTCTAGCTTTTGTCCACTGACCGAACGAAAACAAGCCCAACTAAATAAATAACTTGGAAGGACCGAGTTACGAGCCCGAGTCAGGCTGCCAAGCTTCATCATACTGTCACATGCCACATGAGCAAAGTGTGCAACACACAAACCAGCACCCTTTATCATCCTGATACCTCATTGCTGAGATAGTGCTGCAAGCGAGGTGGCACAAAACTAGGACAGTCGCGAGGATCACAGCCCGAATATGCCAGATACATCAACAACAATCCATCAACAACCATCACACAATCAACAACCAACCAACAACCAACAACCAACCACCAACAACCAACAACCAACAACCCACAACCCACAACCCACAACCCACAACCCACAACCCACAACCCACAACCCACAACCCACAACCAACAACCAGCAACCAGCAACCAACAACCAACAACCAACAACCAACAACCAACAACCAACAACCGACCACCAACAACCAACAACCAATAACCAAGAACCAACAACCACCAACAACCAAGAACCAACAACCACCAACCACCAACAACTACCAACAACCACCAACAACTAGACCCACGGCCACAACCACAAGCACAACCAGCACACGAACGTGAACACTTTGAAAGATGTGTCCTGGCGTCGAGAATCTAAATGGATTCTTGGACAATCAGCTTGCTTCTGGGATGCTCTATTCTGTGCAAGCGGCCAGCTTCTTCCAATCCTCGGACAGCAACTGGAGGTCGACAACCTCCGAATCCAAACCGCCTCAGGGGTCCCCAAATGCCGAACGCAAAAGAACGCGTCATGCAAACCGTCGCGACAGGGTGTCAGCAGTTTCAGGACAAACGAATCAAAACATGCAGATGTATAGGCTGCTGTATCTGGCAAGCTGGAGCTTTGAGAAGCCGGCACGAAACGACATGTTCCCCCAACATGTAATGGCGTTACTAGCTGCATCAAGCAGATGTCTCGAGAACTTTCCAACACGAAACTGAGCTCATGCAGAGAGGAACTCTTGGAACAAGATTGACACATATTAACACGCGTGAAAACTGTGATGTCGTCGATGGTGCTGCTGCTCCAACGCACCGGCTGAAACATGCTCTCACATGCCATGTCACCTGTGTCAGCTAAACATTTCCCTCGTGAACGCTGACATTTCAGAGGAAGTCGTTGGTTTACAATGCGCGCACGAAACATTGAAACCGAAACAGGGAACTTCCCAAGCTTGATCTAAAAAGTAAATCAGGAAGTCTACATCAATCTACATAGTCTAAATACCGTTACAGTAGTAGTACCATGAAACATGAACATGCATCAACGCAGGGAGCTTGGCGGCATCACCACTTCAGGCTACATCGGATCTGACGCGACGACACCGCATATTTCAGGTGGGCTGCCAAACCTTTCCTTCAGGACCACATCACTGCATTTCATGCACTACAAGCCCTGAAGAGGAGTATAGTTAGAATGTTGAGAATGCTGCGCGACTCAGCAAGTCGCCGGCACGACTCTGAAACTGGACTCGAATCAGGAAACCAGGATTCAGGAAACTACGGTGATTCGGGAAACTGCAGTTCAAAAACTCGGCGATTCAGGAAACTACCCTATTCAGGAAGCTGGCTTCGCGCGATTCAGGAAATCACGCGATTCAGGAACCCGGCTTCATGTGATTCAGGCAAACGGTTTCGTTTCCGAATCCGCATTTTCCCGTTTCCCGAATCACGTCGCCAGTTTCTGAACCCGGGTTCTGGTTTCTCGAATCCGCGTTTCTAGCTCCCATTAGCTCCCCGAACCCATCTTCCAGTTTCGGATGCCGGTTTTCCAGTTTCCGAATCCACGTTTTCAGTTTCCAAATCCGCTGTTGACCGAATGTTGAAGCTCAGCAGCCCTAGTCCTAATACGAAGCTAACACTGATACTGATACCAATACTAGTACTTGCATTGGGCAGAGACCCTAAAACGCATGGCAAAATAAAGAACATCAAAAGTACCGTAGCACTGAAACGCGAATCTATGAAATAGTGTACAGGTCGGGGGGATCTTCACGCGACCCCTGGTACCCCTTCCCATGCGAAACGCACCACTTTTCGTGCGAAAAGACACCGACTCCCGAAAGGTGAATGTAGGAATTGAAAAAACATTCTGGAAAGCATCTATATGCATCTGTAACCATTATTCGAACAGAACTCTGAAAACAATGCCCCACAAAACGGATTGTCTCCCAGAAGTGGCAGCAGAGACATGAGTTACCGAAAGATTGACCTTTAGAACTTGCCTCATCAGACTCCCAATATTCTACACAGGCAAGTGCAACAATTCACATGCACTCAGCATGTGGCGGGAGCATTTCATTCCAAGCTCTTTCAAGTCAAAGATACGGAGCTCCTGAAGAGAGCGTCTGAAGGCATACCAGCACATGATGGATAATTATGGCAGAAATAGCGCTCCGGGGCATAGATGCCCGTGGATAAGACGTAGTCACCATCCGGGCTGACCTTTACTCGAGAAGAAGCCACGTTGAACTCGAAATCCTTGCTCATGAAGGCGGGCAGAGACAACTCATGCAATCGGAGCTTGCTGCTTGCGATGCCGATTTAGTGTTGAAGTCGAATCTCGAAGCCGAAAGCTATTTCCCATAATCCGCCGAGGCCTTGGGCCGTAGGTGTATGGGGAGCACAAAGCAGGCACCTCTAATCCCCTTTCCAATGCTGCCTGGCTGAAATGGGTACCCTCCCTAGCCAACATGTGTGCGGAAGGCGAACGTGCATCAGGACCAAGGGCCAGTTTGGGCTGGGCCACAGGCCCCACCCCCCCGACTCCCCCACCCCCCCACCCCCCCCCCACCCCCACCCCCCCCCACCCCCCAACCCGCCCAGAGCTTCAGCGTGTCGTTGCGGACTCCACATGCTCGGGGGGCTGCGCTGGGCCAGGCCGAGGCGGGTTGCGTAGCGTTAAAATTACAAGTGCAAGCAGGGTCCTGGATCAGGTCAATGCGCTTTCGAAAATCCTGCGAGTCATCTTGGTGTCAATCAACTGCCCAGATCTGCAATTGAGAAGTGAAGCACAGTGCAAGGGAGAAGACATCCTCATTGTGTCTCAGTGACCTCAAGCACAAGCGTGTTAGACAGCCGAAGCTGAGACAATCAAAACTACACTAATTCTGACATGCTGTTGAACTGAAGGCACCCAAGCCGATCCAGTTATCCCATAAGGCTGAGCGGCTGCTTCTTCTTTCTGGATTCTGAGAGCCATTGCGGCAAGGACTTGCCAGCGGACAGGTTGTACACCTTCAGCCGAGCACACGCGTGGATTTCGCTGAGTCTTCCACAGCAGGTGCAAACAAATAGCAAGCTTGCACTGAAACACGACCATCGCTAAGAAGCCCCCTATGAAATGTGACATTTTTCTCTCGCGCCAAGCTGGTTCTCTTACAACAAAAATGTTGACATGGCTTGCCGCGAGCTGACTCACAAAGCAAATGACTGACCAAAAGAAGAAGAGGACAAGAAAAGAAGAGGATAAAAGACAAGATAATCAGGAATGAAATGGACAGTTTTTCCACCTTGTGCCAGAGAACTGGAATGGCATGCGCAAAACTTTGTGAGAGATGATTCAACAGGAGTTATGGGTCCTGCCCCTCACCACGCCAGACACAAGGAATGGCGCAGCGGAACGCACCGCATGTCGTCGTCGACAACGGCCCCCTCCCTACCGCGGTGGTCTGCTTTTGAAAAGGACTTGTTACATAGCACCCTGCACAGGTGTGTACACACACACACACTCGCGCGCGCGCGCGCGCGGACGGGAAAAGTGACTCCGTTGATTTTCTTGGTCTCCCTCATAGATTTGCCAACAAAAATGCCTTTCAGATAGCCTCCGTGAGATGACGCACCTGCAAAGGGCCTGAAATCCCTATAGAGCCCTATTATGCCCAAGACACAACAAATATACGGAGCGTCATGCGGGGTACGATGGTTGCAAGTCAGGCAACCTGCATGGACAAAGTACATAGGAACCGACAAATCGATATGAGCCGAGAAACCGGTGTGAGCCGATAAGCCGATATTTTATCAGACGATATAGCTGATAAATCGATATGCCCATGGGCCCAAGAGGCCATAAGAGGACCCGGAAGAACAAAAAATCCTAAACACCCAAAACAGCCCAAACCCAAACAACCCAAGACTGTGGAGCCCCGGGTTCTTTTCCCAGCGCAGCTCGCATCCGCCATTGTTTCGACCCACCTCTTTCACCTTGATTCAGTTTCTGACGCTTTGGAGGAAAAGTCAAAAACAAGCTTGGGTTGAACATGGCCAAGTAAGTCGGAATGGCAGAAACCCAACCACAGGCATCCTTGCAAAATTGAATATAGCTTCCGGAACCCTTGAGGAGCTTGCGGTGCCTGTTGAAAACCGTTCACCGCGAAATGTTGAAGGTAAACGGGCCCCAACACACAGTGGTTGCTGCGCAAACCACATGAAACTTTCGTGGGAGGCTGGGCCAAGACTGGTGCTGTTGGAAAGAGCCTTTTAGTGTTCAAGAACCAGGGATTGCCCATACTTTTCAGAGCCTGTTGGGGGTCTTGGGAAGGCGGTTCGTTTTGAAGATTATCTGTATGATTCTGTGTAAGTGCAAACCAGACTGAGCCGCAGAAGTTGACGATCACAAGCGAGGGGTGTTCTGCATGTTGGTAGTGTTGGCTCTGTCCTGTTGCTGTGTTGGTAGCGCACAACGTGCTTAGGACAGCACTCATGCATCACAACATTCAGGACAAAGGCGCGCAATGACACCGGAATGTTGCTTCAATAGCATAAGCAAGCCTAGGAGGCCCAAAAGGCTCAGCTGGGCAACTGTAAGTGTTCGCAAAGGTCATGAACTGTGCGTGTTTTGCCTCTCAAGTTTTGACGTACGAGTACTAAAGCCCCAAACTTCGCTGCATTTGTTCAAAAATTCTGCTGTTTCAATGGAAAAAGTAGCTTAGAACCAGCATGAAAAACAGCCGCAAGCGTTCCCTTCCCAACAGTGTAACCTTAAATCCTTGCACAGGGCGGGGATGTTCGTAGTGGTAAGGTTAAACTGTTGTATTGTTTTGTTGTGCGGTTGGTTTGTGGGGTTGTGTGGTTGTGTGGTTGTGTGGTTGTGTTGTTGTGTTGTTGTGCTGGTGTGTTGTTGTGTTGCTGTGTTGGCGTGCTCTGCTGTTGTCTTGTTGTGTTGTTGCGTTGTTCCGTTGTTGTGTTGTTGTGTTGTTGTGTTGCTGTGTTCCTTTGTTGTTTGCCTCCTTCTCAAGTTCACTGTCAGAGACAGCTCACCTATGGTTTGCAGGATTGGCTGCTGCTGTTGTTGCTGCGTAGCAAATATCCTGTGCACGGACGCCGTTCTCAGCTCACCTTGCCCACTGGCACTCTTACTTGCCGACATACTGACTAGGGTTGATCATTCACCCGAAGGCTGTAGCGTCCCAATCTTAAACTCTGCGCGTCATCGAAGCCTTGATGTCATTGAACTCAGTGACCTCGCATGCCAAAGGGGTCCAATGGATTCACACATTGAACTCAGCAGCTTAGCTAGCAGCCTGCATTCCGGCCCATCAATGCTGGACATGAGACAGTGGGAAAAGTCAAGTGGGGACTACCCGGAGAAAAGAAGCATCCAAGTAAACCCTGCATACACTGCAAACTGTGTGCAAAGCACTTTCTTTGCAACATTGCAAAAACTGGATAGATTAGGGAGTACTAGGGAGTATTTGTGATAAAGGACCATGGCGGAGGAGGTTGTGTACTGTCGGGCTTGGAAACTCTAACTGCTGGAGCCAGAAGCAGCAACGGCACAGAAGAGCACACGCGCCACTAAATTCTCGCGAGCCTCTTTTCAGCAGCACTTTTGAACTTGTGAGAGCTGGCCGGGCTTTGAGTAGCGCTTTAGAGATTCTGAGATTGAAGTATTTGTCAAGCTATGTGCACCGCCTGCGAAGTTGATAATAGGCTGGGTAGGTGTGAGCTCAATCGGGTTGTGGCCCAGGCTTAACCCTACAGGTCACGATGCTGCGGAGTCACTGTGCCACATGCAAGCCTGCAGCGCAGCAAGTTGAACAATGCACACAAGGCAATTCAGATTTGATCAACAGCCAGCATCCACGTGCGCATGGACAACATCAGTCTTGTATCCAATCTACTACAGAACATGCAGAGCTCAGAAAAAAAGACACACAACAAAACGGAGAGCGCTGAACACCACACATATCAACACTCCCAATACGATTCCCCCACTTACAGTAAACATCATCACGCTCAACTTCTAAGCATCCACCTGAAAACCTGAGGGCTCAAGGTGTGATGTTCCTGAATGTCCTAGAGGGGAAGTTCTTACAGATCATGTCTTCGGATGGCTTGCCATGTCAGCCAGCTGGCTGTTGCTCAAAGGAACTTTTAACGCGCTGGGTAGCCCGCTCGCCCGCGCATGTATCGTGACTGTTACGCAGGAGTCGAGCCAGTGCCACCAAGTGCCTGCAACAGATCCAACAACCAGGCACGGCACAGAAAAGGTTCTCAGTTTGGGACATGAAGCAGTGGTGCCTTTGCCCACGAATAAGGTGTGTGTCCAGGTGGACACTCCGAGCCCTTGGCCGCCCAGATCGTTGCGAAGCCCTGCTGCGGTCACACGCTCATAAGTGGCGAAGACTTTAAGAAAGAATCACTCGACACTTTCTGACAGATGCAAGGCAAGCTAGTGGAAGCGCCTCCTTCATTCCCTCAGCCTGGTGGTGCCAGGAATATGGTGTATGGCCAGGTGGAGCAGCGCTGCCTTTGCCCAGAACTAAAGGAATATTGCCTCACTGCTTCTCATTGCTTGAAAGCGAATGGAAGCAAATCGCACCGCGTGCCTGTTGGAGCCCAGACTCCGGCAAAGCCTCTGGGGACTGCTAGTGTGTCATAGTGTGTCAGTGTCAGCAAGGTTCTCCAAGAACCGGCGACATGGAGAACACGACGCAGCCTTGCGGTCTTTGAGAGGATGTCCCATTCAGCGGCGCCGCTGAAGCTTCCTGCCCCAAACAAGTCTATCGGTGTGTCAGGGCGCGGGGATCGGAATATTGCTGTTGGCTGTGTTACTGCTTCTCGGCCTTCGTGATACCGGCTTTGCTTCCCTTCGATGGTGATGCGCTGAGCGTCGTTTCAGGACGGATGGCGTAGGCCTCATCTACATGATATCGAGGTACACAAGCACAAAGGCCCCAAAAAGGGCAGACCAGGAATCCCCGCCAACATGTGCCATCGATACTCCTGGTTCTCTGTCGACTTGTGCAATGCCGCAAGGCCACCTGCAGGTATGCAGCGCAGCCGCAAGGGGATCTCGCCGAGCCATAGAGGCAACGCAGCCCCACGGCATCTCGGGGAACGTCTGGCAAGCCTTCTCCCCAGCTCCACGAGGCATACGGTTAACTCCCACTTCTGGGATGTTCTGGGATGTTCTGGGAATTCCACTCGTTTGCGGTTTACGACTCATTACAGTTGGACGGCCAGGCGTTGGCCGGCCAATCGAACATGGAACAGCTTAAGCCACTCCCTGTGGAAGATAACGCTTAGTCTTACTACGATCGAATCATAGCCTGGCCTTGTCAACAGGAATGAAAAACAACAGAGTGTGAGGTTCACATCTCCATGTAAAAGATCTGCTGAGTAAGCTGGGAACAGCATGTCCAGCCTCCAGATGTTGCCGAGTCCGCCTGCCACGTGACTCTGAACTTCTGACTCGATGCTAAGTCTGACATACACACAGCACACAATACTGTATGTTGATACAAGCGAAGTCCGTCCTTGCGCTTCTTGCCGGACTCTTTGCCCGCTGCCTCCTGCAAAGCACGGACCCCTTACAAACGTCAGTCGAATGCTCGAAGCAGGCGAGCATCATGAGCATCAGCAGATTCTACACAGCTCCTAGCAAGTCCTTCAGACATCTAAGGCTAAGAGAAGGCCGTTTGGCTCACCTGGGATTGAGTGGATTTCCCTTTTTGCGCTGCTATCAACACTTTCAGGAAACCCATGCTCTAATGTTGGTTTGGTCTCAGAGCAGGCATCGGCAGATATCGGCCGTCCTTCGGCGCCACATACCTGAGGCAAGGAATATTGACACGGGTCACGCCACCGACACAACAAATCAGGCAAAACAAGCCAAAGTGCTTTGGCAGAATTGCAGAAGTTCTTGCTGTTGCGGCCAGGGATTTTATCGCTTCCCTGTAGTCACCATCAACCTGCCGAGAAAATTGATCCCTCACGAGCTCAAGCTGAGAAAAGCTCGCCTCCGACGCAGCCGTCGCAACCTCGACCGGAAAGGCTTGTCCCAGGGCACGGCGCAGTGTTACCTTCTCAAGCATCTCATGCAAGAGAGACCTTGCACGTAGTACGTAGGGTGTTGCTTTTCAGTGCAGCCCAGGTACCTGCTTTGTAACACTTGCATCGAAGGGAATCTTCACCCCACTGGAGGGCGCCTGCTCTGAAATGCAGCACATTTGTTTGATGCGCTGGCTGTGCGCGGGCTGTGCGCTGGCTGTGCGGGCGCGTCGGGCGCGGCTCTTCGGCCTTGGGTTGACTAGCAGCCATGGAAGCCTCCCAGGACTGGTACCTGACGAAGCAGCTTGCTTTGTCAGAGCACTTAGACTCGAAGGACGAGTCGGATGTGCACTTGTCCAAATGCTCCAGAACGTGTGACCTCACAACCTCAACAGGGCTTGGGATTGAGTTTGGCAAGCTTCTCTGCTCACGAACTAATGCGGGTAAGAAAACAAAAGGCTCAGATGGCTACGCCGCTACGTGGGAGATGGCATCAAAGGAATGCTCCGATGCTCTGAGAAGCAGACGAAATCTGCAATGGGGCTGTCACCGACGCTGGCCAGAACTTGGCAGGCTCCAACTGAGGTTGAGTCTCTTGAAGTTCAGCTCAGACGGTAGACCACCGTAGCACTGACCGCTTATTTGTCTGGCTTCTGCATAGCCGGCATAGCCATTGCCATGGCCGCTTGAGACAGAATCTGGGCGTCGAGCGAGCGACTCGCTCATTCACCTCATTCTGCTCAAGCTAATGCGAGAATGCGAGAATGCGAGAATGCGAAAAGACACAAAAGGAGACCAAAAAAAGGATTGTGACGTTCAACTCTGGCTTCAGATCAGGAGCTACTGCCGAAGGCAGAGCTGGAACATCCTGTCGCTCAGCTCTAGTCCGCACAACACTAAGTCATTAAGGCCTCCTCTTGTGGTGATCCTTTGGGTAGTGGCTGCTGCCGACGGAATGCCACAGGACCCAGTCGAGCCGAAGTGCCTGGTCAATTGCAGGAGCAAACGACATCATCTCAAGCAGCCGGCGACAGCCCGGCAATGCCGAATAGCAGCACCATGAATACGGGCCTCTGGCAGCCCGTCTTTGCAAGCTTCAAGCACGGCGGCATAGCTTGCAGCGCCTCGTGGCTTGCATCGACCCATGCCCTTTCAAAGAGTATACTGAATCCAGCAGCGTACAGCACAACAAAGCTGCTGGAGCGACGCTGCCATTGTTGCCAAGATTTGCCAAGGCTGGCACCGGCTTTCGGAAGCTTTGTTTCCCACTGCTTCGCTTTGGAGCGTATTCGCTGGAGCTTGTCCTGCAAAACCTGCAGACGAAACCGGAAAACGTGGCCAACTGCAGCATCCCTAAACCGGACAATGCCATAATCAAAATCTGCGAAACACGGATTCGCGAATCTGGAACATGCAGATTTATGAGATTTGGGAAACGGGGTGAAGCAAAGTAAGAAAAATGCAGACTTCGGAGAATCGACAACGCGGTGCAGATTCTTCGAAACTGCAACTCTGAGGAACTGAAGGGCTTTATCGAATCCTCATTGTTTAAGTTTATGCGCTGGTTGTGAATTCGGGGAAGAAGAAAGCAGGCTATTTCGCGCATACAAAAAACTCAATGAGCATAGCTGGAGCCTTCGAAAAGAGGTCCACAAGCTGCGGGCCACACCTGAGCTGTGGTGGATCCACGTTTAGACATCGCGCAAGCACATATCAGACATAACATGTACATGTTCTTTCATGATATGCTCCATCAGACATGCTGCTGAGCAGAGATCTCCTGGACCCCACTGTCAGGACCTGCAGGACAAGAAAAAAACAAAAACATTACAAAACACAACCGGCAAACGAACCAGTGCATTTCCATTCAAACGCCTCCCGAAGCAGCTGGTGAGCGTACAAGCACACAAAGTTGGTGTCTGCTTAACCATTTTCACGGTTTTGCTATGCGTCCGACATCAAAACAATCCTTCTCAAACTCCCTCAAACATCTGAGGGCTCGACTGTCAAGCGCCTTCCTTGGTGCACAGCCATGCTTTTTTCGAATACAGTCGAGCATTGTTCAGATTGAACATGTAGCAGCAGGCAGGGCACGTCTGCAATCCGACGGCAAACTGGACAGGGTTTGAGCAGGGATTGTGTGCTTCATTCCAAAGCAGCGAGTCAGGCTACCAAACAACACTTTGCTTACACGACGCGCCAGAATACAACCAGTATCAGAAGCGCAAGGTCAGCAGTCGACGGGCTGTGAAGCGATGACAGGAGAAGGCCCTAGACAAAGTCTGTTGCTTCGGGCAGGTCTCGCAAAGTCCTTCCGAAGCTCAGCATCACCAAGCAGGCCCAAATCTTCTCGGCCCTGCACCTTACGCCATTTCACTACGAATGTTGCTCATCAATTGGTCGAATGGCCAGCCTTCTGCAAAGCAGCCGCGAGCTTTGTTGGTGGACACGGGACCTTGCAGAGAGCGGCATGGAATGTCACTGTCCCAAACGCCATGCAAAAATCGTGCTGAGGCTGGGACTTGCCCCTCAAGCAGCTGTGCGGATGCAGACAAGACATCCTTCATTCATGGAAGTAGGACGATAAATGCAGCGCCACTTAAGCCACCGATGCAGAAGCCTTTGCCACAGCGGACAGCCATACGAGCCTCGGCTGAAAACCAGAAAAATCATGCAAGTTCGTGACGGTTGTTGATTGGCGGCGTTTGCCGGGAGGATGCCGTCATGATGGTTCGAATGTTCTCTGTGATTTCTTTTCGCGCCTGCAAGACCTGCCACGAACAAGATTACCTCAGGCACGGCAGCAGCGCAGCTGTGAAAACCACCGGTGGCCCCCGGCCGCCCTTCAAGCTGCCGTGAAAGCGTGGACACGTGGGGACAAACCCTTCCAATGGCTTCGATCAACGAAATAAAATCCCTCCCGGTCAAGCACCGCATGTTCGTAATTGGCAAGGTTAGTGAAGCAATGATGCCTGCAAGGCTCCAACTCCTCTTTAAGTTTCAAAAGAAGCAGGTGGAAACACGACTGGCTCATAAAGCTTCCAGCGACCTTGGGTCGTAATTTATGGGTGGCATAGCTTTGGATTGCATGTGTCAAGTTCAGCATATCCTGAATGCCTGCACTAACCCACAGAATCTTCAGGATTCAGAATGTGCGTGGCTGGATGGCCGCATCGCTGCAACCGAGGGGAAGAGCTGGAGACTTGTGAGCTGAAGTTTACAACAGACCGCGTGGAGCTCTGGTGCACCTGGAGGCACACCAGCCACCACGACCAAGGATGTCTAAGGGACCCTGGCCGCACCTTAGCTGACCAGCGCAAGTCGCCGCCAGTTCAGTTCGCAGCGTGCCACCGCGGTGAGCTCCGAGAACTCGGGGAGAGTTCGGCGAGTTCGGGGCGAATGGAGGGGGCGAGCCGGAGGCCGGAGGGCTCTCGCCTTCGCAGCTCCCAGCACTCGAGGTCAGCTGCTGGCAACGCCACGAACCCTTGCGCCACCAGGCGACAGGGAGGAAGACCTCCCACTTGAACAACAAACCTGAGGCATTGGGCGCCTCAAGCGAAAACATGCTCAGCTTTGATGCCAGGTTTACTACCGCACGCAGAGCAAAACTCCAGCTGCTACGCTGTGTGGAATCAATTTGTGAAAAGCTCAACGACCAGCTGACAATGAAAAGAACATAAAACATGGGTGCATCTGGGCAAAGGCCTCTAGGAAACAAAGCTGTTTGCAAGAACGTGTCTAGCTGTCTAGCTGTCATTTCCGTGCTGTCCAAGACAGCCTGAAAGGCCGAACGAAGCTGTCAAAGCCAGCGAGATCAGGGAGCACAATACGCGAAGGGTCGGACCCTGCTGGCGCCCCCTTCGCGGCCGACAAAGACAGGGGGGAAAAGACAGGAAAATGAGACCAAAATCCACGCACCTCGCGATGTAGACTTCCAGTCCCAAAATGAATGCACAACTGCGTTCCTTCGGGCCCTAATTCGCAACCGGTTTCACTGCTACGTGGCGATGGTACGCGGCTCAGCCAAAAGAATCGCGGCAGAAAGACTATGAACAAAACCCAGCCCTGCCTGGCCTTGGCGAACTATGCCGCCCTAAGTTTGGAACCCTTTCTTGAACGCCTGCAGTTGTGTATCACCTTGCTTTGGGCGTCTGCTCTTCTATTGGTGGTTGCTCCTCTCTATGCCTTGCGTCGCAATCTGCCATCAACAGCTGTGAGTACTGTTGTGAAAGCTACCTGCTGTGCTCCAGTTTGTGGAGAATTCCAGAAGTCTTTAGGCTAAAGAAGCCGCTTGGGAGGTCAGCACTTCCAAAACGTGAAACCTCGAAGATCTAAGTTGTTTGTGAACCCGAATCGATCAATGCATCGGCAATGTCGATCATCCAACTGAACGAGCAAGTGCCGGGCTCTGACATGGCCGCCAGGGTGGCCATGCACTCAAAGTTCTACGTCTTGGGCCAAGAAGTTTGCAAGAGGTCGCTCACGTACAGCAGTGGGGGTTTCAGTTGGACTTGAAAGCACTGCAGGCTTCGTCTGATGGCTTGCCCTCCATGGTCGTGTTGGGTAGCTAGCAGTGAAACACTCGCCGATTCAGAATTCGTAGAGGTTCTCTTCCTGCAGCACACTACGATGCCCACTCAGCAGATGTTTCGGATGCTGAAAACCTACCTAGTGATTCCTACAGACATTAACTTTTGCAATCTGACAGTCCATCTGCACATATCCAAGACCTGTCTTGGAGGTTGCCATTTGTTTCACATGACATTGTTGGGCGAAGACAAGCGAGACTCCATGGAAAAGATGCTGCGCAACATTGCAAAGCAAGCTTTTTTCGGTCCTCGGCGGTCGCGGTGGCGGTGCCGGTTTTCGCCGCCTGAACGGAATGATGCGCAGAGAAGACAGCGGGCCAACCGACTATGCCCAACTTTGCCATCGCATTTGACATCATTTGACTATTTGACGGTGTAAACACAGCCGCTCGGCCTGATATTCAAGCTTGTGCCGGGCATTTTTCAGAGAACAAAGCTTCATGTCGAACAGGTTCGAACGAAGGGGTGCGATCCTTTCCCCGCTACCTGAGTCGCGATGGTCGTATGCGCATTTGCCCGCGAACGGAACTGGTACGGACATGCCCAGGTCGGGCAAGACCAAACGATAGTCCCCAAGTCAACGCATGGGCCACTCAAACAACAACATAACCCAAAAACACACGTGCAGTCTCGACCCCCTTAGAACGCTCGCGGTTCGAGTGCGTGGAATAAGTATGAAACAGTATGAAGATAGTATGATGCACTGATGGGCTGAACGTCACTCTCAATGATCTCTGGCCCCTTGAAGGGTAAGGGCTTCTTCGAATCCCCTTGCTCCAGCTACAACCGATCTGTGTAATGCGGCAGCTTCTCCTTCTTGTCCCTCTATGCACACGTACATCAATCTGCCAGCACCCCAGAAGACCTTGGTAGTGCTGGGTAGTGCTCATGTGACATGTATGCCTAACATTTGGAACGGCACCGGCCTCCTCTGCCTCCTTGGCATCGACAATTTTGCTGACCTTCCGCATCATTCTACATTAAACTAACTCTTGGAATGGTCTGTAGGTTGAGCAGAAGAAACTATTCGAAATCATTGCATCCGGCCTCACCAGTCTTAATACCAGCCTTGCATGGCCAACGAAGTTGAGACGCAATGTGGCAGGGAAGGCACTTAAGCGTTGGCGTGCCACCTGCCTTGAGCAGTCTGGCACCTTTCTGCCTTGCAGCAGAGGCACGAGCCTGAGCCAAAGACATTCACTGACCCAAGTGGCGTCAAGAAAATCATAGATCCTGGCATTTCGCTACGAGGGCACTTGCAGTTGAGTAGCTTGGCTGGCTTGTGCTGGCACAGCCTCTTCAGAGGCCTGCACAGTAGGCCACCAGAATAACTCTGTCAAAAGCCCTGTACAGCCAGCCTGAGATCCTGGAGCGTCCTTGACAGTATCAGGAGGCCTCTGCTTTCCACAATGTGCGCAAATACTGTCCGACCACATGGCTACAGAAGCATCCGACAGCTTAGCAAAATGCTTTTTCAGCAGGAAGCGAAGGCAAACACACGAACATCAACTGCTGACCGTCGCCTGCTCACAGAAGCTGTGCTAGCAGTTGTCCGATCACTCCGACTCGCGCGTCTAAGAACCTGTGCCACATACGGATAAGCCTGTAACTACAAGTTTCGCAATGCCACTCTCAAACTTGCTGCGTAGCTTCACAAAGCACCTGAACCTTCTCCGAAGATGTCATCTGTGCATCCTGTCGTCAGATATCATGAGAAACCGCGGGCTGTGTATCTTTTGACTGCGAAAGCCTCGATGCATCTCTCGGCGAATCGTGGTCGACAAAAACGAATAAAATTCATGCTGTGTTCATGCCGGAAATTTATTGTCGCGAAAAGATACGCAGTCCTTGAATAAGTAGGTTGGTGAAAATCAAGAATGTCTCGGCATCATAGACCGCCACCACTGTTTTGAGACACTTGCATGAGAAATGCGTGATTTTGAACAACAGGTGGACATGATGGACATGGCTTTAGCAGCTGACAGCCACGAGCGAACCTTCACAATGCATTCCCAAAACTGACGCCAGAAACTGTGTGTGTGTGTGTCCCAGCTATGTTGGCCACATGGGATGACGTGAAAAAGTACGTCGTGCGTTTCGCGGCCCACTTGGGGCGCAACAGTGGACACTCCAGGAATACTTTGCAGGGATGCTCGGCGGAATTCGTTGCAGATGTGGGAGTACAGTAGGAGGCCCAAGCCAGGTGACCCCTTCTGCTTCTTCTTATTCTTCTACTTCCTCTGAATGTTCCAACATACAAAAAGGCTTTTGAATCTTAACTTTCTTGTATAACGCTGTTGTTTGTCTAACTTCTACTTATATGCGTGGGCGGAACGTTTAGAACCCTTCGGAAGTTTTTCATGAGGCGGGCATCAAATCAGTTTGTTTAGCTGGTCCTGCGTCATGCTCAAGGACGGTTAAAACGCCAACGGATGGTAAATTAGAAGATGGAAACACATGCGACTCTTGGGGGGGAGGTTAGCCTTTGTTCCAGGAGTCCAGGTTCCAAAGCTGGGGACCCGCCTCTCCGTCAAAGCGAACTCTTCTATCAGGATTTTCCTGGCCTCTCTGGCCTCTGTCGCCTGGCGCTGCGATGTCCGCGTTTTCAAAACATTCCAAGCACAGTCAACACATTGAAACCTAATCATATTGACAAGAGCCGGCAGGCGTTCGGATGCGCAGCACCGGTTAGCCGCAGCGCCCATCTCAGAGAAAGTGGTTGGATATGTTGGATGCCGTACCCAGATGTGGCCTTGTGATGCTTGTTGTCGCCTCGTGTGCAAAAATTCGAAGTCACCATGGAAGTTGATCTGAGGGTCTACACAGGTCCAGCCGCTCGGCGTCTCGAGCCAGACTGATCGGCTGCACGCTCCAAATCTTTGCATTCTGTTGAGTGAATGCAATGAAGACTGAAGCCATCGGAACTTGCGACCTTGGGAGAAAGCTCAGGTTGAGGAACCCCTTTGTTGGGGTGCACTTCGCCGCAATCGTCCCAGCAAAACAAATGGGTGACACGTCCAGAACTCCTTGCTTGCTCCTGCCAGGCCGACGAATGCACATCGAAGCTCATAGCTGTCTCAATTGTGATCGTGACTCTGCCTGCAAGAGCTCAAGTTCTCATGCGCTTGCTTTTTCAAGAAGTCGCGGCTTCAGCCTTCCTTTTAAGCCTGGGCAATTTCTCAAGAAGCCAATGAAACTCTCGACGGTTTTGCTCAGATGCCACCCTCAGGGCATACCACAGAGATCGTTCACGGCAGCAGGCCTCTTGCTTGCATCTTTGCGCTTGGCTTCTGCATTCTCAATGCGTTGCAGCAATCGCTTGTGCTTCTTTGGCATCAATGCCTTGGTCATTCAGTGGAATGCGACTTTCCAGCTCGCGCTCGTCAGCACTACAACACTACCTGACAATGCAGCAGCAGTGGCACCTTGACTGCATTCAGTATGCTTGCATGCGACGAAAAAAGAGCATTAAGGCGATCCAGCGTCCAGCATGGGAGTATTCTTATTGGCACCACTATCTAGTACTCTGTATGAAGCAGTGTTGCTTTTGCGCGTAGTCGCTCCTCTTCTGCTTCCGATGGCCTGGATGAGCCATGCTTCGACAACCACAAAACGGCAGGCTGACAGGCACTGCCTGTGAGCTGGCTGCAAGTCGTCGGCATCCACTGCTCCAGAATCCTGGCGGGTCTGACATGCCAACAGCTATTTCAAAACTCAGTCGGGCCTCTGTTTTAGTGGCGCGTGCCATATTTGCAGCTGCTTCTTCTTCCCGTTGCCTTCTGAACCTGACAAGCGCATCTGCAGGCAGGCTTCGCTGAAAATTACAAATGCCCACGGATGGCACAGAGCTCGGGTGTGCCAAAAATAGAAGCATTTAACTATTCAAAAAGGCTGGATTTGTTGGTTCTTTTCCCGCATGCGTTGCAAAAGGTTCCCATTAATATATTGGGGTCTTGGCTCGGGAGGTGACCAATCTCTCCTTGTCAAAACCCCCACGAAACATCCGCGAGGCGTCCGCGAGTGTTGCGAGCTCTGCAAGGAGCGGAGCTGCAGTTGAAACCTGCGATGCTGCCTCCCAAACTCAAAACACCAAGAAGTCCTGGTGTGCTGCCCCAAACCCTGAGCTTTGACCTGAGAGTCTAGAGCAAGTTAGTCCAACGTTTACGGCTGACGGGCTTTGCACAATGTTCCAAACGTGACATATCGACATCTCTGTGACCGCAGCCGGTATGCCCAAACTTTAGGGAACTCAAGAAGCGAAAAAACACTTTTTCGGACAGAAAACGGCCACTGTTCTTCTCGAAAATCCAGGCTGCGGGGAGAACCGATCCTATCAACATTCCCTTTCACGTGTCAATGAAAGCATACATGGAACTTTAAACAGAACGCCGCGTGCAATCTTTGAGACATTGGGAAGGCACACAACTCGGTGCGACTCTGAGCAAATGACTCAGAATGCCAGAGCCCGCTGGACTCCGCCTGCAACTCCTCGAGTGTTCAGCTGAAAGGGTGTCAACACGACCAGAACCGCGACCAGAACAGTACAGACAGTACAGTATCTGGCGCGGTGCAGTCGCCTCTCCAAAGTGTTGCAAGCTAGTGCCGACAGTGGCCATAGTCACAGAGTCGCCTGTGTCCTGCCAATGTCATTGCAATAGTGACTAGCGCCTCAAGAATCTCTCACAGGAGCATCGCCAAAAGCAGTCCTTCTCGGTGTCTTGTTTCCCAGACACCTTCCCCCGCACTCGACATGGCAAGAGCATCTTGGGGCAACAGGTGAAAGCGCTGCCGACGATTGTCCTCGGCAGCAAACCGATCCAGGATCTCACGTTGGCGAGGCACATAGCCCTCGGCTTTGTCCTGGCACTTGAGTAGAACGGTGTGCTTGCTAGTCACGGTACTGCCCACAGTCGTAGGGTAGTAGAAGTAGAAACAGCAGCAGTAGCAATAGCAGTAGCAGGAGCGGTAGCATGAGTGGGTGCTAGTAGTAATCCTCCACGTCGTCCTCGACGTAGTCGTAGTCGTAGTCGTAGTCGTAGTCGTAGTCGTAGTAGTAATAGTAGTAGTAGTAGTAGTACTACTACTACTACTACTACTACTACTACTACTAGTAATAGTACTAGTACTAGTACTAGTAGCAGTAGCAGTAGCAGTTGTAGTAAAAGTAGTAGTACTAGTAGAAGTTTTAGTAGTAGTAGTAGTAGTAGTAGTAGTCGTAGTCGTAGTCGTAGTCGTAGTCGTAGTAGTAGTCGTAGTAGTAGTAGTAGTGGTAGTAGTAGTAGTAGTAATAGTAGTAGTAAAAGTAGTAGTAGTAGTAGGAGTAGTAGTAGTAGTAGTCGTAGTCATAGTGATAGTGGTAGTAGTAGTAGTAGTAGAAGCAGTAGTAGCAGTAGTAGTAGTCGTAGTAGTAGTAGTAGTAATAGCAGTAGTAGCAGTAGTAGTAGTAGTAGAAGTAGTAGTAGTAGTAGTGATAGTGGTAGTACTAGTAGTAGTAGTAGTAGTAGTAGTAGTAGTAGTAGTAGTAGTAGTAGTAGTAGTAATAGAAGTAGAAGTAGAAGTAGAAGTAGTAGTAGTACTACTACTACTACTACTACTACTACTACTACTACTACTAGCAGTAGCAGTAGCAGTAGTAATAATAGTAGTAGTACTAGTAGAAGTTTTAGTAGTAGTAGTAGTAGTAGTAGTAGTAGTCGTAGTCGTCGTCGTCGTAGTCGTAGTCGTAGTCGTCGTAGTAGTAGTCGTAGTAGACGTAGTAGTAGTAGTAGTAGTAGTAGTAGTAGTAGTAGTAGTAGTAGTAGTAGTAGTAGTAGGAACGCGGCGCGTTCCCGCCCCTACTTTTTTCAGCACTTGCTCAGGCATTTCCTCTTTCCTTGCGGGTTTGGGGGGGGGGGGGGTGGGTGGGGGGGGTGGGGGTGGGGGGGGGATAAGAACATCATTCATATTGCATCCACGCCCAAAACACTGGTATTTACAGCGTTTTCCCAGTTTGTACAACCCACCGTGCAAGGTTGTGGAACAAGACACGTTGTCACAAGCGTCCATGCCTTTTGCGACCATGCCCAAAACACTGGTGTTTACGCCCAAAAACACTGGTATTTACAGCATTTCCGCCGCTTGTACAACATACTGCGGAAGGATGTGGAACAAGAAAAGCATTCACAAGCGTCCTTGCCTTTGGCGACCATGCCCAAAACACTGGTATTTACAGTGTTTTCAAAAAAAAGTCACTGCCCTGATGACTTCCGGACATGCCCCTCCACAAGCCGCCCTGCCATCATAATCCTGTTGCTGCCATCAAACTCGTATCTGACAAAAAATACCCAGTAGTGTGAGAGGGCCCTCCTCCAAATCACCAAAATGACTCTACTTCATGAATAACCCACGCCTGCCAGTGTTTCCTGAACCCCCCTTCCCCAAAACATGCTTCCCGTTGTAGGGGCGTGAACACGCCGCGCACCTAGTAGGAACGCAAGCAGTAGTAGTAGTTATAGTAGTAGTAGTAGTAGTAGTAGTAGTAGTAGTAGTAGTAGTAGTAGTAGTAGTAGTAGTAGTAGTAGTATTAGTAGTAGTAGTAGCAGTAGTAGTAGTCAGAGTAATAGTAGTAATAGTAGTAGTAGTAGTAGTAGTAGTAGTAGTAGTAGTAGTAGTAGTATGATGCAGTGGCCGGTACGAGTGGGCATGTAGAACTCCAAACCATCACTATGTATGCAATGTTTGTGGTCGTTTTTCTTGTTTTGGTTGTCCTCGATATATGAGAGACATTACACTTGGCTTGCTGGAGACAAGCCTCACATGCAACACACAATCAGCAAACAGTCGTGTTAAAGGCCCTGCTGAAGCGAGGCAGGCAAGCATCCACAAAGGGTGAAAGGTGAGGAGGCCTCAGGGCAAAGAACGGCCAGCAACAAATTTCGATATCACAGCAGCAACATAGCATGACACGAATCTTCTTGCCACATCTTGGCACGTGGCGGTGTGCGACCCGCCGCATATGGGGCAATGGGCAGCAAGCAACCTCCCAGATGTCGCAAGACACATAGCTTGAACCAAAACAAAACTGTCACGCAAGCTGCGGGCCAATGTTGAAGCAATCGAAGACCCACTGAGGCTGAACGTATTCACGTCCTGAATCAACATCAGGGACTGATACACTTGGTCGGCCTACAAGTTGACCTAAGGCGTAAGGCGGGAGCCAGGCCGCACTTCAAAAGAACCCGCTGGCCGATCAACTACTTGATGTGTGATGGAGTCACCTGCCAGACGCATCAGCCGCTCTTCTAGGAGTCTTCGTTTAGAGACGTCGGTTCTGGGCCTTTAGCTGTACCAGCCAAGGGGACCCGGACAAACACACAAGGTGGCACGTGTACTGTTACACGACCTTGCTTCACTCAGCCATGCTGCCTTCCATGGGAAAAGCGGATCCGGGTCCCGCAGATTCACCAGCTTGCGCGCCTCTCTCCCAACCCACCTTGCATGTCAGCACCATCCGATGAAATACCAAATTCGGAACGGAACTTGAGCTTCTCTTCTTGCAAGACAGTTAGTTCTTAGCCGAAGGACGGCTTTGCAGGTAGGGAGCCTTAAGCACTGCCTTCTTGTATCTTCAATGTTGCACCAATGCGCTTGCTAGCCATATGGCAAGAAAAGTCAAGAAATGCTGCATTGTTTCCGGACGACAAAAGCTAGCTCTCAGTCTGGCCACTTCAACAGGCTATGCCGCTATGCCAGAGCAACTCCCCGAAACTGAAGACAAGAATCTCGACTTGCTGCGCCAATTGTGGGACTCTAGTTCCAACTTGTTCCCCATCGCTGGTGCTTTGATGGTACCTTAGCCTTTTTGTCAGTCGCTGTCTTGCTAGCAGCCAATCGGCTTACCCTAAACACAAGTTGCTGGGCACATGTTTGTCATGTCAGAACAAGGCCCCACCCAACCGGGGACGAAGATCCCGCAGCTGCAAGGCATGACGAAGGGTTCCCTTGCAGAAAAATCACAAGGCTTGTGAAACTCACATGGCCTCGGCAACTCCGCCACAAAGAAGAACAAAGTATAAAGGCCTTCACCGAAGAAGCAGCACATGAGCGACACGGCCAAGCAACCCACTGCTCCCGGGTCCTTAACGGCACTTCTCGGTTGACGAAGACACGAAGACCTCTGAACGTAGTCCTTGTACGGCCATCTTTTGTTGGTGCATCCCTTCTCTTGCTAAAGACTTCATATATCAGCAAGACTGCCGCGACCTCGTGCACGCACTCATGCGACATGCAATCCATCCAGCAACGAATGCTCATGTGCATACACTGACAGAGCTGACCTGGAGGAAATCCAAACTGGTTTTGGCGTGGACTCATGTCACACTGCTCACATGCCACACGAAAGGTTTTGCAGATACTTGGACTGTGCCACCGGCGCCCATCCCCAGTCGAAAGGTGTCTTGTTCTTCTCGTTTCATACTTAAACTACATTTAAACTACAACTATACCAGCGAGGATCCCAAACAGGATGGACTGAATCTCAAACCGGCTCGCAGCGCCCCGCTTTGGTGATCTGCTATGTAACGGGAAGGGTGTGAGGATTTGTCCGCATAGTGTCGCGTATGTGTTTGCGTTGAACCATTGAATGGTCCTTCTTGTGTTGCGGGTCTTGGTATTTAGTTGTGTTCCTCGCTTCTTTTCTCCTTCCCACAAGTACGGAGTTTCTGCGAGCCGAGTGAATACATATTGAGCGAGGAGGCGGTTCTAACACATACCTACTAAGAAAGCCGTGAAGGGGGGAATCTCGCGGTCCCAGCTTCCGGCCACCTGGGAGCCATGAATGGATGAACAGAGCCACACAGAGTCCAGGATTCAGGCACCGTGCAGCCACGGCGGCCCCCGGCCAATGCGGCCCAAGCATCAAAAGAGAGGATCCAAACAGCAAAACCGAGATTGGTCTGCATAAGTCATGTGTATGAGGCGTTGCAATAAAGCCAGATCCAAGCTGTAGAAGAAGATGGCTCGAATAAACTCAGGATCTTGAAGGTCTGGCAGGCACACTGCGGTAGCTTTGCACCCCACAACTGACTAAACATTTCCGCGTTGTGACAAAAGTCGCTCGGCTTTGCATAACTTTGCCAAGTATCTTCATTCTTCCAGCTTCGGCTAAAGCCTCCGCCACCTGCACGGGTTCAGACATGCTGAAATGCATTCTGGTGCATTCTTGTGCTGCCGCCGGTTGTCATCGCGGTCTGTGTGAGCGGAACTCTATTCTGTGTTGAAGAGTTATCTGGCCTGCCTCACTTTGATCTCCAAAGTCCTTCAACACGCTCGTCTCAATTTCAGTGCTGTCCTGGCCCACATACAAACATGCCAAGCCATCCAAACTGAGCGCTTTACCACTCACAACTTTTCGTTTAAGTGTCTAGCACATGAGCAACGAGACTCACATGACCGGTGGTCGACGCACCATCCAAGAAGCAGTTTGTACTAAATTGAATCCCCCGGACGATTGCACATCAAAGCCTAAGCATTGGATGGCATAGGGCTCAAGCGGCTCAGTGACTGCAAGCCTCTTCAATTGGATATTTACAGTCATTCAACCACAATTCAACCACCATTGCTAGGCCCTTGATGCTTCTTTCCCAAAAGACAGGAAGCAGGCTTTGTCTATAAGCAGGCTTGCCTGACCCAAGAGCTTGCAAAGAGAAACACATTTGCAGCGGGGACCTGGCTGTGCAGCTGCTGCGCTTTTCCTGCCTGCAGCGAGCAGTCGATGAACTCGCTTCCATGACAGCTACACACTGAATTCTGCAGACTCATCCGTTGGCGGGTCTGAATTTGTCGCAAGTTGCTTTTGTCAGGTTCTGATACTTTTCTGCCGGTCTTGCACCGCACTCCCGACCACACCATCACAACACCATGCATCGTGTTGGTGTCAATTGGCTAGGCCCGCTTGCTGCCACACCGATATAAGCAGTGCTGTTTTAAAGTATAGAAAACGGAATATACACCCACACATCAGAAAGTAAACATATACTGAAAAAACAAATATGTATACATGTAGCATCATACAATAGTATATACAAAACTCGTACATTTGATTATAGAAATAAATATGTGCATATATAATGTGGTACCCCGCCCCCGCCCCCCACCCAGCCCCAATGCCTACTTCCTGCTGGTCTAATTTTTCCTTAGAACATTGTCTTGTTGGAGGAGCACACCCCTTCTGGATTCATGTTGTCCTCTAAACATTGGCTGCTTTTTGTCCAGCGCAGCGCTTCTGCAGTCCCAAGCCTCCAGAGTGACTGTCCCAAAAAACCAATCGTTTTCATAAACAAAAAGCAACGGTGCTGTACTGTCCCAAAACAACCCAAAAGATGCAACCTTTTGGAACCTCCAGGCCATTTAGTGCCCCGAGGTCTCTAAAGATTGTGTGTTGTGGCTTTGGCCAGTACAGCGTTTTTGCACTTTTCCCTAAAAGGTTGATGCTATGGCCAAAGTACAACGTATTTGCAGTCCCACACCGTCACAAAAATATCTTTTGGAACCTCCAGGCCATTTAGTGCCTCCAGGATTCTATAGATGCTGTTTGTTTTCTTTCGGACAGTACAGCGTTTTTGCACTTCTCTCCTGTAAAGATATTCCCCAAAGTGCTGTACTGTTCCAAAGACACCAATCTTTCAACCAAAACAAGCAAAATGCTGTACTGTCCCCAAACAGAACAAGCCTTCAAATCATTATCAGGTTAACTTGGGGGAATACATATCTAACTAGACAGCGCAACCCTGGTCGGTTCAATTGGTTTGATAGACGCCATCATGCTTTTGAACTGCAAGTGTTTGTACAATTGACCCCGTATCCACACTTCCCGCCGTCCTTTTCCTCTCCATGGGTGCCAAGACAAGAGTAGACACGTGGGCTTATCTGGCCCTTTAATTGTCATTCTCTAAATGATACGATGAGACATGCATATATACAAAAAATAGTATAATTTCATATATAAATTTGCTCTGTATACGATATGCTATGTTATATATATATATATATGGTACCCCCCCCCCCCCAGTGACCTACCCTTTGAAAAATGTAGATTAATCCAATGCTGGCTTATCGGGGTCTGTGAGGTGTAACTGTCCTTCACTACCCGGTGATTAACTACGCGACTTTTGGGCCTTCGTTGTTGGTTTTTTGTTAAAAAGGCCGAAAAAGGGTAGGTCGCTGGGGGGGGGGGTAGCATATATGGTACCCCCCCCCAGTGACCTACCCTTTTTCGCCTTGTCTCAAGTCACCCAGCTGCACTGCAAGCAAACTCTGAGTGCAATATAGCGTATTTCCTACGGCGTAGACTAAAATACAACTAAATTCGCATACACGGGACAGTAGAAAACCAAAAATGCCAAAACCAACAAAAACCAAAAATACCAAAACCAAAAAAACCAAACAAACCAAAACCAAAAAAAACAAAAAAAAAAATCGGAACTCTCAGGAATTCCTATGAGGCTTCTCCAAGAGTCCCGGAAAATTGGTTTTTTTTGTTTTTTTGTTTTTTGGGGTTTTTTTGGTTTTGGTTTTTTGGGTTTTTTTGGTTTTGGTGTTTTTGGGTATTTTGGTTTTGGTATTTTGGCTTTTTGGTTCGCCTTCACGGTCACGAGGCAACAACTACGCATTTTTAAGTGTGCTTATGCTAATTGTGCTTTTCAGAAATAGTATACAAGTGGTCTTTTAGTGCTTCAGAACTATTTGTTTCGTTATTATGTAAGTAGAACCGCTTCGCTTCTTTTTCAAGTAGTGTTTTGTGCATCTCTTGGTTGTGCTCAAGTGTAGTAGACCTTATTCAGCCATTACTTGGTGCTCTGGTAGCTAAATTCGCATGGATAATATTTGCCTGGTAAAAGCGATTAATTATCTAGAAGCAGCATTTGCAATACTTGTCTTGAGAAAAAGCATTTATTGCTTAGAATTGTTCGCTTAAAAAGTGACTCCTACTCGTCCAGGGATACCCCAGCACGCTATAATCCAAAATTTCACCAGAGATTCTCCTGAAAAACTTGCGCTTTTGGATGTTTTTTTGTATTTGTGAATTTGCTTGTGTATGGCCTTCACTAAGTACTTTTCTAGGATTATTGTGCATTTTTTTAGTCTGCTTGTGCAAGTTGTGTTTTTCAAACATAGTATATAAGTGGTCTTTATTGAGTACTTCAGACATCTTCGTTTCATCGTTATGTAAGTAGAACCGCTTCTATTTCCATTATTGTGCATTTTTAAGCTTGCTTATGCAAATTGTGCTTTTCAGACATAGTATATAAGTGGTCTTTATTGAATACTTCAGCAATCTTTGTTTCATTGTTATGTAGGTAGAACCGCTTCCATTTCCGTTAGTGTTTATTTCGTATTTGGTTGAGAATGGTCCTTTAAATAGTATTCACTTGAGTCAAATTGGGCTTTTTGCTTAAGAATTACTCTAGTAGTTAAATTCGCAGAGAATGAATATTTCTACTATACAAACTTTTGCATGAATATGTAAACATGAGGTATTTCAGTGGACTTTGCAGATAGTATTTCAATAATACTTTGCCTGGTATAAACACAACTGTTTCAATGCATTAGTTGCTCAACAAAGCAATATTTGCCCTTTAAACCACACTTTGCCATATTTTGGTTGAATATGGTGTTTATTTCGTATTTTGGTTGAGTATGGTCCTTTGCATGGTATTCACGGGAGTCTATTTGCTTAAAAAATTACTCTATTAGCTAAATTCGCACAGAATGATTACTTCAAAAATAAAAAAAAGTTTCATGAATATGTAAACATAAGGTATTTCAGTAGACTTTTCAGATAGTATTTGATTAATACTTTGCCTAGTACCAAGACAATTGTATAAATACAGTAGTTGCTCACCAAAGCATTATTTGCCCTTTAAACGCACACTTTGTTTTGGTTGAGAATGGTGTCTATTTCGTATCTTGGTTGAGTATGCTCCTTCAAATAGTATTCAGTTGAGTCAAATTGGGCTCTTTGCTTAATAATTACTCTAGTAGTTAAATTCGCATAGAATCAAGAAAACGTTTCACTATTTGATTAATACTTTGCCTCGTACAAACACAAATGTATAAATAAACTAGTTGCTCAACAAAACATTAATTGCCCTTTAAACGCACAATTGCATAGAAAAATACAGATCTAAACATCTAAAAACAGCATTGTCCCTTCAGATTCAAAATGTAGATTAATCCAATGCTGGCTTATCGGGGTCTGTGAGGTGTAACTGTCCTTCATTACCCGGCGATTAACTACGCGACTTTTGGGCCTTCGTTGTTGGTTTTTTGTTAAAAAGGCCGAAAAAGGCCTTAAAAGGGTAGGTCGCTGGGGGGGGGGTAGCATATAGATATACATTTTTGTTTTTTCTTTATTTAATATGGTTTATGATAAAAAAAATATATATTTGTATATAGGAAATAACATTCTAAAGAGAATATACTACACACATATAATAAAAGGTAAACACATGGAACCCCCCCGCCCCCTGTGGAGAATCTACCTCCGGAGGGTGAGAACAGTAATTGTATTTCAATGTCCAGAGGGTGAGGCTTCAAGATTTCCATGTCCAGAGAGTCTTGAGATTCTTGATTTTTCATCTTGATTCTTAAACATTTCTTAAATTAAACTCAAGCAGTTTTCACATTCCTACTTCCTATATCTCCAGTATTCGCTTTCTACTTATCCTGCCAAGTGGGTTGCCAACGTCTGTTTTAATATGGAGGCAGCTGCGCACTATCGCATCAATTAACGTAACTGTTATGCGACACACCTGTTACCGCCACTCCTGCTCCCTCTCCTATGCATTGCTGCTGCTACTGCTTCTGCTGCTACGATTCAGCTATCATAGTGAGAAAGTGCGGTGACTATGGTCTACCACCACGACTAGTACCTCACGGCCACGACCGCTTCTTTACGACCACGTCAAAGACATGGTCTTGGGCTGCGGTGGATCCAAGCTGGAAGGCCAGCGCAGAGAAGAGCGGGGTTGGTGTTCGTTCCACAATGGAGGTGATGGCGACCTCATAAGGGTAGCATGGGGTACCCGCAAAATACCCCGGAGGTAATTTATTTGACCCATGTGCCATTGGACTGCTCTCGCCATAACCCCACCTGCACCGATGCAAAGAGACATGGAAGCGTGCAAAAGACTCTGAGCCTCGGCCAACATGAGCTAACAGACCCACAGCTTGCTGCAACAAGCTTGCTGCGTCTACTGCTTCACACATGTTGACTTGCCTCACGCATTTCCACTTCGAGCGCAGCCACATCCGCTGACGTCCGCTCCAGCACAACATCACGCCTTGCTGCGCATGCAAAAACTGGAGGGTTCGGCAAATTGAGAAGGGTGCGAAGTTCTTTTAGGTATTCTATGCTTTCGTGCATTTTTGTCTTTGGTCTGGGAAAAGATCGCAAATGGCATGCTTTTGGCCTCGCGGGCGTGTGCCAGCTCGAGCTCTCACCAAGGTCTCGTGCACATTCCGGAACCGAACTGGTGCTCCCGCCTATATATGTCCTGTGCACGTTTGACACACTTTCCGGCACCTTCGCATCTTGCTCCTGGATTGGTTGCCTTCGTCCTCTAGGGCGGTTGGCATTAGATGTGTATCTATGCCCTCTCGGCTTATACTTCTCCGTAGTTCAATCTTTCTCGGCTTCTACTTCTCCGTATGCGAATTATTCAATGGAAGGCCAAACCATCCCAAAGCCAAAGCCCAACTTGGAACTCCAGTGGGATCCTATTGCGTCGGTCAGGGCAAGGCTGGGTTCCGGAGGCTTTCTTTTCAAGTCTAGAGGAAATAGAGCTTCGTGTCACCTAAAGAGCATAGACGAGGAAAGCGCATCACAGGGCTTTAGGGCTTAGGAGTATTGAGTTTAGAAGTTACATAGAAGCCTCCTAGGATGAGCAAGCGGTGTGGCCCCCTCACTGTTTGCAAATGCAATGCTTGCTGGCTTTGGACAGGCTTCTTTGGAAGCAATTTTCCCTTGACAGCATGATATGCTTGAAAGCTACTGTAGCGGGGCGGTTGGGGGGACGGGCCAACCTCCGCCCCACCATTTGCAAACCCAAGGCTCGCATCATGGGCTTGGAAAGGATGGGGATTCAACTCTTCGAGGCAACTCATCCCTTAAAGCAAGCCTGCACGACTTTAAACCGACTGGGGCGTTGGTACGCAGGGACTGGGGGCAGGGGCCCCGTTGCAGCCCTTGATTCGGCCTAGACCCAAAACCCAGAAAAATGCTACTACAACTTGCAGTTGCAACGCTGTTACCGTTTGTGTTCGCGGTTTTGCATTGGGTTTCCCAGTGGCGAGTACATGTTTCTTTGTCCTTTTGATTTGGACACCTTCAATTGATCTATGGTGCTTCTTTTCACGGCAAGACGACAAGCAAACAAACAAGAAGCGAAAGGCAAGAAGCCAAAGGCGATGAAGGGCAGGTAAGAGACTGGCAAAAGCAAAAAGAAAACATCACACCAAAATATATACCCAAAGCAATCCTTGAAAGAAATATTGCATGCTCTCTATCCCGGTAGCCTTGGCGGATATGACAGACCAAGATCGCTGTACAGCCGGAAATTGACAAACCTCGTCTGACAAGGGCTCCCAGCTGGTCTTGACAGTTGCAACGTGGCATCGCCCAAATGAAGTTCGGTGGCCGGCTTGACCATAGCACGATAGAACTCCAAGAAAGTCAGCATGACCCGAAAGTCTACCTCCGTGCATCTGAACAAACAAGCTGTGCAAACACATCCGTTGGGACAAGAGTACGCACCTCTGCCGGAAGCTCCTCACAGTGAGGGACCAACGTATACGTGAATTCGCATGACATTCCTGGAAGCCCTCGCCTGTGCAAACTGGTGAGGGGCCAGCCACGTCACGGAATGGCCAAGGATGTCTGCCTGCAAAGGAAATGCAGAACCACTTCAACCAAATAACAGGGAGTCACAGCAATGAGCCGCAGCAATGTCAAAAGTCACATCACACCTCACTTGCATGTCGTGCCAACCCCAGCAAATATTGGCAGAGGTGTCAGACATTTCCACGAAACAACGTCGAAGCCTATGCCAACCCATTCTTGAGCGACACGCAGAATCGCTCGCACAAACGCTGGTTTTCAATGACATGCAACACCAGACATCGCCGCACACTACGCTCTGACCTTGCAAGCCCCAGCTGGCTGCTACACCCGAGATCCACGAACCAAGCGGCGATCTTGCAAGCCATTCTAGCAAAGTGAAAGAGCCCTGAATCCATAAAAGCAAGGCCCGCTTTTTTCAGGATTTGGACATCGTTCTCAGGTTGGAAAATGCTATGCAAAGCGCCCATGTCATCAACTTAAGCCCTAACTTCACAAAACCAAAAGCCAGCGCACGTAATGGAAACTTGTCAGTCCATGCGTTGGACCAAACAGTCAACCACACAGACAGAGAGCCTATCAAGCCCTAAGGGCATGCCGAGCCGAAAAGATCAAAACAGCAGTTAGGGGAAGACAGTGAATCCAAGAGTTAAGGAAAATTAACTCTGAAGTTAATTGACCGGCATCGGGCCGGCTCGACGCCCCTTAGCTCCAGCACAATTAACTCTCGATTTAATTGCCTGTTAACGTCGCGCGACGCAGCCATGCCGGCAAGCTGCTCAAGGAAAACAATTAAATCAGGATTTAATTGTTTCTGCTAGACGATCCCAACCCGCAGAAACAATTAAATCACGATTTAATTGTTCCCCCCTACCTTTCAACAATTAAATCACTATTTAATTGTTCCCCCTAAAGTAATGGTAATAATAATAGTAATCATAATCGTAATAATAATAGTAATAATAATAATAATAATAGTAATAACAATAATAATAATAGTAATAATAATAATCATAGTAGTAAGAATAGTAATAATAATAGCAATAATAATAGCGATAGTAATAATGATAATAATAGGAATAATAATAATAATAATAAGAATAATAATAATAGTAGTAACAATAAGAAGAAGAAGAATAGTAAAGTATAGTAATAGAAATGTAATAGTAATAGTAATAATGATTACTACTATGAATAATTAATAATAGTAGTAATAAAAATAATAATAATAATAGTAGTAACAATAAGAAGAAGAAAAATAATAGCAATAGCAATAGCAATAGCAATAGCAATAGTAATAGTAATTGTAATAGTAATAGTAATAGTAATAAGAATAATAAGAAGAAGAATAAGGATAATAATAGTAGTAAACATAATAATCATAGGAATAGGAATAGTAATAGTAATAGTAATAAAAATACTACTATTAATAGTAATAAGAAGACTAATTGTAATAGTAATAATAAGACTAATCGTAATAGGAATAATAAGACTAATAGTAATAGTAACAATAAGACTAATAGTAATAGTAATAATAATAGTGCAATTAAATCATGATTTAATGGTGCAAACAGGTACCAATTAGCACAAGTCTTTGCTACACCATTAACTCACGATGTAATTGTCTTCCAGTCAAACGCAAAGAAACACAATTAAATCACGATTTGATTGTGTTTTTGTAGGGACAAGGTATGTCGAGGTAGGTCAAAACCCAGCCCAGAAGCAGCAATTAAATCAGGATTTAATTCTTTTTAACTTCTGGATTCATGGGTTTTCAGCAGTTAGGTGTGTTTTGCAGCAGGAACGATCTTGATCTGTGCTGTTCGCTGTGCTCTCACTTATTTTGCAGCATGAGTGCTCCACAAGGAATGTCCGAAGGCGCGGGGTGCCAAGTTGCGAAGTGAACGTGGAGGATGTCAGTGCGATTTGCCATGGCGGTCCGTGGAACCGGCCGAGTTCCATGCGGTGTGTGTGTGTGCACAAAACGCTGCTGGACCAAGCGTCGGAGCAAAACCACATCAGAACCTTTGGAATAATTCTCGAATACCAAAACCGTAAAACTGTCGACGCAACGAGCCGAGGAGACCCAACGTGCTTGCTACAGGCCCCCAAAAGATCTCTTCGAATCCCGAAACCCTGAACCCTGAAAGTCTGAGCCCCTAAACCCATTATTCTCGAATCTCTAAACAGTAAAACCGTCGAAGCAACGCGCCGACGACACCCGTGCATTTTGAATCCCGAAACCCGGAACCCGAACCCCAAAACCCTATATTCTCGAATCCCTAAACCGTAAAACCGTCGAAGCAACGCGCCGACGAGACCCAACGTGATTTTTACAGGCCCCCAAAGAACCATTTGGAATCCCGAAACCCTAAACCCTGAAACTCCGAGCCCCTAAACCCATTATTCTCGAATCTGTAAAGCGTAAAACCGTCGAAGCAACGAGCCGACGACACCCATACATTTTGAACCCCGAAACCCTGAACCCTGAAACTCTGAACCCCAAAACCCGATATTCTCGAATCCCTAACCGTAAAAACGCCGAAGCAACGCGCCGACGAGACCCAACGTGCTTTTTGCAGACCCCAAAAAACCATTTGGAATCCCGAAACCCTAAACCCTGAAACTCTGAGCCCCTAACCCCGATATTCTCGAATCTGTAAAGCGTAAAACCACTTCACAGGTCATGCACAGGTATACACGACTAGAAAACACCCAGATGTTGTTTAGTCATCTCTTCTGCTTGGTTTTGCCATCATGTTCAGATGTGCGGCGGGGTGGTAGGGGTGGACGACCTGTCTTTTGCAAGCCAGGAAATGTTCACAAAGCAACGAAACGAACCCAAGAGCATTCTGCAAGTATAGGTTGTGGCCATTCCGCTGTCTTACTGTGCTTCGACAAACGGCCTGAAAGTAATAGCCCTTGATGGATGCAAAGACTTTGCGCAGAGCCTGACAGCTTGAAGCGTTGTGACCAACACAAGATCTGCTGTGAACGATACTGACAACAGCAACAATGACAACAACAATAAAAGGACAAGGACAGGAATTAATCCCTCTAGCCTGCGCGCGGATCACGTACAGCTGAAACTCCTGTGTGCGAAGACAAAGAATCGGGCATATGAAGTCTTGCCTGCAGCAGATCCTGATAGAGCTGCGTTGCTTCGGTGATGGCCTCGACGGGTATGTCTTTGGCCTGCGATGGGAAGTTTGCAAAAGGCTGACGAAGGCACATGATCATGCCATAGTCAAAGGCACCGAGATCACCTAGACCCAGTTCTCATGGCTGCACTCACTGCCGTCTGCATGTCAAGGATGGATGTACCCGGGTTAGGACTGTCGAAACACATGGCTGTAAGACGAGTTTCGTAGAGATGGCTCATGACCCGAAGCCTTGATTCGCTTCTCTTGCAAGCACGATTAAAAAAATGCTTGACACTGGCGGGTTCTAGAGCACGGGGTCCTGCTACGGAAACATGGCTGCGGGCCTTGCTGCTGCGACACTCTCGAGTTCGTCTGCTTGAAGGGTGGGAAATCGACTCAGTTCTTGGGGCCCCGTTTTATACCAGGAGATACACCCAGCCTGGTCTGCAGACAGCGATTGGAAAAGAGCCAACATACTCACCTAGTCAACGAAAGGACACAACAGCATCAAATGTCATGGCAGCAAATACCAAGAGCTTCACCGCATCATCCAAATCACGGATGGCATCATCGAAGGATGGATACCTGCACAGGCACCATGCCATGAACCTTGCTGGTAAAACACATGCCAATCGAATTGCAGAAAGCCCGAAACTGCCACAACCAAAATATGGATTCGCAAGATCGTCGGCCACAAGTCAACTCTGACGAAGATGGCTGAACTACAATCTCGCGGCATGTGATGTTTGAAACTTGGCAGCGTTTCGGAAGTGCTTCGCTGTGAGCTTGCAAGCAAAGCAAACTAAACACCTACCAAAAAGCTGCGAGTGCGACATCCGAACTCGATATTCAGGCAAGTAATGTTAACTCACATGCGTGCAAAAAAAGGATTTCGCAAGCGTCGTCACTGCCCATGTGCATCGTCGACACATGTCTACATGCCAATGGAAACACAGAAAGTACGTTCTCATAAGCCAACTTGTCGAAAACTCCCTATGTGGTTCGAGGGGGCTGGGTGTGTGTAGAGCGCAGCTCTAATGCGCAGAATCAAATAGGTGACGCGGAAAAGCCGTCGCAGGCTGTCTGCCGTTGGCGCTCCAAATGCAGGAAGTTTTCCAGGGTAACAGCACAACGTCGTCTGTAAAGGTTATAACATACGCATGTAGGTATAACCCACCGAAATAGCCCAAAACTTTCGGGGTTTTGAAAGCACAGCAATCGGGGCACAACGGGCGCGCGGAGGTGCACCGCAGTTCCAGTGGCAAGAGCCCCTTGGCGAAACAGCAGGGCCGCTACAGGCCACATTCTGTAGTTACGCTCGTCCGTCATGAGTTGAGCACCAAACAGAGTCGGATGGGAAAACTTCTTTCTGCAAAGTTTGCACTCCTGTTCCCGTTAGCCCATGAATCCCAAGGTGGGGTCGGCAGGGTCTGCTTCGGGCTTGAAACAGGGCTCGAAATGCTCGTGTCTGCGTCATGTGTTGAAGTTCATGCAGGGCCCCTGATGGCGGAGAGAGGAGAGAGGAGTGGAGCTCGAGCTCTGATTGCAGAAGGCTGCATGGTGGGGGGGAACTGATTGCATAGGGAAACCGCCATGTCGCGTTGGGGGACGCCCCGGTACGCCAGGTCACTTCCTCTCTCCAACCCACAGTGTGCTTCCGGCCATGTCACGAGATTGGCTCACTGGCTCATGGGCCAACGTGCCGCATCAATGCAGCGGCCAGTCGGGGAAGCGATCTGTGGAAAGCTGCAGGTTACTAGTTTGGGTGCACAAAGAATTGCGACCCTAGATGCATCATCATGATCGATGGCACCGTACGAGTGATGCACCACGTGCACAGATCAGCACATTCAGAATCTTTCTGCCAGTACTTCACAGCATTTTCTGCTTTGAACGTGCAGACGCGAGAGAGAGAGAGAGAGAGAGAGAAAGAGAGAGACAGAGAAAACAAAAACAAGCAAGAGCGAGAGTGAGAGAGAGAGAGAGAGATTCATCCAACATAAGCTACGTGCAGAGATGAACGGGCTAATCAATGCCTAGCACAGCAAGTGCATCGTCTCCGTAGCTACGCTCCAAGGCCATGCACGGTTGGCTTTCAAACTGCAGAGCAGGACACGCAGTGGCCTTTCTCGCACAAGATGATGTAGCGTGTACTTTGGCTTTCTCTCCTGCAAGCTTCCTATGCTATCTGAAGGGAGTGCAACAAACCACGCAACATGTTCCAGCCCTGAGCAACCGCCTTCATATTCCATGCGCAAGAAATCCAAAAGAAAGAATGAAGGCCATCACCATGTGTGTTAGCATCTTCAACCGTGCTATGAAAAAGCCATGCCACAACATTTGCTATCTGCATCGCACTGCCCAACTACTCTTCCATACACTTCCGATACACATGACAACTCCATGAGGCCCTTTCCCCTCTACCCCCGCCCCTTCCCGCCTTTCGGCTTTCTGTCGTGGTCGGTTTATGTCAGTTTCCTATGCCAACCGAAAGTCCCCTCCCTCCCCTCACCGGCTCTGCTGTCTTTTGCGGCACCCCATGGATGGACCTGCTGCGGCTTGCTCCGCCCAGCTCTTTTACCAAAACCTAACAAAGCTTCTTGTGCACTTACTTGTACTACATGCTGTAGCTGGGCATCCGTGTGCGTGAAGTGTTCCACTCGGATGTGTGAGGCCGGCGAACGGTGGGTGACGCTAGAGGGCTTCTTGGGAGTCAAGAACGGCGAACACTTCATGATGGCTGTTCCAGCTCGTGCAGAATGTATTCGGGATGTCTTTGAAACGTATTCGAAGGTGCGATAACGTGCGCCTTAGGACACACTGCTGCGGCTCCTCGAAGCGTCTGGCGCTCTTGATTTCACGTCGGCCCATCAGGCGCTTGAACCTGCCATGGCAAAAGGCTCCCGTCACGGCCAGACACATGATCGAAAATGCATCAACGTGGGGAGATGACTTCTTCATGAAGGTCTTCAGCTCGAAGAACTTGCTGAGCAATGGCCTTGGATTGACCCCCGTGGAGCACGTCCAAACTTGCAACAGCTGCAACCACGCTGAAATACTAGAAAGGCCGAGCACCGTGCTCATGCCTCAGAAAAGCGATATCCTTCTGGTGGTAGTATGTTTTGTCATTGCCATGAGCCTTCTTCTTGGGGTCCCGAGGATAGATTCCCTGAGCACGCCCAAGCAAGAAATGCAAGAACACAAGCATTGCAAGCGAGCGAAAGCGAAAGGGAAACGAACACAAGGAGACATTTGCGGTGGCCTTCCTTGCTTGCCGATAGGGGGTTTCAAGGCCCTGGGGGGTTTCAAGGCCCTCAGGTCCATTAAAGGTCACCTCGAGACATTTTTCAGCTACCTCCTGCAAAAGAGATCTATCCTGAGCATGCACAACATGCATGATACCTCCAAGAGAATACACATTGTCTGTGTCCAACATGTGCCCAAGCAACATGCAACAAAACAAACTGTGCAGTTGCTGTATGCACTCGTCCCAACAGAAACAGGCGAATGGCCTTCAGAATGCAAAGCTTGCGGAAATCCGCCAGCGGTATTTGCAGCTTTGCCAAAGCCTCAAACGGCGTGGCTGATGCAGAAAATGCACAAGCCCTCACAGTACCCAGCCTGCGCTCGGGTCACATACGCAGCAGCCTCACCCTTTTTCCCCTTCTTTTGCCCATGAATCTTGTCACCTTTCTTTATGCCTCCTTGGATACCAAGCACAGACCGATGGACTCATTAGCCTGGCATGAGAATGTTCCAAACGAGTCTCAATGCACTAAACTGTGACTCAGCTTTGCACATCCCACAACTTGGGCCACCGCCCTTCGGGTTTCGCTTCACCTTATTTTTTCTTTTCGCCATGACAGCTCGCAGCGCCTGAAGTGTCAGAAGATGCCACAAAGCGTAACATGCCAGCCAATTCATGTGGCGGGTCGTTCCCTTTCTGTTGGCTGGGACGTTGAAACCTGGACTATTTCAAGACAACATCGTGGCATCGTCATTGGTCCAGGCCAAAGCATCTCAATCACATGCGGGTGCCCTGACAGAGGCTGTATACCTTACCCCCAGGAGTTGCCGACCATGAATTTCCAGCCTGCAACCTGCTGCGAGATCTTGTCTAGCTGCAGGGATTCCACAGGCACATGTGCATGCATGCCGTCGTGCGTGAAACTGAATGTTTGCGTCAGTCTGACAACCAATTACCAACAGATCACGATGACCAAAACCAAACTGCCTTCAGCACTTTGATCCACTACTCAATGCTAGTTAGGATGTCTTGCTTCTTGCAACTCAATTGCAATCGCATCGAACCATCTGGAAAGAGCTTCATGCGAACATCTCTTGACAGTCCGAGATGCAAATCTTGCCACTTTTGTGGCGCCGGATCAATATCAAGAAAAGAAACATGAGCTTTCCAAAGAGCATATCAGCACTGTCAGCTGTCGGCATATCTGACGCACTGCCTTTGGATTGGATGATGTTGAGCATTGTGGAATACCCAAGTCTTCATCGAGAGCCTCGTGCCTCAAACAGATGCTTTGCCTTTCGTGTATGTGTGCACATTGGTGGCAAACGTCTCCTTGTCAACCTGTGTCAAATATACGCAACTGGTCTAAAACAAGGTGAACTCAATCCTGGCACGCCTGGAAATTTCAATCGTTCTTGCCGAACTGAAGAGCTATTCTTTGAACAACGACGAACGTTCTCTTACCAGCCAGCTTGGATGCATAAACACGCAAACGATTCCTCACGGCCCCGCCAGAACATCGACACGTGATGCATCCAGGCTGTACAAAAAGCGCGAAAGAGGTAAAGCAGGCAACGCCCCGTAAAGGGGCCGCGCAACCTAAGAACCAGAGCCTTCCAAGGTGACATTTAAAATACGAAACGAACGACGGCGCACTTCCACAAATGTCCATCAGAACTGAAGGGTAACAAGGGATTGACACACGCCAAATCATACAAGTGGCACATTCCATCCATACGCCTTGCTGCAAACAAAGGCAGAGCTTGTTGGAGCACATATTGCAGCTACCAGAAGGAGCTGCGTAGGGCAGAATCGTTCTGAGGGATGTCAACCAAAGGAGCCACTTTTCAATATGTGAAGCAGCTTTCAGGATTCACCAGCAGCAGTTGCATGTCTTGGGCGGCGAAAAGTGTTGTCACCAGCCCTTCTGCCAATCCTGAACCTGCAAAGCATGCGACAGGCCTGGCCTCAAAGCATCACAGGAGAAAAGGCAACGAAGGCAGCGACCCACGTTGGGCCACCACGTGAGAAGAACACCAAGGCTTGGACAAATCAAAATCTGGAATGTACACTGCGCCACCCAACCAAGTAGCAACCCAAAAAAACCTCTTTAGCGAAAAAGGGGCGGGTCGAGTTCACGCCCTCTTCGAGGGACGCCCAAGTGTTGCAGAAGACAGTCGGAGCGTAAAGGGCCCAATGAAAAGACACTCTAGTGAACTCCAAAGGCTAGGCGGCCTCAAAGTGGTCAATAATTCGCACTCCCCAAAACACGCGGAGACAACACACGTTTCCACGGAGAAAACTGTCTTCAGAGGCTCAACGCAAAAAAAGGTTCTTGGTATTCTTGCAAAGGAATGAGTACGGGAAGGGGTTCCGATGCATTTTCGCACGTCACACTATTTCTTGCACTACGAAGACCTCACGATTACCACTTTATTTCTCATGTGCTTCACAGCTGGATTCATCTGAAAGCAGCCATCCTGGCATGGTACTGAACCAACCAGGCACACACGGCTGAGAAATGTTTTCCGAGCGCAGGAAGACGACGCAGCCGAGCAAGCAGGAAAGCCCATCGTCCCCACGGACTGCAGGAAAAAGATGGAAAAAACTCAAAACCCCTTTGCCGAAGTCTTGCAAGGAACCTGTTTTGTAACCTGCTCTGAAGCTAACTACCACCAGCCTGGGAAGCTGCCTGCACAGGCTCTGGAAATATTTGGCTTCGGCTGAATCGGTTTTGCTTTGATGGTCTGGGGGGCTCGGTGGGGAGGTGGGGGGTGGTGGGGGTGGGGGTGGGGGTGGGGGGGGGGGGTAAGGGAGGGTGGGGGTAAGGGGTTTGGGGTGGGGTGGTGGGGGACATCAGCTGGATGTTCAGACGCTTAGTGGAAACCGGCATGTTCATGGTTGCGTGTCGGGGTGCGCGGTTTTAAGGTTGTTGGCTTGAGTTTGCGGCTTACGGGTTGCGCTGTTTGGGGTTTTGGGGGTTTCCGCGGCCCGAACTGAAAGCTTTGGAAGTGAACGGAACCAAACCCCACCATTTCCCCCCCCCCGGCACACCGTGTTCCAACGACAACCAGCTCTGAACAGCTGAAACCGGCAGAAACCTGGATCGCAAAGGCACTCCTGCGTTGCTCACTTTCCGGCTTTTTGGAGATGGGTCAGATTTGGGATACTGCGTGTCGAGGCAAAAGTCGCACTGACACAGAAGCACATAGTTACTAATGAAGTAAATAGGCAGAGGGGTAATCGATGTACAGTAAGGATCTTTGGGTGCAAGAGAGTAGACTGTGTCATCAGCGTACTCCATGTCGCAGAGCGAAGGATCGGTTTGGAGGACTGTGGGGAGCGGTCCAAACGAGGTCGTGCAGGTTGTAAACGGGCTCTTGGAATAGGACTGAAAGGGTGATAATAAAACAACATGGAAAGAGTGGACATCCTTGTCTAATGCCTCTGGAGAAGTTTGCTGAGTAGAGGAGTCTTTAAAATAAACTGGGATCCCTGGTCAATAGACAAAAGACGAACCCCGACCAGCAGAAGGGCGTAAACGAGTGATTGAATCAAAGGCTTGGGCCCAGTCTACTAACCGGGCAGAAAATATTTCCCGGTGTCGCTCGTGGAGTTCTAGTAAGCGCCGGATTTTGAAAAGCGGGGAAAAGGTGGACCTCCGAACTGAACGGGAGAAATGCGATCATCGATGGCATTCTGAAGCCGATTGTCGAGCATGGAAGCGTAAATTTTGTAGACCGTGTTGATGAGTGAAAATGGCCTGTAGCTTTCAGGGAATCTTGGATCTCTTTTCTTTCCCTTAAAAATCATCACATATTCTCCAGGAATCAGGCGACGCGGCCTCCTTGAAAGCTTTATTCAAGTGTGCTAGGAAAGCAATATGGGCCGATCTAGGAGCAAATTTCAAGACTATCGCCGGAATTCCGTCCGGCCCGGCTGCCTTCTTGTGTTTCAAGCGTGCGAATGCTTTCTGACCGGGCAATGGCCCATGGGGCCCATGGCCATGCCCATGCCATGGCCATGGCTGCCATGGCACTATGACACTATGACTCTGACTATGACTATGACTATGACTATGGACTATGACTCGACTCTATGAATATGAATGGCAATGACTTTGTTGACTCATGACTCATGACTCATGACTCATGACTCATGACTCATGACTCATGACTCATGACTCATGACTCATGACTCATGACTCATGACTCATGACTCATGACTCATGACTCATGACTCATGACTCATGATTCATGACTCATGACTCATGACTCATGACTCATGACTCATGTCATGTCATGACTGTTGACTCATGACTCATGACTCATGACTCATCATGACTCATGACTCATCATGACTCATGACTCATGACTCATGACTCATGACTCATGACTCATAACTCATGACTCATGACTGTCATGAGTCATGTCATGACTCTCTGGCTCTCTGGCATACTCTGGCGACTGGCGACTCTGGCGGCCCACTGGCGGCTACGGTCTATAATCATCTATAGAGTCTATGGCATGACCGGTATGATTCGACTCGACTCGACTGTGCCTGTGACTGTGACTGTGACTGTGACTGTGACTGTGACTGTGACTGTGACTGTGATTCTGCATGACTGTGCTGTGACTGTGATATGATTCTGAATCAAAGATAATCAGAGTCTGAGTCAGAGTCTGAGTCAGAGTCTGAGTCAGAGTCTGAGTCAGAGTCAGAGTCTGAGCCTGAGCCTGGGGCCTGAGGCCTGAGGCCTGAGGCCTGAGGCCTGAGGCCTGAGGCCTGAGGCCTGAGGCCTGAGCCTCTGCCTCTGAGTCTGAGTGCTGATGATCGGCTGATGATGATGAGGATGAGGAACTCTGACTGACTCCGACTCTACTCGACCCATGACACTGACAGAGCAAAAGACGTCTCGACCTCGGTCTGGGCCTGGCCAGGCCGGCCCCGGCCCGGCCCCGGCCCGGCCCCGGCCCTGGCCCCAGGCCCCAGGCCCAGGCCCAGGCCCAGGCCCAGGCCCAGCCCAGGCCCTTGAAATTCGAATCATTTCATCTCATTCAGTCTTGCATTGCTCTCGGTCTTGGTTCGTTCAACGAATTTTTGTCAACAAGCAATCATCATCGATCATGGCATCATGGACCATGGACCATGGATCAGGATCAGGGTGATCAGGGATCTGATCATGGATCATGGATCATCAGATCAGATTCATCAGATCATCGATCATCTTTATAATTCATCGAATCGAAGTCGAAGCGACCATCAGTCATCATCATAAATTCATCATCGACTTTTTCATAAAAGGATTTTCAAACCTCAAAGGAAAACCCCAAAAATGACTCTGAAAACCCCACCAATCGAGTGCACTGCACCCTCACTGGCACCATCCGTGAAGACGTGCACCACGTGGTCTGCCACGCCACACGGCACCTGGCGAGGCTCACACGCACGGAGACGTGCAATGAACAAACGCAGCGAATCTCTCGCTGCATCGTCCAAGACCAACTCGTCAGAACAATGCCCCTTTGCCCACGAGCGAATGTCAGCCATGATTAAACGGCCCGACTTTCCGAGGATGTATGAATCGGTGTAATGGAGCCGACCCATGAGACTGAGATAACGCTTTCGAGAGATCACTCCCTCGCGTAGAAACTCTTCAAGTGACACCACAAGCTCCTCGGCACGACCAGGCTTGTTCCGTACGAGCACCAAACCCTCATCACACCTTGAACAATCAACCTCAACCCCCAACATGGTGGCAGCAGGCTGAAAGGGGCTAAGCTTGTCGTCTGCGAAGGCGAAGCCGAGGAGGGCACACAAGGCAGTCATTGTCCTCATGGTATTGTCGGAAATGGCACTTGGCGACATAGCAGGATAATCGTCGAAAAAGTTACCCCATGGGATCAAAAGCTCGGCTCCTATTCTCCACAACAAACGCGAGAGCCGGTTGAAATTGCAACTGCCAAAAGGCAACGCCTTTGACTCGAACAAGCCAGGCTCAAGCGTGTCAGGGTTAAGCAAAGCAATAACCGCCCAAGCTCGCGAGTCGGCCGACACCGCGAACTGTTTGTAAGCAGCTCGAAGATCAAGCGTGGTTAGAAGCGGCTGGTGGCCCGCTTTCTTCCAACCAGGATGCACACAGCCCTTGAGCACAAGACCCGAAGAAAGCGCAAGCTCAAAATCAGGCCCCCCACACATGGCCCTTGCCCAAATGCGGCAGGTGCAGATAAGCTGATCAAGCGCATTCAAGTCCAGCTTATCCATAGACCCAAAGGCAAGATTCACCTTGTTTTCGGTGAAATCATCGACAGGCCGCAGCTTGCGCCCTGCAGCGCTCCACTCCAAAACGGCGAGTGGGCAACCAGCCAGAGGGATGCCTCTCGTCCAGCTGCTGCGACGAAAGTGGCCCCTCCAACATACCACTCTCCACCTCCTGCAATGTCTTTTCCCACAGCTCATGCGCGTTGCGATCTGAAGCCGACGATTTTATTTTACCCAGCAGGGCGGGCTTAAGAAATTTGGTGGCAGCAAGAAAATCGTCCTTAGGGAGCTTCGGGGGCCTGGGCTCAAGCGCAAAAACTCCCGTGCGTTTAGCATGCCCCACCAAATCAAAACCCATCCTAAGCTTAGCAAAAACGCCCATGTCAATCCAGCCGAACCACGACGCAATCCTTTTAAGAAGCAAGAGCCTTTTTGCCTGCAACACCTTTGCAACCTCTGGGTCCAACAACTTGCAAAGACCAGCTTCCTCGACCTCAAGGTCAAGAGCCCCTGGGTCCACTTCTTGAGCAGCTTTGCCCTACGATCCACTACCCAAGCAGGTCCCTTGGTCAACATGTCAAAAAGGCACTGTTTGAGAACATCAGGCGCAGCATGAAGCTGATCAAAGAGACTGCCAGTCGTAGGTAACCTTGTTGCTTGGAATTTCATTGTTTGAAAACCAGAGACATGTCCAGATCGGTAACCGGCAGAGCTTCAAGCAACTCTTAAAGTCCAAGACAATGCACTCCGTCCCGAGCAGAGGTCGAAGTTTTAAAGTGATGTACACACAACACCCTTCTTGGTGCTGGCCATCTTTGAAGGTGGCGCATCCGACAAGTTGGATCAGTTGTGCACGTGGAACGCAAAAAAGACGACACCGCTGAGCAGTGATCTGGTCTTCTCAGCAAACTTTTACTTTCACAGAGCAGACACCGCTTTTTTCTCGACTCCAAGCACAGCTTAAGTGAACCCGCGAAGTTACAAAACAGCATGACTGCATGTGTTTGCTTCCGTTTAAGGCAAGACCAGGTTAGTCGACTTCACACTACTACTACTGCTATTATTATTATTATACTACCACTATTATTTACTCGATTACTACTACTACTACTACTACTACTACTACTACTACTACTACTACTACTACTACTACTACTACTACTACTACTACTACTACTACTACTACTACTTCTACTATTACTACTATTATTACTACTACTACTACTACTACTACTACTACTACTACTACTACTACTACTACTACTACTACGACTCCTACTACTACTCCTACTACTACTACTACTACTACTACTACTACTACTACTACTACTACTACTACTACTACTACTACTACTACTACTACTACTACTACTACTACTACTACTACTACTACTACTACTACTACTACTACTACTACTACTACTACTACTACTACTACTACTACTACTACTACTACTACTACTACTACTACTACTACTACTACTACTACTACTACTACTACTACTACTACTACTACTACTACTACTACTACTACTACCACTACTACTACTACTACTACTACTACTACTACTACTACTACTACTACTACTACTACTACTACTACTACTACTACTACTACTACTACTTGAACGCTGAGCGAGCGGGCTCTGCTCATTGCGGGCGATTTGCACCGTCTGAGCACCGAAAATTGGATTGGAGCTAATGGTTAGGAGAGGTGAAACTGAATTCATCATCACTATACACGAAAGGTGAAACCTCACAAGCTCACAAGGTTTGGGATCAAAATTTACTTGCTTGTACATGATCACTATGCAGAGAGGCAGAGGATTGTAGGAGTTCAGCGCCATTTCTGCGGAACGTGGTGCTTCTGTGGCAAAATCTGGTCCATGGAATGATTCATATTCTTGTATCTGCACATTGTATTGTGCCAGTTTCCGGTTTCTATGTCCACCAGCACCTGATGCATTTCACGAACCATATCACTGAAGAAACTGCCACAGCACGCCCGCCACTCTGGCGGCATCCGCAAGGGGGGGAAGAGGGTAAGCCAATTCTTCTCACAGAAAATTTGTCTGCCGACCTATGACTGCTCTCACACTTGCTTTTTCTGTTAGCTTGGTCAGCAGCTTCAGATCATGGAGACTTACTTTCTGCAGCAGTGCGAATTTTTCCGGGCCTTTAGACTGGCATTGGCTTGGTCACAGGAAGCTGCCGTAGCATTTACTGGAAGTGATGCTCATAATGCCATTGGCGCCTGTAACAGTTTACGCGCACAGAACCAGATATGGCTGGAAAATACAGCAGCGGCTTCTATTTTTAAGAACTGTGCCTTTGTTCTGGTTTGCTGTGCAAAACGTACGGACTCAGACTTTTACTGACTGAAGAAGTGCTCGTCGTTGTGGTGTCCGTAAGTCTTGCGGACCGGCCCTGAAAGCAGAGAAAATGTAAAATTTAACAAAAATCACCAAAAAAATTGTGTCAACGCACTTAGCGTTTCATTACGGGGAAAACATTTGGAAAACAAGCAATCTTTATCTTTTTTAACGCCTGCGCTTGGGCTGCGCCGCAACGCCCCTGCGCCCTTCCTGGCGCACACCTTCGAGGGCCAGAGACAGAGCTGGTAGATCATTATCCGGGCTGCAGCCACAAAATCCTGATTTTGATTCTCATACCACCGCGCAACCTTCTGCACTGCACACGACACCTATAGAAATGAAAACTTGACATTGCTGATGTCTTCAGATGACCACCACAGCCTGCGAAATATACAAGCCTGGGAAAGGGGGACAAACAAAATAAACAAATCTTGCACGGTTGCCTTTTGGACGAGCCAATCACATTGATCAACAGCTTTTGCCTGGCAGCCGAGCCCAGGCGGCCGAGGCCCCGCAGCAAGCACAAAACAACAATGCCCGCAAACCTTCTATTTTTGTTTCCTTTGTATTGAGTTGAGCCTACCTGCCTACTCACCATGGGGACGACGCAACAAATTGAATCAAAACATGGCCAACCCGTGATTGGCAGTAGGCATGTGAATCATCTTACAGACTATGAAACTTGTCTTGGCAAGTCTGGGTCAGCAGGATACCAAGCTTGCGCTTGCTTTGACAAGGTCAGGCTTACCGCAGGCTTGCCTCTCACCAAGAGTGACTTGCCCCCCGAAACTAAAAATCTACCAACGCCCGCTAAAATTACTACAAGGGCACTCACGCAAGCTAACACGCTCAGTGCTTTACTGGCAGAGGCGGCCCACCATTCCAAGGTTCCAGCGTCCACCGTCTTTGCGCTGGGGGCTCCTACCTCACGGCCCGAGCTCTCACATACACAGCGCGGCGGCGCTGATGTATGGAGATACGCGGAGGCTGCGGGGGGGGCATGTACATTGACATCAAGACAAGGATGTGGTGCCCTACCGCACACTTCTCACCTGCATCACCCCCCCTCGCACGCCTCTCGGATGACTTTGTGCGGCGTGACAAATCACCAGCCCACATGACATTCTGCATCGTCCTCTTGAAGGTCTCCGGGCCATCTCGTGCGTTGGAGAACGTGCGCTTGCCCAGTCACTTTCAGAGCACTTTTCTTTGACTCCCAAGTGGTCTTCAAGAGTTGTCGGGGCTTTAATCGGGCACAAAACTGGATGGGGTAGGGTATATGCATTGCTCCAGGTCTTAACGCCAAGAGCAACAGTCATTGCCCGTGAACTGTGTGAGTGTGAACAATTCCCCTATCACTTCTTTTGGCCGTGGTAGTCATACCTTGTTGCTTCTCACACAATAGATACAGAGCCACGTTATTGGCTTTAATGCCCCTGGCTAGACCCACCTCACTTTGGCCATCTGTTCGCAGACAGTGGAGCTATGTGCCAATGTGTCCACTGAGTGAGGGTGTGGTTGCCCCTTGTACTTTGTGCTCGGTGGGCTTTATTGCCGCTTATGGTACTCGCACCTTTATGTGCTCCTCTGTTATTTGCTTTGTCGTTTGATCACTGCTAACATTGTGATCACCACCCCTCCCCATCCGAATATAGTTGGCACATGCGTGACAGTTATTTTGCTCAAGCGCTCGTTATGGGAGCACTGACCCTTAACCCGCGCAATGGCCTTCTGTCTGGATTTGGCGCCGGATCATCTTAGGAAGATCCTTTTGCATTATGCTTAAGACGTTAATCCATATGGAAATGTTAAAATATTGGGATTTATTTAATTAAGAAATAAATACGAAATGAATAGGAAATGGATAGGAATCATAAATAGGAATCACAAAAGATAAATTACAAAATAAATAGGAAATAGATAGAACCGAAAATACATCAAAAAATAGGAAAAAATAGGGTAATATCAATGTTGGAATTCATAAGTGCAGAAAACATAGGAAAAAATAGGAAACAAATAGGAACACCATGCAAAATAGGGAGCTGACATAGAAGGTACTCAGTGAAAGTAGAGCTTACATATCGAAAAAATAAAAGAAATCAGAAAATCATAGGAAAACCATACACCATTGGGGGAATATGTAAAGAACACATATCAAAAAATCTAGGGGACATAGGGAAAATAAGAAAAACAGAGAACATGAAGGAATACATTGTGGCATGATGTGAGATCATTAAGCGAAAAAGGAGAGCTCGTATCAGCACCGATTCAACATGCACTTTCGCACAATAGAGAAACGTAGCAAAACACAAGAAACTATTCAGGAAACACGCAACATTTGACCAATTTTTCGGATTGCGAGAAAGAGGCCGAAAAACAAAATCGGAGCTGCACTGTGCAAAAGCACAAAATGATTAGCCACACGTTTAATCAATAGGGATTCAATAGGGTATACAAAAAACACACAATGAAATCTCCCAGACGCCAAGCCCTACTATAGCATGAAGAAAGTCATATTGGAAACCAGAACAGTCACCGTAGACGGGACAGGTGCGCCACAAAGGAATGCAGGAATGAAACTACAAAGACCCGTCATGGAAAGACAAAACCAGCAAGACCATTGCCAAAAACGCAACAACATGACAGTGTCCAGCGGGTGTCCCGTTCCATTTGAGCTGATCAGAGGGATACCCAATAATCAGTGAATCAGTGGAGGTGAAGAGCAGCACAGACCCATGCCGCGCCCCAGTTCAGAAGCCCCCCAGACTCAACATGCTAGTGACTAGGACTAGTGACTAGAGAAAGGACCCTTGGACCTTCAACAAGGAGGCTCATGCGAAGCTGAGAAATGGCTGACAATGCAACACCAAAGCTAAAATCGACTGGGCCTTGCTCAGCTTGGCGAGCTCACCACCCACCACTTTCGGATCCAGGCTGCCAATCGTCATTGCAGCAACCACTAGAACCTTGGAAAGGTCCTGCTCTTCAAGGATGTCCTTCTTCCAACAGGTCGACGCATGGCACATTTCATACCCTTGGCCAACATCCTCGACTCGCTCCGCAGCCTGCTCCAAGTCTGTTGTCATGTTCACCACATGCTCGACTGCGGCTTCCATCAAGATTTGGTTCGGGTTGATGCCACCAGTGAAGGCCTGCATGAACATCTCATAGGAAAAGCGGTGAAGGTCCTGCTCACTTACATCCTTGACCAGCTCAGGCCCTGGTCCCATTTCCAAGGTGGGAACCTCATTCTGGTGCTGCTCAGCAGCCTTCCCAGCCTTGAAGAAGGCAAGGCATGCTCGAAGCAGCTTGTCGAATGTCACCTTGTTCACATCCCTGCGAACTCGCTCTGCTGTCTGCGCTCCCAGCTGCTCGTACCGAGAGCAGACCTTGTGAAAGTCCACAGCGCAGCTCGCAATCTTGAAGATGCTGCTCAGCCATTGTGGGTTCGGGTGGGGCAGGATCTTTGAGAAGTCGCTGGTAATGGAGAGGAAAGATTCCAGTGCCTCGACATCAAGAGGGCTTTTGTTTGCCTTAGCTTTCAAGCTGGCAGCTGACCAGGTCCAGGCGAGTCTATTTCTTTGGCCCCTGAAGCCCAAAACCCTGAAACCGCAAACCCCTAAACCCTAAACACCTGCATCCCTCGCCCCCGATGGCTCTAACCCTAAACCCTAACCCTGAACCCGACACCCTAAACCCCACGTCTCCCTCACCCCCTCACGCACACAGAGACACTGACCCCAGAGATACCACAAATGATGGACATAGTGGCATAGTGACATGGTCACATCGTCCCATCTTCTAAACACCCTCTTATTCTTAGCCATTCCCACACAAGGCAGGGCGCCAAGGCCAACATGCGATTCAGCAGTGGGAGGTAAAGCTTTGACAGCTTGCCGTGCTGATGGTCTGGGAACCCTTCCTGGGCATGCTGGGCAACCTGGAAACGCAAAATCTCCACGTCCAAGCTTTCACCGTCCACCTTGGCCTCCAACTGTGCATCGATCCACTGGCTCATTGTGGCGCTTTTGACTTGAGGAGCTGATTTCTGCTGCCAGTGCTGCAGCTGCAGCACCACATCCATGAAGTCATCCTTCATGCATTGGCAGGACTCCAATGTCTGGATGAATGTGTTGATGCGGTCAAGGGGCTGGCCATCGAAATCATCGATCTTGATGATTTGCTTCATGAGCATGTCCACAACCGTCTTCAAGGTGGCGCGAAGCTGAGACGTTGCACCTGCACGCAAGGCATCCTCATAAGATGGGAGCTGGTTCAGGACTTCAATGACCTTCTCCAAGTTGGTGTTTGCCAACAACTCGTGGCTGGAATCGTCAGATGCCTCCTTGCTCTTCTGGATCATCCCCGTCAGCTGCCTGTGGTACCCATGCAGCTTGGGGCCCAACTCCTTTGCCACACCAGCCTTCAAGGTGACGTCCAGACAGAATGGCTTCCAGAAGTCGCCCTGAAGCTCGAACTTGAGCATGCACAGCAATGGCTCTGCATCCTGAGCGCAGGACGTCACCTCCACTACGTCTTTCGCAGACGACCCCAGCACCCCAGGAATTGGCACCAGCAAGGCGACAATGGCTCGACAGAAAAGCTGCACAGAGGTGAGGCCCTCCTGTATGCTCTCTGGCAATTCCCCCAATTCGGCCTCATACTCAGCATACACGACGTCCATGCTCTCCAGCATTGTCTGGCAAATCCCAAGCAAGATCTGCTGAGACGCCTTCTTGGTCTTGCAGTTTTGCAGGAGGCTGCCCAGGAAGTCATTGCCAAACGCATCGAGCATGCTGCGCTTGATGACCTGACAGAGGCACTGCAACAACAAGACTGGAATCATCTAGAATCTAGAATTAAAAGACTATCAGATAGGTTTTCAGTGTAGTGGACACAAACATGATCACTGTCATCTCTTGCTGCTGGCACACAGCGCAAAGCACTGTGTGCTGATTTAAGTTGAACACAACTTCATGAGGGCACAGGCCCGGCGCAGGCATGACCATAGGATGACTCGGATCGTAGTTATGTCGTAGTTGAAATTGGACACAAACTTGCGAAGGCTTTCGATTGAAGCCCCAAAGACCTAAGACCTAAGACTCGACGTCTACGTCTAAGTCCAAGTCAAAGTCACACAAAAATCACACCCGCACCCAGCCCCCCAGCCCCAACCACAGCCCAAAAACACATCCCAGCCACCCCCCACCCCAGCCCGACCCAGCCCCTGATGCCCTTGGCACAGAATGCTTGCACCAACTAAACACCCAGCCCTGGCATTACACCACTACCAGGCCACTACAACCATAGCCCATAGCCATAACTTTTGCAGCTGATGCATTCCTCAACCGTGTCAAAGAAACTTGAACCCCACACCATCCCACCCACCATTTACGCCAATTTATGGCATCATAATGCCATGAGAAGAAAAAGACATTGGGCCAAAAGATTCAATAGATGCAGACGGCAACCCTGCCCTTAACCCTGACCCTAGACCCCAGCTCCTAGCTGCTAGCTGTAGCCAGCCCCAGCCCCAGCCTGGAAGTGCCGCTCACCGTTGGCCTGCTCCATGTCATCAATGTCTTCAACCAGTTCTGCATCGTCACCTTGTGAGCTTCGGTGTTGCCCGATCTCTGCCGCGTGCACAGGGCCAAGCTCTGAAGCTTCCATGATGTCTGTGAGCAAGGCATGCAGGCGCGGCTTGAACATGTCAAACTCGGCCACCTTGACAACAGCACCCGCACTGGCACTCGACTCTTGCGGTTGGTCCAGCTTGCTGGGGAGCGGCAACCACATCAGCAGGAACTCGTCGATCACTGCCTTGCTGTCCTTGCTCCACTTTTCTGTGCCAAGCTTGCGCATGACATCACAGCAAGCGACCTCCAAGATACCAGCATTGATACACAAAGGCAGCGTCACGAAGCCTTCCACAAGCTTCAAGTGCTCGTAGAGCTGCGCAGGGCTGAAGTTCTTGATGCTTGTCTGGTTCTGATTCAATGTCGCGGCTGCATCGCAAACAGCAATGCGTTTTTTCAGGATGTAGCTCTCCTTGACCTCCTTCTGCACCAGCTGGTCGTGCAAGTCCCGTGCCTTGCTCAACCCAGAACTCACGGTGCACACAAACCTACTGATACAATTCTTATGTGCCTCAGCGCGTGTGTTTCAAGTGCAGAAAGCCAACTGGCAATTCATTCCTAGTTCCTAGTTGCTAGTAGCTACTAGTTCCTAGTTACTCATCTGGCCCCTGGTAATGAATTACAAGTTTCTCATTCTAGAAACTGGTAAATCTAGTCTAGCAATAATCTAATTGGTTATGGGTGGGAAGACCGGCGCAGCTTATGACTTATGATGATCTTTTCATCTTGATCTTGGCCAGTAAATTGTTTCACAAGAAAGGGTAGGACTGGACTGGACTGAGCCTTTGGCTGACTATCTTTTTTTGTGTTGATACTGAAGCCAAGGCCAAGGCCAAGGGCCAAGGCCAAACCATCCGTCACAGTTTTGCATGACGATAAGACGACACAAGACGTGGGACCCTTCGACCTTGGACTCCGGACTCTGGACTCTGGACACTGGACCTGAACCATGGAAGGGGTCCTGGAGTCACTCAGCCAAAGCACATGTCATATGTCTGGCATGGACACACAAGTGTCCCAAGACACACTGACATGCATGACAGGTCTGAATGATCTTGTTGTTGTGAACGTTCCTCCCAACACTTTCACACATTTGACTGAGGGCATGGCTGCTCTGACAGAGCGGCCGATCTTTTCACCAGCCAGGAGTCGCACTGGTGACAATGACAGAAAGCACTCTGGCACTCGTCCAAGGCGAATCGCCACTCGCTGTAGCTCTAAATCGCCTGGTAGCTTCTTGGCGATCTCTCCCTCTGTCATGACATCACCGCTGGTCTTGGCATCAAAGTTGCTCAAGGACTTCGCTCTCTTGGACTTGACTGACCTCATGCTCTCAGCCCTTTCAGCCGCAGGGCTGGTGTCACGTGTTTCCTGGGGTCTGTGGGGCACCAGCTGTCCAAGGCCTCCAGGGAGTCCACCAGCATCGGCCTCCTTCCCTGGCGGCCGCTTCGAAGCCCCAGCCTGCTTTGGCTTTGCTGAATCCCGGCGCTTTTTTGCTGCTCCAGCAAGAGGCAGGTCCTCTTCCAAGGAGCCCAAAGCCAAGCTCACAGATCGTTTCTTGTCTGCTGCCTCTGCACCAGCTTGCTCCTGATTCTTCAGAACCTCTTCACTGGCCTTGGCCTTTGCAACGAGGGATTGAAGCGTTGGCAACTTGTCAATGTTCTGCAGCTGCAATTCCGCACATCGCCGAGACAGGAGTGCAGTGGTTGCTGCTTGCCTGACTGCTGCTGCCTGGCTCTTGTGAACTGGCCTTTCAAGCAGTTTCTCATCCTGAAACAAGACACGGTCGATCGAGTAGCGCACCTTCTTCAAAGACAAGATGTCCCCGATCCTCATGGAGTGTGGAAGGTCTCGCAATGAGACATAGACTCCTTTGACAACAGAGATACCGTCTTCACACACTCGGTCTTCGAGTGTCAAGCCCAGCGCTTTCGAAGTGGAACCTGTCCATTTCAGGATTTCAGAGTCTGTCAGAAAAGCTACCTCCCAGTAGAAGCATTCTGAGAGCCCTCTCTGAGTGGATATTGAAGTCGGCGTCTTGATTGGGTGAGGGAGTGTCGGCTGGCTGGGGTTGACCTGCTCCCATTCCTCCATCTCAATCATGTTCGACTCAACCTCGCCCCAAAGCTCACAAAGGGTAGCATCCTTTGCAGCCAAGCGTTCAACGGTACTTTGCCAGTCAAGGCACAGCACCTGTCGACAAATCTTCAAGCATCTGGCGCACGCATCTCCGATTGGTAGGTCTGCGTTGCTGTACACACCCCACACAATGCCCTGGAAGGGGGCACAAGGACACAAGCACAGAAGGACAAGGCCCACGGCATGATCAGGCATGATCCTACTCACTAGTCTCTGGCCCTGCTTCCTAAGGACAAAATTGCAAGCAAAACTCTACCCCTGTCCTTCTCCTTTGAGTGGCGCTTGCACACTGCGCACACCAACTTGACCGCTGGTCCTGGTTTGCGAGCGCCTGTACGCAATGTAGTTGGGGCCGCAGGAGCTGACTCATATGACAAGAGCTCAGACCATAAGTCAGGCCCTCCAGCCCGTGTGGCCGATGGCTCAGAGGGGGTAGACACCTCCTCCGGTATCTCCTTGAATGGGCACAGGCACTGACTAGTTGCTACGAACCAACACAATGAGGCAATGTGCCATGACCTATACAGCACTCGCCCAGCATGAGCCGAACAAGTCTTGCAACAGAGTCCCCAGTCCTCCTTGATGATTCTCTTTCCCATCACTGCTGTGACTGGGCTCCACGGCTGACCCCTGTTGTAAGGCCCCAAACAGCACACACTGTCTGAGCTTGGTGGAAAACTGTAGCAGTCAAGTCATACATTCTTGCCTCAGCCACCTCAAACTGCACATTGCACAAGACACGACATGATCGCAACACGAGTGACGGTTTTCACTCGACCTGTGCTCTCTCCTTCAGTGACACCACTCCATCTTCGACTTGCTGCCAAACGCTCAGACAAAGATGGGTGAAGCAGCACACTATCGCACAATGGGCTCCCTATGGTGCCACGGCAACAGCTCCTAGCGTTGTTTGTTGAAGCAGAGAAATAGGCAAGCAAGTCGATGACGGCACTAAGCCTCTAAGCGGGTTGATGAGCTGCCCGGCCAGTATGCCATGCCCAATATGAACACATGGAAGATTGACCTGGGAAACCTCACGAGCAATCCTCTCTCAGGGCTGACTGGGGTTTTAGGTTCTAGGCGAGACGTTTGCTAGGGGACCACGCTACCTGCTGAAGCTCAAGCCTAACACGGAGTCTAGTGGCTATCTGGCACGCAGAGCTTCCGTTTCAACGAATCCAAGCACACGTGGGTGACGTGTGGCGTTGGGAGCCTGATTGTGGCCAAAGTGACCTCTGTGACTATGCAGCCACCATGTTCACAATCAGTCTAGACTCTAGATACTGTACAGGAACCTGCAAAACAAAGAGCACTATAGAGTCTAGTAAGTCTAGAGAACAACTGACACTATCTGCAGGCTCCATGGCAGATGCACAGTGAGTACATGGCAAGGGCTGGTGCCTCAGGCCTCATCAGTGACACTGAAGGCCTGAAAACCAAGCCAGCCAAACCTGGCCCACTGGGGAACAATCAGTACCATTCCCATCCCCTGGCCAAAGGTCCAAGTTCTATCGAATTTCCTGCTAGTCAGGTGCTCAAGCTCTGTCCTCTGCAGGCATGCCCAAGCCTTCTTTGACCATGTAGTATGTCCACATGATGGCCCCGAGGCAAGGCAATGCGATGCTGGAACCCAGCATCTGCTTGTACTTGTGAACGGAAACACTTGCTGGGATCTCCGAATCGTCGGTCCAGCCCATCATGCGTGCCATCTCCTGCGCATGCACAATCCGGTCGTGACCGAAAGAATACATGCTGGTACTTGTCGTGAAGCATGGGGCCGCCTCATTGCTTTTGTTTTTGCCTTTGGTCCATGGAATGCGAACATGATTCTGCGAGGCATCTGCAAAAGCATGCTGCATGAATCCCAGCATGACCTCATCACTCACATTGCTTGACAGCCCATGCTTGCGTAGCCGCCACGCCACAGCAACATTCAGCAGGTCCATGATTCGCGGAGTCAATGGCAAGCCCTCACCCTTGAAACCCACTCGGCCAGTCCAACGCTTCCACCCCTTGCTGACTTGTAAAGAACTTCGCAAGTTATGCGACTGCACCTGCCACTTTTGAATGTCCAGGGCACCACCCATCTGCATGGGCTCTTTTTTCGAGTCCTGGAGGCTAGGCAAATGTGATGTGGCTTCAGAATCATGATTTGATTGGTTGACTGCCAGGGAAGCCAAGACCTGAATGTCTCTCCCTCTCAACCCCCACCAGCCCACCCGCCCAACCCCACCTCCACAGCACCAAAGCACCAGGCCCCCCCCCACCCCCCCACCCACCCAGGCTGGGAAAGCTATGTTTGGACCTATTTTTCCCGCTATTTCTCTGTCTATTTGTTTCCTATTTGCTGATGCTTTTTTTGGCTGGAAGAAGCTAGTTTTTCCAATCGCTTCCTTATTTTTTAGTAAATTTTCTGGCGCTTGTTCCGAACTGAAGCCTATTGTTAGCTTTTCATAGTTTTCCTATTGAAACCCTATGGAAATCCTATTTTTTCTCTAATTTTCCTTTAAAAAATAGAGGAAAAGTAGGAAAATAATAGGAAATCAATAGGAATTTGCTAGGGCTTCAGAGAAAATACGACTTTCACTAGATTTTAATAGTTTTCCTATTGAAACCCTATGGAAATCCTATTTTTTCTCTATTTTTTCTCTAATTTTCCTTTAAAAAATAGAGGAAAAGTAGGAAAATAATAGGAAATCAATAGGAATTTGCTAGGGCTTCAGAGAAAATACGACTTTCACTGGATTTTAATAGTTTTCCTATTGAAACCCTATGGAAATCCTATTTTTTCTCTATTTTTTCTCTAATTTTCCTTTAAAAAATAGAGGAAAAGTAGGAAAATAATAGGAAATCAATAGGAATTTGCTAGGGCTTCAGAGAAAATACGATTTTCACTAGATTTTAATATTTTTCTTATTGGAATCCTACGGAAATCCTATTTTTTCTCTATTTTTTATCTAATTTTCTTTTAAAGAATAGAAGAAAATTAGGAAAATAGTAGGAAATCAATAGGAATTTGCTAGGGCTTCAGAGAAATTACGATTTTCACTAGATTTTCAGAATTTTCCTATTGAAACCCTATGGAAACCCTATGTTTTCTCTAATTTTTCTTTAATTTTCCTCTAAAAAACAAAGGTAAATTAGGAAAATAATAGGAAATCAATAGGAATTTGCTAAGGTTTTCTGCTCGGGTTTCCTAGAGGCTACATTTTACAATTTGTCTTTCAAGCATAGCTCAACATTAGGAAACAAATAGCAATTCAATAGAATGGAAAATACGACTAGAAGAGATGGAGACCTCCAGAATATAGGTTTGGAATAGGAACAAAATACGTTCAAAAATAGCACAAAATTAGGTCCAAAAATAGCTTCTCCAGCTCTGGACTATGGCTATGGTCAGGGCCTGGGCCCTGTCCCTAGATTCCCTAGATTCCCAGGGTTTCCAGATCCCAGTCCTTGCAGAGATCTCGCCAGCTGGAGAGCAAACCGCTTTCAGGTGGCTCCAAAAAATCATTGATCATCTTTGTGGGAGTACAGGAGATGCTCTGCTGAAGGTCCTGCAAAGCGAAGGCGTTCACATGTCAAAGTCCATCTGAGCATTGTTCAAGGGACATTCCAGCATGTCATGTCTACAGTCTACCGTGGAAGATACAGCTCAGGCCTGACTTTGCAACACTTGCGAAGCAAGTAAATAACTGAACTCGAGCCCCATCAAATTACACCCCTGTGCCAAATCCAAGAATGGTCCAAGAACTGAAAACAGCAGAGAAAAAAAGAAGGAGCAGGCCTCGAGCAAGGACATCCACCGCCTCGCTGCAGCAACAGAAAAGAGGTCCTTCCTGAGGAAGCACACAAAGATCCTGGCAGCGCAGCGAGGGCCCTCTAAGCTTTCAAGCCATAAAGTCTTGAAGACTTATGCGATTTCAAGGTTTGAGGTTCAGAAGCAGTGGAGTTTACTGCTGTAGCGCTTTTGAGGGGCCATGATCATGTTATGCCTACGCCAACCCGCCTCCTCTCAAATGACATTTGAACAGATCCGTAATCCCCAGGTCCAAATCATTGCTTTTGACCAAACCGATACTTTCCGAAAGCTAATACATAGGTGACTCAGGACATAGGACCTGCTTTCTTTTCACTGTCCATCCTTGGACTCCAGAGTCCAGATCGTTTGTACTGCACCCCTCAGCGTGAAACATCAGGCTCATGAGCCACATCCTCACCATCCTGCCTCTCACTTGCACGACTGAAAGCAACCGCACCCTCAAGCTTCATGAACACATCTCGTGCCTTTCTGCGATCAGCAAAAGTCGGGTCAGCAAGCCTTTCACTGTGTATGTGTCTCAGGGCGGTCTGGAAGGATGGCCCCCCAAGCAGCCAGTGCACCAGGAACCCGATTGGCCTGCCACTTTTGCCTTGGGCAAGGCCCTTCTCCGTGGGAGCAACCGTTCGTTCTTTCCGGCACTTCCCATGACCTTCGATCTCACAATGGGCTGTGATGGTCTTTGCACGTGAGTTGAATCTCAAAGAACCATAACAAAGGCCTTTGTAATTGATGTAGATGACATCCTCTCGAACTTGTTTTTTGCGTGGCACAGCAGGAGGCTCGGGATGATTGGGAGGTGGGTCAGCATGCTCCAAGGGATCTTCAGGGGATCCAGCTGCAGCAGCTGGCCTTGGCAAGTCAGGATGCAGCGCAGCTGAAGAAGAGGAAGCAGCCTGAGCAATACCTGCAGCACCAGTGCGCGGCGCGGCGGGAGCCGAAGAGGAGGAAGGCTCAACAGCAGGAGATGGCCTTGCGGGCCTTGCGGGAGGCCCAAAAACTGGATTGCTGGTCACATTCTCTTTCTCTGCAAAGTCTGTGGCATACAAGACGCACCTCTAAGCAAAACACCCCCCTCTAAGACCCGCCCAGACGCACCTCTAAGCCAAACATGCCGCCTACAAGACGCACCTCTAAGCCAAACACGCCCCCTACAAGACGCACCTCTAAGCCAAACACACCCCTCCAAGACCCGCCCAGACGCACCTCTAACGCCCCCGCCTCACCTCTAAGCCAAACACCCCCCTCTAAGACCCGCCCAGACTCCGTGCTGCTACGGATCCAACGCTCTACGCCTGTAGCTGAGTGCCAAGTGAGAGGGTGCTGCTGCATTTGGGGCCGGGGGGGCCTCCACCTGTGGCACTCCTGAGCGTCCATGCACGGCACGAAACCGATACTTCTCTCACCCTCACTGCCTCAGGGGAGATGTGGACTCTCACCCTAACATCCGGCTGAAGGTAAGGACCAACACTCTCCACAAGATCAACTTCAAGATTAGTGGGTAGATTACGTCCTTGATATCTGATGGGTGGAGAGGAACCGAGTTCACCCCTCGGTTGTTTCCGTGGCGGTGGCGGTGATGGATCATCGTTCTCCATCGCGCCACACATTCCAAGCATCAAAAGGTAGCAAAGAAACCATGGCCGCATGATGTGCATAGCTGGGTCAGCCCAGATATCTTGTCCGGATGGAGGAACTGCAGCTACCCCGCACACGCTACAAACGAACTCGAGCCGTGGTGTTTTTTCCTTCTTCTACTACGACAACGACTAATGACCACTGCTGCTACTACTACTACTACTACTGCTACTACTACTACTACTACTACTACTACTACTACTACTACTACTACTACTACTACTACTACTACTACTACTACTACTACTACTACTACTACTACTACTACTACTACTACTACTACTACTACTACTACTACTACTACTACTACTACTACTACTACTACTACTACTACTACTACTAACTACTAACTACTAACTACTAACTACTAACTACTAACTACTAACTACTAACTACTAACTACTAACTACTAACTACTAACTACTAACTACTACTACTACTACTACTAACTACTAACTACTAACTACTAACTACTAACTACTAACTACTAACTACTAACTACTAACTACTAACTACTAACTACTAACTACTAACTACTAACTAGCTACTAACTACTAACTACTAACTACTAACTACTAACGACTAACGACTAACTACTAACGACTAACGACTAACGACTAACGACTAACTACTAACTACTAACTACGAACTACGAACTACGAACTACGAACTACGAACTACGAACTACGAACTACGAACTACGAACTACGAACTACGAACTACGAACTACGAACTACGAACTACGAACTACGAACTACGAACTACGAACTACGAACTACGAACTACGAACTACGAACTACGAACTACGAACTACGAACTAACTACGAACTACGAACTACGAACTACGAACTACGAACTACGAACTACGACTACTACGAACTACGAATACTAACTACGAACTACTACGAACTACGAACTACTACTACTAACTACTACTACTACTACTACCTACTACTACTACTACTACTACTACTACTACTACTACTACTACTACTACTACTACTACTACTACTACTACTACTACTACTAACTACTAACTACTAACTACTAACTACTAACTACTAACTACTAACTACTAACTACTAACTACTAACTACTAACTACTAACTACTAACTACTAACTACTAACTACTAACTACTAACTACTAACTACTAACTACTAACTACTAACTACTAACTACTCACTACTAACTACTAACTACTAACTACTAACTACTAACTACTAACTACTAACTACTAACTACTAACTACTAACTACTAACTACTAACTACTAACTACTAACTACTAACTACTAACTACTAACTACTAACTACTAACTACTACTACTACTACTACTACTACTACTACTACTACTACTACTACTACTACTACTACTACTACTACTACTACTACTTTCCATTCCAATCGCAGCCGGTCACTCAGCTTGGCGTCAGGTACATGGCAGTGCATTGCACCGGTGCTTCGTGAGCACTAGAACCATAATGGGCAAGTCCCGCTACGAATAGCTGCAAACTTGCGTCCTACTCAACCAGTCAAGAGAGAGGTGCACAGTGGCACAGAGTGCACAGTGGCACAGACAAAAACTGCTTCAGCATGTTATGCCGGTGGCAGTGGACAAACAGTATCGGATGCAGCGTCGCGGCCTGTAGTTAAATCCTCGTCACTTAGTATGTACAAGACATGGAGGCACTGTACACAAGACGGCATGGTCTATGTACAAGTGGCCCAGCTGGGCACACTGACGGTCTAGAGTGGCCAAAAATGGCCCACTAGCCTCTCACTCACTGTCAAGGTTTGTTGCATGTGGTACAGGTGGTGCAGTGCAGGGATGAGCTCATCCACTGCCCTGACCGTGAAGATTGCAATCGTGATGCGATCTCCTGTCCAGGGGCGGGTTTCGTGCCATTGTTGAGGGTCAAAAGTGACGCCCGGCAGCGTGAGATTCAGCACAGTGCCCCGCATGGTACCATCCATACACGTATAGTTGCCTTCCGGATTATGTACCCATACCCCTCCGCCTGTAAAGGCCGAGCAGGGTAGCACAGCATTGACACTTTGTGCGGCGTTGTTCATGTCTCTATGTGCATGCAAGAACGTATTACGCTGTAGCACGAAGCTAGTGAAGGGCACCCGGGTGCAGGAGCGGATGTACTTACACACCATTAGGGTAACCCATGGGAACTTCGAGGTGTTGCGCCGGAGTCCATGCAGCGGGCCCTGTGAGTAGGCTCCACTCATAAAGCACATACTGCCAGGTAGGTCAGCATGCGCCTCACTGCGCAGGTCGCCCCGAGGCAGACTATCACAGAGTAGCTCCCATGCACTCATGCGCACCTGGCCACAGGCAATCATTTCAGCCGCGATTTGTTCAGCTATGTGCCTCGGGTATGGCATGTCATCGGGAAGTTTGTCATCGATCTCCAGTGAGTACGGGATCCTTACCTCGTGTTCATGCTGTGTTGGCTTGAAGCCAGTAGCCTCACCCATTGCACAGTCAGAGGTGTGCACAGGCAACATTTGCAGGATATAGTGCCATGCTCGAGCCCTATTGCGCAGGCAGAATACGCTCTGGGAATGTGGAGGTGTGTGGGGGCAATTAGGTAGGGAAGGTGTGATCGTGCAATCTTTAACAGTCCCTGTCGTTTTTGTGGCGCAGGGTGGCTGCTCGTCGCCTCATTAGTTTGCAATGTATTAACTCATGCTCAGTAGAGTGGCCCGGCAGGCTCACTGCACAACGTGCTGCTCAGGTACCTGCAACAAGGCGCATGCACACATGAGCGTGGGTGTGTGTCAGGTAGCCGCAGGCACATGGCAGCAGTGCAATCCTTTTTTCTGATTTTTTGGGGTTTTTTGTAAGCACAGGCTGCCTATGTGTCCCTCACAGGCGGCTACCCCGCGACCCTTTGGGGGAGATGATTGAGAAAGCGGGTGGTATAATGTCCCCCGTGCACAGTGGACCCTCGATGCAGCACACACGCAGTGATTAAGTATGTGATATGCTTACAAGCAGCTCCCTTATGTGGGTCACAGTAGCACGGGATCAGGACTGCAGTGGGAATGGCGACCCTGGTGTGCAATTTGACCGTCTCGCCAGCGTCTATGTCCAAGAAGCGCGAGATGCGCAGGAGCAGAATGCGGGGAGGATGCGTGCAAGCTTGTACGTGCGTGCCGCCGGTGCGCCAGTGGTCAACAAGTGCTTGGAGGGTAGTGGTGGCATAAGGGTCCGGCAGGTCAAGGGTGATGGACCTCTGTGTGTTGTGTTGTCCTCTGGTCTCTGTTCCCTCTACCTCACTAACAATGCGTGATTCCCACTTGCCTTGGAGAACTTGGGGTCGTCCAGCTCCTAGGAGGTGTTCAAGGAACTCACAAGCATCTTGTTGTTGGTGTAGGTTAGCCCAATTGCACAGCAAGGGCCGCCAGGAGCTCAGTGCATGAACGTGAATGGGCTTACGCTGAGCACCATACTTGAGGATGTCCGCAACCTGGAGGTGGCTAACCGCAAACAGCCAGGCGCGTACACTTGCATTAAGGTAGCATGTATTGCTGCTGTTGAGGAGCCGTGTTAGTAGTATTCGGCCAGCGTCTGTTGGACAAGCGCGGCAGCCGGTGACTGCTTGAGCGTGTCCCTCCTCAGTTGGAGGCCGTTGACCTGCATGGCCGACAAGCCGGTCAGTGCTTCCAGTGTCTCCCATACTGTTGGGTGGCCCTTCGTGCGATTGGAGATGTCCAGCTGAAAAGCGGTGATCCCCGTCATGGTGTCTGCCAGGGGACGTGTGGCGTGGGGGCTGCATGATCATGGGTAGAAGGAGTTGTAGTGCTTCCACAAGCTACGCGTGTGGAAGCGGGGGCCTCCCCTCGTCGACCACTAGGCTCCCCAACGCTGGTGACCACTTCTGATAGCACCAGTGGCCTTCCTGTAGCCACTTGTTTTCCTCCGCTTTCTTCTGGAAGGGTGTCGGCGTCGCTCCTCCTCTATGTCCTTCAGGCTCGCACGCAGCATCGTGATCAGACATCCGAATAGGGTGGTGCGTAGGGCGCTGGTCGTTGTTCCCTCCCTGAGACTTCTTCCATTTTTGTGCCGCTGCAAAGAGGAGAGGAAGCGGCCCCTGACTGCCCGGCTGAATGAAGAGCACCCAGCTGTAGTCCTGGCGTAGGATCTTGAGCGCCATCTCCTGTTGCAGCGCTAGTCTGGCCAGTGCTTTGATCAGGTAGGTCAGGTTGGGGGTTTCGTGACCACGTCCCTTGCCCCCACCTTTGCGCCAGTGTTGTTTGCTTAGAGGACCTTCCCCGAGCAGCTCGTCTCTCTCCTTCCTCTTTTCTGGAATCCCTTGCATTCAAGAACACCTCTAACTACTGCTATGTCAACGCATCCACACAGGCTCTACTAGCCACCACCATCCTAGACCCTTCACTGCGGTGACTGAATGCATTGATGAGCCTTGTCACTTCATCGGCGCAGTCGAGTGCCGCTCTCCCTCTTAACCTTGTAAACTCCTTCCCGCTCAGGAGCCTGCTACCAAGATGGCGATTTGATGGCGCTCAACAGGACTCGGCAGAGTTTCTGCAGGGCTTCTTGACGGCTGCCTCCGATCTTCCCTTGACACGACGATGGGCAACCGTAGATCAGGCCACAGGACGGCTAGAGGTAGAAGGAGGACCCCTTGTCATGCTCATGCAGCACTCCGAAAGCAGGTCCCTCCAGTCCCTGATTGACGAATGGGCCCTAGTACCGCCAAATACCACACTGCTAGGGCAGCAGAAACATGCAGTTTTCACAGTGGCTAGATTCACAGGCTCGGGTAAGAACCACTTTCCCATCACGTCCTACGGCCAGGAACTCCGGGTTCCTGTCTTGTATCAGGGTCTTTTCGCCTGGAACGGGCATACGTGCAATCCTGCGTATTTCACATTGGTTCCACCCCGCACAGCGGCCATTATCGCACAATATGGAGGTCAGCACCGACATCGGAGTGGCAGTCGACAGACGATCACCGCCGATCACAACCGGCCACGCACTCAGATCACAGACAAGCCAGACATGGCTCCTACATCTTCTTTCTGACATTCCCGGCAGTCACTCGCAGTGAAGTGGTGTCACTCTAGCAGCCTCTCTCTACTGGCCAGCACTGCGGTCAGTTAAGTGGCACAGCCACCAACACCCATCTAGCGGTCATGCACTACCTTGCAATTTACCTGCCCGCAGCTTTTCCTTCTCGGCACAAGCAGGGAGATCGCCGGACGCAGGCAACGGTTCTAACACCCCAGCAGCGCTACGATGGAGTCTCGCCAAGACGATGTGCAAGGACGAGCTGGCACAGAGAACAAACGGCCCCGCATGAATGGCGCAGCTCAGTCGTTGCTGTCGAGGCAAGAAGGCACCAATGAAATCCAAGCTCTGACACCACTGGAGCTTACCCGAGGCTTTCTTGCACACGATGAACAACTGACCAGGTTGGCGCAGCAGACTTCAGTGGTCTTCAAGTTGCCAGCTGCAGCACCTTTAGCTGCCAAGCTGCTAGAAGAGGCAGTGCAATGGCGCTCAGAACATGTCAGGGGACGCCCTCACCCTCGAGGATCCCTTCATGCCACAATCGCGTACAGGCTGTTCATGGAGCTGCAGGACTCCAAAGTTCCCCCATACGTGTCGAAGCCCAGCTGGAACTCCTTCGCTGAAGTCTTGGCAGACCTTGTCAAAAATCCGCCACCGAACCCGCTCCTGGATCGCGAAATCATCCAATGCACAGCAAAGCTGACGGCCAAGAAGACTCACCTCCTGGTGGATTTGCAGCCGCAATTGACGGGCGTGCTCCAGTCCCACATGCCAGTGTACACGAGCCTCACGCACACTTATGAGGGAGAACTGCTGGGTCGCCGTCCGCAAGGCGGGCTTTCTCGCAAAGCGAGAGGGCTGCCTTACACATCGCTGACCATAGACCAGTGATTTGTAAAAAGCAGAGCTGGCACTTGCAAGCAACTTCAAGTTGCCATCCTGTCGCCAAGACATCAACACAGTTGATGTGGCCCAGAGACACAGTCTCTTCGAAGCGCAATGCACATCCATTTCTCAGCTGCTAGCATAGGCCAGTGTTGCAAGGCCACCAGGCCGCTTTATTTCAACTTCGATTCTCCGCTCACCCACTTGGCCCTAGCTGGACCGACGGTCAATCTGATTGCTTGACTTCAGACTCTGGGCCAACTGAGCTAAGCTCCACTCACACTGTGAAGAATCACAGCGCCTGAACAGTCAAAAAGCTTGCTCATTTCTGCAAATCGCAGCAACCGTCTTTTAGCGCTTTCTAGTTTACGTCACCGCCATGAGCAAGACATTTACCTTTTACTTAAGACCAGCCACAACTCACATGCCGCTGAAGAAGTTCAAGCCAGACGGATGAACCCGCTAGTGCTAGCGTCCTCAGCACCCTCGGCATCACTGGTGCCATGCCATTCATCATGGATGACAACAAATTCCCGCCGGAGAAGTATGAATACTACCTTCGCCTCTACCATGCCAACGTTGAGGCTCATCGCAAAGAAGCAGAGGCTGCGGAGAAGAAGGATCAGGACAATCAGCCCGCATCCAAAGCGACCCCCACCACCAAGCACAGTACGAAAACCTCCGCTCGTGATCAAGATGGACTTGAAGGCAAACCGAAGCGCAAGCCGCCTTCGCCGCCAAAAGCCAGAGCCAAGTTGAGGCCTACGACTTGCTGGCGGCAGAAACACACCAATGAAAACTGAGAGCTGCGGCACAGCCGGACTCCGCTTAGACGCACAGCAAAGTCACAGAAGGATGCATCAAAGCAGGCAATCTCAGCCGGCAGTTTCAATAGGTTCCACAGGCAGCATCCCCTCCGTGACACGAAAAAAGCAGTTTGCACGCTTTGGAAGCCACCAGCTCAGCTGCTAGAATTCTCCTAAAGCGCTATCTGCACCGCTGCGATAAATCTAGGACTGCGCATTTACCTTGCCCCCTTTCCCGAGCAAGCTTGGCTTAATCGAGAAGTTCACCCTGTCTAGCCATGCTTGGACAAGCTATCGGCTACAGCGACCCACGGGCGAATGAGTTTGACGTCTCGGCCGCGATCCACTTCAGGCTCTCTCCTCTGCAGAGGAACTCCATAGTTAGAGCCCTGACTGGACCTATGGGAGTGCAGATTGGCCACGGTAACAGTGCCTATGTTACCAAGCTGATATCACTGAATCCAGAGGGCATCGACCTCGTCGCGAAGAGGGCAAAGCGTGGCAAGGAGGCTGAATTACAGCGGGAGATCCACCGTCTCAAGGCACTTCCGGCTCTCCCGGTCTTCTCGACAATCCTCCACTCCGACCTGGGAGCAGCCGTGATGATCTCGCTCTACAATTTTGAGGAGGGAGTCAAGCATCTGAGCATCACCTCCACCGCTGCAAGCTCGCAATGAGCCCAGCGCACCCCAGCTCTGCCTCGAGCACAGCTCCTGGCCGTCACAGACCTGGCAAAGGACACAGTCCCGTCACCAGGATCCCCTTCACGGAGTGGAACGAAGATGGAAGCAGGGCTAGCCCGACTACACCCACCCCAGCAGAAGAAGCTCAATGGTACGACCCCATGCATTCGGAGCAATTGATTGATCTCTTCGACTCCGTCGTGAAGGACATGGAGCGGGGCCTACGTGGCCGGCGGTGACCTGCACAGGCCACCGGGTGTGGTCAACACGGGCTATCACACAGGCACGAGCGACTACTACCGTTTGACACTCGCCTTGGACAAGGAAATATGGCCAACCCTCAAGCGCCACTCGGACGTCCCCAATGAGACGCAGTCCAAAATCCAGCGGTGGCTCACACAGGCCCTGGCAGAGTCGCCCCCGGCGCATCCCATCACAGTGTGGCCAACTGGATCCTGGGCGCAAAGTGCCACCAACATCATGCTGATCATGCAGACCAAGTTGTGGGATCGGGATGGTCACCCTGTGACTTCTACGACGACCATAGCCTACCAGAACGGGGGCCACGGACCAAATCCTCAAGCCACATGCTTTGGCAATTCCAATGGACGGCTTGTTTCCGAGGTACGCACAGCGGATACCCGAGGTACCGGAAGCTGGGAGCGCACAGCACTTTCAGCCCGGTGGTTCTTGTCCTGCGATCTCAAAAGTGTGCACGGGACGTACAACCGCATCTTGGAGGAGATCAAACCAATCTACGCGTACGGCAATTCGAACGGCTGCTTGGTTCAGGAGAAAGCCACCTCTCGACCACCAGCAGCAGCACCGCCCCTCGGCCAAAAACGAGGCAGAGCGAACCGCTCACAATCCCAACAGGGGCAGGCTCACGTCCATGGTGGGCAAGGCGTTTGGGCGGAGCCGCCTCCGCCGCCACAGCCACCATCTCAATCTGCTCGAGGACCAGAAGACGTGATGATGGACACCAACGAAGACCCCCTGAGTCTCCCTCCGCTGCCAAGTCTGTCAGCACCAATGCCGGCCCTTGAACTGAGCCCCAACGACCTAGCAACCTTGCAGGGATGGTTCGGATCGCTGACCCCATCCCAGCGCAACAAGATACAGTGGGCGGCCACCCTGCTGTTGCAGAGCGTTACGGAGTAGTAAACAACTCTCCTGAACTGTAATCTTTCTTCAGCCCTTTCTTTCCTTTCTTAAGCCACCAAAGCAGATTGCCAGTTACCGGAACGCTCTGCCAATCCAAGAGCCAATCTCTTCTTTTGAAATCAGGACCTCCCTGATCCCACAGATCGCTCAACACAGTCCTCAGGTTTGCACAGCGAACTAGGACCTGGGACACAGTCCTACAAGCAAGTTGAGAGTGTAACATACTCGCTTAGGCGAGAACGATGGTTTTTGGACAAGCCGCTGCGCCCTTACCAGCACAAAACATGCGATGCACTGCGCAACACCCCAGACAGTCATGCTTGGTATCGGTTCGGCAACGGTCACCGTTCCTACTCAGCGAGCATCCCAAGCATCAGCCAGACTCTCTGCACTAAGTCTTGTGCATCGTCCCTTCTTTCTCTTTTCCTTCCTCCGCTCACCTTGTGCCTCTTGTTCCTCCTCCAGGTAGGTTTGATCCTTGGCAGCTCCACTTCATTGTCTTAGCTCTCATAGCTGTCAGCACACCAGTACGGAGCCTACCTGCGAGCCATGGCTGCCGCGGCTAAGCCCACCACGCCAGTGCTCTGCCTGGTCGACAGCACCTTCCAGCACCTCCTGCTGAACGAGGAAACCTCCAAGTACCAGAGCTATGGAGTGCGAACTCTGCTCTCGGGCTACGCCGTCATCTGCCCCGGAGCCACGTTGACGGCTCGTTACACTTCACAGGGAGAGAGCCATCCTTCCATCCTGGAAGCCCTCACCATCGCGGCTGCGCAGTCTATCAACATGGGAGACCATGTCAGGATCCCGAACGTTCCCATGATGAGTGAAGGCGACAACAAAGCGGCCAGCGAAGGTTTGGGACTCTTCTTGCGCAAGCACCAGCACAAAAGGGTGAACGTTGGCCTCATCCCCATCGAGCAATCTCTCCTCCCGATCAAGCAGGCAAACTACGACTGGATTGGCAAGTTTACTTTAAGCTCCTGTACAACACCAGATCAGTTCATTTTCGACCTGAGGTGGCAAGCGCAGCGATCTGCCAACTGGTAGCTGCTGCACTGCAAGCAATGGACGCTACCGATGCACTGCATCCCGGCGCGAGACCCAGTATGCACGTCCTCCTGTGCTGCTCCTGGAACACAGTGAGGAAGGAAGCTCACAAGAAGATGCTGGCAACAAGGGCATAGTAATTTCGGCGGGAGCGTCTAGTGGAGAGGCCCCCGTGCTTATGAAGCACTGGTCATCTGGACCACTTCGGGCTTATGCGCCAATAACAGAAACAGAAGCTTCATGTTTGCTTGCGTTGCAGCACGGACCGAAAGCAAGAAATCAAGCGACAAGCGGGAAAAGCAAGGCACGCAGCGTGCGAAAATTGGCCCCCTCTGCCCACAGCGCAAAGATGTGTTTTTACTCCAAATCGCGAAGAATCGCGGAGAATCGCGGGGAATCGCGGGGGGCCCGCGCGGAAAAAAAAACACACCAGAAAACCCTTCGCGGGCACTTCGCGGGCAACTCGCGCGGAAAAAAAGTACCCGAAATCCGTTCGCGGGCATTTTGCGGGGAATCGCGGGAGAATCGCGGAGAATCGCGGGGAATCGCGGGGCTGCGTTTTTTCCGAAAAATTGGTCTTTCGGCGCTGTGTCGCTCCTCAAGTAGATGGGCCCTAGGCAAGGGCAGAGTTGCCAGCCCGGATGGAGCTTGTCCTTGTCCGACAAGCCCAAGTCTTCTTTGATGGCCTTCAAGAGGACGATGCTTTTTTTCCCCTGGTGCCTCTTTACTACATCAGTAGCACAGTAGGCCGGTCTTGTTGGGCTCGACGAAAAGGGTGAAACAGAGTCAGCGCACACAATCCACCAGACACAACACGAAACCACCAAAGAACAGACACCGAAGAAACAAAGCGAGCAATCGCGCTAAACTTCTAGATACCCCACGGACTCAGTACTCGAGGTCGTCAATGAAATCCCGGTTCACAAGGAAGCACGGAGCTTGTGGGGGAATCGCAAATTGCGACATTGCCAGATTCTCAAAACCACCATCATGTAGCCATTGGTGCGACAGCGGTTATTCCAACCGAGGTCATCAGAAGAGGTTCGGATCACGTACTCGTTGTCAAGAACAGACAACCGACACTCAATGGCGAAAGGATGTTGCAAGTCAGACTCCCTAGGGGGATGAAAGATGTGCAAATGCCCCATGGTGGTCAGCCAGTGGGGACCTAGCAGCAAGAACAAACAAGGCAAGACCGGCCCAGGGCACTCCATGGTGGTCAGCCAATGGAGTAGCTCCGAGCACGTTCACCAGTCAACCTGGCGCACAAGTGCCCACCCTCGAAGGTGCCCGCGCACGGCCAGAGGGGGGGACGAGAGTAGCATCAGCTACCGATTACCTGGCGCACAAGGGCCCACACTCAGAGGTGCCCGTGCACGGTCAGAGGGGGGCCGAGAGTAGCAGCAGCTACCGATTCATCGGGGAAAGTCCACGGCGAGTTATCAAACCCTTAACGCCATAGGGTTTTAATGACACCGAGGGACCTCCCAGTCCAGGCATCTCGCACAAGGCCACGCCACATTAGCACTGGCCTGCGCATCGGCACGCATCAGGTCCCTTCACCCAAACCCGCGAGGTACGCCGGTAAGGAGACTGGAGGGATCACATCACCGTCAATCAGCCACCAATGCGAATACATTCAGCACCTGCCAAGGCTGTTCACGCGATGGTTTACAGTTTCGCCATCACAGATGGAGCAAAGTCGTGCCTCAGCACGGAACCTTGTAAGTGTCAACCTGTGTGTTCGGAAGTATAAAGTTGCCCCATGGTGGTCAGCCAGTGGGGACTTAACGGCGAGAACAAAGGGGTAGGACCAGCCCAGAGTACTCCATGGTGGTCAGCCAGTGGAGCCTCTCCGAGCACAAGCGCAACGTTCTGTTGACTCACAAGAGCTTGTGCGCCGGCCAAAGCAGGCTGGACTGCTTCGTTCCAATCAAAGCCATCAAGTAAACCGAAGCAGGCGGGGACCCCACCTGCCCCGCAGGAAGCGGGAGAGTCCCCCAGTCGAAACTTCGCACTCAAGGCCAAGCAACTATTTCCTTGGCCGGTGAGGGTTGAGGGTTCAATACCCAGAATCAGTTCGTCCGACAGACGTCGGTGAGGAGATGCGAGGGCTCGCATCACGTTGGACGGCCAACAGGAGCGGTCGAACTTCCATTGTATACACTGCCTTGGTTCAGTCAGCACCGTCAGGCAACATCCAGGCAGGCGGTGAGCCTGCTTGTCCCGCCACAGGCCATGCGCAGGCAGTGACGGTCTTTTTGAAGGCCAGGTTGCTCCACAGGTGCTCGCTGGCTCCTTGCAAGGGCAATGGGTGCATGTTCTCTACGTAGAAGTGCCCAATACCTGGGAGAAGCAGCACCACCGCATTGGCCTCTCCAGAGTCGTCATTCGGCCGAGATACCACAAAGGGGAGGGTCGCATTGCCATGACTCACTGTGATCCAAGTGTCGCCTCGTCCCACGATAGCGATGGGGCAACAAGTGTGGGCGACAGCTGGGTCTCAAAGCCGAGGGGTTCTTGCAGTGCCATAGCACAAAAACGGCCACCTGCCCGGTCAAAGAGGGGCAGAGGAGAGGAAGACTGGGCAGCCTTACCAGAGAGCCGTCCCTAGAGGGGGCAGAGGAAAGGACGATTGGCCGTTGTCCCGATGACAGAGCTGGAACATCCAGGCAGGACCGGTCCAGGGCAGTCCGTGCAGATGGCCAGTGGAGCAACCACAAGAGCCCCCGTCACCATAGGCACACCGCGGGGCCGACACAGACGGGTGTTCACAGCAACAGGCTGTGAGCACAGAAGACAAGCACGGTCCAATCCGTGACATAGACCACGAGAGGGTTGCCAAACCAAGAATATTCCGAGGTAGTCTTGCGGCATGTATCGGCGAGGAGATGTGAGACTTCAAAGGCGCGTTCGCGCGGCGTGAGTTGGAGCCCTCAGATGACAATTTGCTGTCTATTGCCGGGGGCCATCCCAGTCCGGACGCCGGGAGCGATGGCCATCTGAGGTGGTATGGGAACGCGTACGGCTGGGCATGGCCTGCATTGGAGGCAGCTCTTGCTCATCAACCCCCCACTCAGGGATGCCGTCCGGAATGGGGATACCTTTGTATCTTGTCATTGAGGTTTGTGCCGCGAGCGACATCACCCGGACAGCTTCCTGGATTTGCCTGCACTGCACAACACCTTCGTCCTTAAACTGAAAGGGGAAGGATGTAACTGCCGCACGTAGGGCCGAAGGATCAGGGTCCTGGAGGTGCCATGGCAGTACATCTTAAACCAGAAGCTGTTGAGTCGCTGCTTGGTTGGATGCTTCGCTCGCATGACCCCCCTAAATGGCAGCCCAGTGAGCAGTGGCTGCATCATACCACTCATTCCGAGGACGTTTTGGCCCATGCTTGGTGGGTGTGGTGCTGATCCCTTTCCAATGCGCTTCGAAGATGACTGGCAGTCGGAAAGGGGCTGAGACATCCACTTCTTGCAAAGCTGCAAGGTCAGTGGTTCGCAGCTCCGAGAAGCGCCAATCATTCACCTGTGCCTCGGGTTCGTCTCCGCATCCGACATGTCATCCATCGGGCAGGGAGAGCCTTCGTTGGTTTCGGAAGAGATGCTGAGACTGCCGCAATGTTCACTTCCACCGGCGCAGCCATAGGCGAGGAAAGCAAGCACTCTAGGGGCAACACTCGCCGCAGAAAAACAGCTATTCTGCATGGGCCGCAGCTGCTCAGCACACGGACGTGGAAAAGGCCAGGCTTGCCCAGCCCAACCTGAATACGTTCCTAGGCATCACGCTGCAGGGCACAGAGACACTTGGGCAAAGGCACTATCAAGAATTTAGGCCGGATCACCCTGCAGGGCTTCTTGGGAGGCTTGGTCAGTGACTTGTGGCAGTCCACTGTGCGCGTCCATCACATGTTTGGTTGTAGGGCACTTGGGACACCGATACGCGCGGCCAGCCAAGAAGGCCACCATGGCTGCGGGCGGCACATTGATCTGCAGGTCAGTAATTTATTGTCAGATTCAGGAAAACCGAGAACAATGGGCAGCCCGGCCGTTCGCTCCAGAGGACCTTTTTGGTGGGATTCCGAATGCACCCAGCCAATAATCTGGGTCAGCGTGGCTGATTGCAGGAAAACTGGCATTGATGACACTCGGCAAGTCCGACACCGTAGAGAAAAGATCCGCGATGTACTGCGCAGTGGTAAGAAAGCCATACCCACTAGGGACTCCGAAAGCCTTGCTTTGTCCAGCTGCGGAGCCGGGCATTCCAACATTTTAGCAAGGTCGAAATGCTGCAATGCGCCCGACAGTCTAAGACACTGCGTGATGATAGGGTTATATACCTTTAAATACGCCGCCGGAAACGTTTCAGGCAGATGCAGTAGCGTGTCCGCAATTCCGATCAGCATCTCTGCGTTTTGCAGCTGGTTCGGTATGCCATTCAAAAACATCTCATAGGCCCTATATGTCCGAAGCTGCTGGCAGTGTGTTCGAGTGCAGGCTCATGCAGGGCCGAGGTTTGACATTCTTGCCAAAGTGATGTCCCGCTACAAGTGCTCGCCACATGAGATCACAGACAGGGGTGCCGCTGGGCTCGCTCAGCCCTCGAGGCTTGGCTTTTGGTGGTTGCCAACTTTCCTTGCGAGCTTGGACAGCGGGCACAGGCCTGGCGGGGTGGGCGTCGGGCCATGGGGAGGCATAGGGAGATCGATTTTGGTTCCGTCAAGTCAAGTGATTCCGTGGGAGACTTAGCGCAAGGGAGCTGTGATGCCTCAACCGTCCCACTCCCCTCCGGAAGTGTTGCGTGCATGGGCCGTGTCCGGGGGCTGGGTGGACGTCGTACGCCAGGCGGTGGGTCCCTAATGTTGCCTCCACTACGGGGTGGACACGAGGCGGCGCTACTTCCTCCAATCCTGTGGGCAACTTGACTAGTGGGAGTCGTCGCCAAGCATTCGGAGCACTAGGACACCCGGCCGGCACAACCGCAGGATTTGTCGTTGCAAGCTCCTTCCTCAGTGGTCCTCTCTCCCGCGTTGGGGTGCCGCAGGGTGTTCGTGAAACGTCCCGTTTAGCTGCCGGAGGTGGGCTGACAGCTGCCGCAATGGAGCCCCCCGCGGTCCGAGGCTTGAGCCATGGTGTATCCCACCGCTCACCATGGCGCGCGTTGGCGACAGCCTCGCTTTGGGCTGGTGACTGCAGCGGCGTAAGCACCTCGACTGCAGTAGCAGCTACCACGTCGGGACTGCGACTACTCGCGGGCACAGGGCTGTTTCCCGGAGAGTCCACATCAATCGCAGTTTCGGAGGCAGTCCTACCCGTACGAACAGGTAGGAGGTGAAGACTGCGGGGGGCTCTCATTCTGCCGGCCTTGTGTTCGAAAGCCGGGTCAGCACGTTGAGCAGATCCCCGTTTGGGCGGCGTCCGAATGTTGGTATCCCCTAGCAAGCAGGTGAGGTACTGGGCGACCCCATCTCCTTCCCTTACCGGCTGGAAGGGGACGCAATACACAGCATTGGGCAAGGGCTCCAGGACGAAGCCGCGCTTTTGCAGACTAGCGATGGTGCCCGAAAAGGAGTTGGAAGTGAAAGAGGGGCTCCCCCATCCTTCTTGCTTAAGTGTGCGGTAAAGAACTTCCCGCTTGTCTCCCCAGGTGGCCTTCAAGGCCCACGCTTGATGCAGGGGTGGGGCTTCGAAAAGGTCCAGCCCTACTTTGCGTTCCGCAGGCAGCACGATGCTGGCTACTGTTCGTTCTCGGAAGGCTTGCTTGTGTAATGCCTTTGCAACGCCAGGGCCATCCATGCTCCACAAGCTGGCTTGTGTGCGCACATATTCCGCGCATTCAATCAGGCCTCCGGTTGCGCAGGCCGCCATTTGGAAGCATGCACCTAGACCATCAGAGTAGTGCGGCGCCACGAAAACCAAAGCCCCAAGTCCTCTCGTGAAGGAGGAGGTGGCTCGGGCAAACCCTGCCTCGCTACTAAACAGGAATCCAGAAGCCCGACAAGTCACAAAGACACCTATCCCAAATGTGGGGCCAGTGGAGCAAGCCGTGGTGATAGCGCCGAAGAAGCGTTTAAGGGACCCTATGTGCTTCATGAGGAAGGTCCGAAACGTCACAAGGCTCCAAGTGGTGGGCGCGCCAGTCAGCGGGAAATCCGGTGCGGTTTGGCAGGCTTCCAGTAGGCTCATATCATCCTCACCCAGTGGGTCTGCGGGGAGACTCGACTGCAGCATAAACTTCATTTGAGTAACAAGCCTGGCATACTGAGAGACCATCCCGATAGGGGAGTCAGGATAAACCTGGTGCCCGAAAGTGAGCACAATGTCCGCCAGGACCATGCTGAGGTCGTAGCTTCTGCCTAGTTTGGTTTGGGTCTCATCCTGATCTGGCACCCGTACCCAGCGGCACGTTTCCATCCACCTGCCTGCAAAGCTACGCAGTGGCCGCCCGAGCAGGTGCTGCAACGTGGGACCTGGTGGCATAAGTAGCCGAGGGACCCCGCCTGTCAGCTCGAAGCGGCACGCCTCCGAGTACCGACATGCATATAGAATGGCAGCAAGCTCAGGAGGGAGGCGCATGGATGAGCAGAGCGAGAGGTTGATGGCCGGTCCGACAATGGCCTTCAGCCCGGCGGCCTGCATGACTGTCTCGGCTTGCTTCGGTTTGACGATGCTCATACAGAGAATCGAATCCAGCATCGAGACGGCTGAGAACAACACTTCTGACGCTCCAGAGGAACGGTGGGGATTGCCCCAAGAGGGCATCTCGCCTTGCCCCTTTTTCCACGGGACGGAACTTTGGGCCACTTGCTGCAAAAGGGCCGCAGGCAAGGTGGCTGGCGTGTGGAGGTCGGCAGGGACCGCATTGAGACCACAAGTCTTTTGCTCCAACAACTCCGTGACGAAGTGGTAATTGGGCCGCGATCCTCCAGCGGGCTGTCTGTGGTCGCCAATCATGACATCGAGTGCATGCTTGATGTGCGCCAAGACGGTGTTGGAGCCCGGTGTACCCAATTGCTGGGCTTCATCTCGGAGGAGCAACTCAACGTCCTTTAGACGATTAGTGAGCTGCGAGTAGGGAAAGCTAAGCCTTGCCACAATCGTACCATGCGTCGTGGCCACAAGTAGCCCCCGGTACAAATCGTGCACATCAAAGGGGAGCTTATGTGTGTCCTTCTCCTTGTTGCCCGGTATGCGAACGATGCGGCTGCGAACAAATTCATTGCTAGCATTCGTGAGCCTATCAACCGCCTCGACATAGGCCCGAACCGATTCATTACCATGAGCGGTGTACAGGGTGAGCCGGTTCGTCAGGCACGCAAGAAGTACTCCTAGAAACGCGCAGGATCGTGTCTTCCCGCTGCCAGGCGCCCCCGTTATGAATACAGAGGTACGGTGAGCGGCCAGGCCGTACGAGCACGCTCCCAGCAGCGCTGCCAGGTGTCCATCCGCCCCCAAAAGGTATCACAGAGGCACGTAAGGAAGGCGGGACCAACCGCGAGCGCAAAGATGCTGGCTCGAGTCCTCGGATCGTGTTCGTTGCTCAACGAGTCATGGGACAGGCGTAGACGCTCCGCATGCCACAGCGCAGGAGTCCGGGCGTCCTCCTGGCGGGCAGCGGAGAGTCAGGCAGCGTGACTAACACGCCACTCAGCAGCGTCGGCGTCCATTCTTTGCGATATGTTTGTTCCTCCGCAAGCCAAAGGTTTAGGAAGTTTTGCAAGGTGTTGGAAGCCCCCGGACCCGTAGTAGGCGATGTCTGCGCAGCTTGCGTTGCGTGCGTGCCTCTGAAGACTTGGCAGACCTCCGGGTGGATGAGCTGTGCCCATGCGTCGTGCCAGTTCCCTCTCACCACCAGCCCGATAACGAGGACAAGCACTAGATCCGTGAGAAAGCCCGGCAACCAATGTGGCTGCCGGATGGAGTCTTCTAGCGGAACGCCCAAGGCAACATGTTGCCGTTCCCTAGGCATGTGTACCCAAAGCGGGGTAGAGGCACCTCCGGGCAGAACTTCAAGCTGGCTGACTCTCGGCAATGAGTCGTTGCGCGAATTGGTTGTGCTGTTCATCAGTCAAGAGCAGGGCAATGGTTATATTGACGGGCTGCATGGCCTTACTTTCGCCAGGGCCGGTGGAAAGCTTTTTCGGGGCCTGGAGCTCTATAAACATGCCTGGACATCCGCCAACTCCGGTGCAAGGAGCATGACCGACGCTCGTGGGTGAACTCGATGGAGATTGTATGCGTGCCGGGCTTTATCGCCACAGGGGTGGCGGCCCGCTTGACCGCAGCTTGCTCTGGGTAGTGATACTGTTCCGAGGGCCCCTCCTCGATTTCTGCTTCCGAGGCCATGGCTAAGAACTGATAACCCAGCATGTCAACCAGGCGTTCTAACGACAGGTGGGGGAGCCACATATGCAGGACAAGCTTCATCGTGGGACCAAGTTCATGATACGGGGGCGGCAAATCAGCCAGATGCGGCTTGGCATCCGTTAGGAGGACTTGGGTACAGTCGTTACGGAGACTGGTAATGCTCCGATTCTCAGCGGAAGGTATCCGGAGAAAGGCCTCCAGATCGGAGCGCTTGATTTGCCGTCCCAGCACGGAGTTGCGATCCATCCGGGGGTCGGCCAGGCCACAAATCTTTTCAGTCAACTCCTTATGCACATAATCCCCCGGCGTGAGTTGGAACAGCTCTTCACTTTGGACAAAGTGACCATAAGAGTGCCCACCACTCCCAAGCGACTCAGGTCCAGTGAAGTAGTAGAGACGCGCTCCCGCGCCAATCGCTTGCATTCTTGCTGCCTGGCTGGGCCGGAAGATACAAAGCTCGCTCTCATGATGGACAAGACTAACAGCGTGCCGCAATTCCGAACCAGTATATAGTGGCATGGCAATGCCGCCCAAACGTGCCTTGATGTGGACAAAGTCGCCCTTGCAGTCAGGAAGCTTTTGGCGCTCATGCCAAGCGATAGCCACAGCAGCTCCCGTATACGACCCCGCAGAGAAGCCCGTAACGCACAGTTTGCACTCGCCAGCTCTTCCCGCGGCGAGACCCACATGCATAGCGGTCAGCGCAGCAGTATGTGGCATGTGCAAGTGGGCTAGGGCCGGGCACATTGTCAGAGAGGCTTCTCCCGAGCTGATTCTAGCACGAACCGCGCTGGCAGACCGCATCCTTCGACCTGAGGGTACAGGGCACGTGCCCACAGCTGGGCGGCTTGGGGCAGGAGCAGCAGTGCATGTGCGGCATTTCCGCTGGTCGAAAGCAACAACGGGCGTTGTGTGTCGTCATATCGGACTTTTTTGCCCTGGTTGTCCCGGACCGTTTCCATTTCTAAGCCAGTGAGCGCATAGGAATTGGCTGTGTGAATGATGCTACCCGACACAGTGGAGGGCGGCGCATTCTCGGCCTTCCCATGCATCCCGCTAATGAAGAGCGACCGACATTCCCCTGAGGGGGTTAGGTGAGGCTTTGGGGGCGGGTACTGGTAGGCAGGAAAGGCGAAGGCTGCCAGGGCTTGTTGCACACGCATTGCAAGTCCATCATCCCAGTATTGACTGAGGCCCAGCGGCGTGACCTTTATGTCTGCAGCAAAAAGGGGCCACGGCAGATCCACCTGGGCCAGCCAAGCATGCGCAGCGGCGGCAAGGAGAGCAAGCGGCCCAGTGGGGGTATTGGGTCGACTGCGCCATTTCGGGGTAGCCCTGCAGGAAGATAGGGCATCTTTCTTCCAAAACATGAGGACCCCAGGGAAGAGCTGGAGCCGCACTGGTCCACTGCCCTTTTTCCCAACAGAGGCCCACAGAGGGACGGTGTCCCCGTTGCCCCAGACCGACTCGGGTAGAGTAGGCAGCCGCAACACACTCCCCCACTGCGGCAAGATGTTTTTGCCTTTGGCACCATATCCATGCACAAACGGAGGGGGTATAACCTCGGCGTATCGGTTCGCCATGAATAAGTCAGGACCAGGTAGGATTGCCAATCGAGAGTGCGAGCCGCCATAACCCCTGAGCAAGGGAAGAAATCCCTGTTCATATGGGCCTTGCCCCCATGTTTTGACCCCTCTGACCTGCCTGACTGGGGAGGCGCCAAACTGGATGTCTGGCTCTGGCCGGCCGGCAGTAAGGTCGGCCGCTTTCCACGCAACTTCATGTATGTATCTTCCTAAAAGCGCCCACGCAAACACAAAGTCAGAATGCTTATGAGCAGTGGTTCCGGCAAGAGGGGTGTTGCGTAGACATTGCCGAAAATGGATTTGGTCCAACGGCACCTGCTCATGCATACCAGGCAATGGAGTGGGCACTTCACTGGGCATGATGACTAGCTGCAGGGCTCGGCTTAATGCAGCACCAATGGAGGTCACCGCACCAGCGACGTTGCTAGGGATGCAAAAGCGAGGGGGCCGGGGAGTTTTGCCGTCCGGAGCATTCGGGTAGAAGATGACCAATCCCCCATTTGCTTCAAGCTGGTCCTCGGACGCACAAACCATGCCAATTGAGTTTGGCGAGCGGGCCCCACACGGTATGGACCCGTCCGGCGAGCAACTCCACGGCGAGGCTGGAAGCGAGCCACAGGGCTGTGTCTCGTCCGTCTCGACTTCCATGCTGCCCAGTGACTCCGTCGAGAGAGTGTTGGGCAGTAGATCGAGGACTGCAAACCTTCGCAGCTCTTCTGCTTCCCACCTGGCAGTGAACAAGGTGTCATGGTCGAGCAGCATCAAGACCACCCCTGGCGCAAGGACTCTGAGGACTGCCAGAATTTCGGGCCCCGCCCACGTAAAGTGCACAGAAGCTAACCCCGCTTTCTTGGTGTTTACCAAGATGGGAAACCATCTCTCTTTAAACGGGCCTTCCCACTGCATGCGTGCCACTAAATGCCGGACAAAGTAGGGAAAATGCGGAATAGACAAGAAGCAGCGACTGTCCGTGACTAAGAGCAGGACATGGGCGCCTGCGGCCTCAGCAGCCCGGAGCTGTGGAAGTAGGCAGCCGAGTAGTGCAGTGTAGTCGATCTCTGGGTGGAGACCTTGCGGCTCAGGCGGTTCGCCGGAAATGGCTCCAGAGGCCAGTCTCAATGGCAGGACGCCACTAGGGGCGGGCTCAGGGAAGTTCTGATTACTTTCTAGTGCTTGCGCGAGATCCTCAGGCTCCGGAGGCCCCGGCGCATGGTCAGGACTGAGAGTGCGAAGCTGGCATATAGCCTGCATTGCGGTCGCCGCAAGGACCTGTGGACCTGGGTAGCTAGGGACCTGCCACGGTGGCAGGTCGGCTGCAACTGGCGCGAGAGGTGGCCTCTCACGTGGAGGTCGCGGCTCAATACTACTGACCGCACCCACTGGGTATTCGCCAACACGCGGAGGAATCGGCGGTGTGGGAGGGCGAGGACAATTGTCCGGCCAGCAGACCCTGGGTGGACTAGGTGATGGAGTTTGCCCGGGCCCGGGAGACAGGGCTGCCTCCCTACCCACTCCTTGTTCGGTGACAACACTCGCCCAAGGGGGAAGGTCTATCGCGTCAGCAGGCAAAGCATGCGCGGACACCGCTCGCCCCATGAGGGCACTGCTATGCAGCATGGTGCCGACGCCTGGCCTCCATGCATGCAGGAGAAAACAGCGAACCGTGGGTTGCTGGGCAAAGCAGACGGCGTTGCTGTTTCTCAAAAAGGCAGAGTTGTCCAGACACAACAAAGGTTGTATTTCCGGCGGAAAGTATCGGCACCAACCGGCAACATCGAGTTCGTGAGGCAGGATGACGCCGGCTTGCATCTGCCTGGTCATCGCAACATCACTGGTCCCTAAAGTGGCAAGTGCAGTGAGTTGCCCTCTCCTGGCAACGTGAACCCAGCAGATATCTCAAATGATGTCGCTGGTGCAGCAGCTAGTCCAGGACCGGACAAGTGCTGAGAAGAAAGGCAAAGGAGCTGGTAGCTTGAGTAGCATCAGTGACAGCGTGGACCATGCCATGGAGGTTGATGATGGGAACGGCGCTCCTATCAGGAATCCTAAGGCAGACTCATATGTGCCGAAGTTGCCCATGTTGGATGGTGGACGCATGAACAAGGGTCGGCGTGCCGAGATCGAAGCATGGGTTGAGTACCTTGAAGTGTTTTTGCCATGGATTGCCTTGTTTGATGATAGGATACCGTCGGAAGTGCAGGCTTGTTTTGTGAAAGACAAGCCAATCCTGAACAAAGACTTGGCGAAAGGAGAGAGCATTAGGAGTACCAGAGTGTTCCTTTACCTTCGGCAGTCCTTTGCGAACTTTTCCCGTGGGCTTGACATTTTGAAGCAAGTTGAGCGTGAACAGCTTGGTGTTCCGGCAGGCTATGAGGCGTTGAGGCGCTTGCATCAGGATCTGTCGGTTTGCTCGAGGATAGAAGCCTCGACCTTGCGAGAAGAGATGTTGAGATACCAACCCCCTGCCTCTACGAAGGATCGTCCTTTGGAAGTGTTTCGCAGCGTGCAGGTTGAGCTTGCAAAGTATGGTCGACTTGTTGCTGCGTTCCCAGACCTTGCGTTGAGTGAAGCGGATCAGAGCATGATTGTGTTGAAAGGTCTTGACGCGGATGTGAAGAGGTACATCTTGTTGCATGCGAAGATTGACTCCATGAGCGAACTTGAGACTGCGATCAAGTTCTACGACGCAAACATCAAGATCCTTACCTTCGCTGATTCCGGGCGAGGTCGAGACCGCAGGAACAACAACGACATAGCGAATCCGCTGAACTTCAAGGGCGATGGAAAGGGGAAGGACAAGGGGAAGGACAAGGGGAAAGATAAAGGAAAGGACAAAGGGAAGGACAAGGGAAAGGACAAAGGTCGCTCAGGAAAGGACAAGCGTGACAAGAAAGGGGAGAAAGGTGGAAAGGGGAACGCTACTCAAGACCCTGGGAAAGGGGGCGGTGGTAGTTCTGGTAGTGACCCAAAGCACGACAAGCGTGCCAACGTGAAGTGCTACAACTGCAATGAATTGGGGCACTATTCAAACCGATGCCCCAAGAAAGCGGCCAAAGGTGTGGCGGCAGCAGCGACGCTTCTCGAACCGCAATTGGCGGCTTTGACCTTGGAGGGCCCGCACGTGTTTGCAGCGGCAGTTGGTTGCGAGTTCTTTGATATCGCTCAGGGAGATTCCGACAATGAGTCGAGCTTGAGCGATGGTGATTGGGAAGCCTTTGGAAGGTCGTGGTTGTTGGAGAGACCCCCGTTGAGCTCGAGAAGGCCCCAGTTGAGCTTGGAACGTCGCAGCTTGGAAGCCTAGAGACCCCCGTTGAGCTTGAGAAGGCCCCAGTTGAGCTTGGAACGTCGCAGCTTGGAAGCCTAGAGACCCCCGTTGAGCTTGAGAAGGCCCCAGTTGAGCTTGGAACGTCGCAGCTTGGAAGCCTAGAGACCCCCGTTGAGCTTGAGAAGGCCCCGTCGACGCTTGGTGAGCATGGATTGAGTGAATTTTATTTTCATGACATGAGCATGGCAGCCCCGCATGTGACACATGGTAGCAGCTCTGAAGCCATGGACTGGTGGTTGCTGGACTCCGGAGCGTCGACGCACCTGATCAGCGAGGAGACACTGCAGCATGTGCAAGTGCTGAGCCTGAGTGAGCATGTTGGTAGAGATTGTGTGACTGCCACGGGTGCTTCCATAGGGGTTCAGAAGAGTGCTGTGGTTCGCGTTTGCTTTGCCGTTGAGAGATCCAGTCCTATCGTCGTTGAGTTCGAAGCCCTGGTTGCACCTGTGCGATTTAATCTCCTGAGCCTAGGACGACTCCTGAATAGGAATTGGACAGTCTCTTTTGCCCCCCATCTCCACGTGCAAGCTGGTGGTTTTAAATTTAAGGCTGTGTGGTCCAACAACTGTTGCTGGTTGCAAAGTCATGCGGTGGCACGGGCCTGTTTGGTGTCTCAACAGAGCGCAGCGCAGCAGATTGCAGACCCCTCGTGTACGAGGCCTTCCGCAGCCCGAGAAGATGGCCTCCTCCAGCGAAAGCGAAGTGGAATGGCGCATGGAAGGGAAGGACAAAGGGAAGCTGGTCCGGAGAGTCGTTGCGACTCAAGCGGCCTCAATCTCGGTGGGAGAAGAGGACTTCGAGGAGAGCACCCGGTTGGCCACAGCTACGTCCACGGAGACAGAGGGCGCAATCCTCTTGGTGCCCGCGGATGCCGAGTCCCAGGTGGTGTTGAAGCCGGGCGAGATCGAGACCCCAGGACCCGCCAAAGTTCCTCAGCAGAAGCCCATGCCAAAGAAGCCGAAAGTGAAGAAGATGCCCCAGAAGCCCCTCGTGAAGAGAATGCCAAAGGCAGCGAGCTCTTCGTCGACAAAGAGGACCCCCGTGAAGCTGGTGCCTCGTTCCGATCGCCAGCAGCCGTGGTTGACGTTGTGGAGTGCAAGTTCAAGGGCAGTGAAGAAGCAGAAGCTCAAGGAAAGCCGCATGACGTCAGCTGCAAGGTCCGATTTGAACCGCTTTCGCAAGGAGAAGAAGGGCCCAGAGAGACGGACGCTGGAGGAGCACCTCAAGGAGCATTTTTTGCAGTGCCTGGACCGCAAGGCCCCCTACACTGTGACGACCATCTCCGAGATCATCAAGGAGAAAGCAAAGCCCTCGAGCCCACCGAGGAAGGAAGCCGACTCCCCGGGGTACCCGGAAAGGTTGCCTACCCCTCCGCGGGTTCCGCCACGTCGACGCTTGCCCACGCCTCCGAGGAATCCGACATCGCCAAGGGCCAGCGCATCACGGGCACCAGCTACGCCGCCAAAGACATCGCCATTGCCACCACCACCGACCAATCCCGGAACGCCTACTTCGAGTGGATGGAGTGTGGTGACGGACCGAAAGCGCTGAGTGCAGTCAGCCAGAAAGGATCTTCCCAGGCAGTGGCGAGCAGCAAAAGTCTTGATGTGCTTGATGGTTGTGCTTGCGCTTGTGATGTTGGCATGAGTGGCATGGTTGGCATGAGTGGCATGGTTGGCATGAGTGGCATGGTTGAGCATGTGTGTGTTGGTGAGCTTGATCAGGAGAAAGCACCGGCCCCAGACGGCGACCAGGCGTGGTTGCTGCGTGGTGATCAGGAGTTGCTTCACCAGGAGTTGTGGGGAAAGGTTCACCGTGAGCATGTGTTGCGAAGTCATGTTCCTTTTAATTCCAGCTGTGAGCATTGCGTGCGTGGTAGAGGTCTTGAACCAGCTAGGAAAATCGAGAGGGATTCCGGAGAGGGAGCCCAAAAGGAGGTTCAGATCGACAAGTTCTTCTACAAGGGGATTTGGTTCCTGGTGTTGGTGCTTGTTGGTTGCTTTGCCATCGGAACAGTGATGTACCGTGAAGTTTCAGGACCGCGTGGAGCAGCAGCGCGTGAGGTGATGCTTGGAGAGATGTCGGCGTGGGGACGTAGTGTTGGCTTGGTTGGAGTTGAAGCGCGTGACTTGTCGGTTTGCGTGAAGTCGGATCTTGAGGGGGTGGTGAAGAACCTTGCTCAGGGTTTTGCTGATACCATGACCGTTGGTGCGGTTGAGGTGTCCGATGTTCCGGTTGGTCGGCACGCCTCGGTCGCAGAGAGGGCCATCCGAACACTGAAGGAAAACGCGAACACGTTGTGCGCCGGATTGGAGCAAGTTGGCCTAGAGCCATGTGGCAGAGGAGTCAGCTTCCTTCTCTCTCACTGTGCTCAGGCACACAACCGCTACCAAATCCAGCCTGGATCGGCAATGACTCCTGAACAACGTAGTTTAAGAACTATGAGGCAGCCTCGGGCGATATACGTCTGGGGAGCGTCAATCTTGGCCACACCTCCGCCGAGTCTACGACAATTCATCACGGGCAGATATGGACAGGCTGCCTACTTAGGCCCTGAAGCCGCGGGTGGCAGCCATCTGGTGCAGTTCCGACTGAAGGATGGTTCGTTGAAGATTGCCCGATCAGCCCGAATCAGGATGTTGGTGCCCATGACCTTTGAGTTGTCAGCCTTGCGTGGTATTTGCCGTATGTTGCCCGAGCGTGCTGGTGACGTTGTGCGTGGCTTGCCAGCGGTTGATCAAGGGAACATGCGTGATCTTCCAATCCCAAACACCGAGACTCGCGGACCGCCAGCATCGTGGGTCGAGGAAAATGGCAGGACCCCGAGGTGTCGAGCGTGTCGATTGAGGGGTGTTCCGGCGGACAAGGCGTGGCACACTCAGAAGTGTCGTGACAGATACGCTGCGTACGTGAAGAGCTCTTTTGATCCGAATCAGTTTGTGCTTGAAGATGCCCAGCATGAGTTGGAGATCGAAGGAGTTGAGCTTGATCTTGGTTCGCGTGCTTTTGGTGAGCTTGACGTCGGGTTGGAGTTGCCTGATGATGTGCAGGACTATGAACCGACTGAAGATGAGGGAGAGCGAGGCCTCGGTGAGTCCTTCTTGCCTGAAGGGGTGCTTGAGGGTGAACTTCGTCCCGGAGACTCTGTTGGAGTTGAACCTGCAGCTTCAGAAGAGGCTGACTTCATGGAAGTTGAGCCAGAAAGCCTGGATCGGGTGCCAGAGCTAGAGTCCGATGCCATGGTCAACAACGTCTTGTTCCGTGAGTCGTTGGGTTTCGCCGCTGTTGCAAATCCCAGTACCGGAGGACAGACAGTGAAGCTTGGTGGTGAGACTCTTGTGGTTGAAATGCCCTCATCTTCCAAGGATGATGTCACCGGACATGCATTGGACCTTGGTCTGACATACGAAGGCATGTTGCGTGAGTTGAGTGCGCTTGAGTCCCTTGCAGTCGGTGATGTGATTTGGCATGTGGATCCGAAGCAGAAAGTGATATCCACAAGATGGGTGTCTAATGCAAAGCTGGAGCGGGTTGACGGCAAAGAAAGACCACTGGTCCGTTGTCGGGTTGTTGCGCGTGATTTCGCCCAGGGAGCAACGGCTGCTCAGCTTGGCATTTCTGCGGCGACCAGCTCAGCCGAGGCATTGAGGACCTTCCTCTTTTATGCCGGCTCGAAGAGGCAGAACGTCGTAGGCCCTAGTCGTAGGCCTCGACGTCAGTACGGCGTTCTTGTTCGCAGAGTTAGAAGAGGAAGACGGCACGGTGGTGGTGCGGCTCCCTGCTGGAGTTACCGGTCCCAATGGACGCCCTGGGTTCATGCGACTTCGCAAGGCTCTTTATGGGTTGAGAGCCGCGGCCCAGACTTGGGCTCGTCATCTCGCAAAGCTCCTCAAGCGTCTCTGCGACCTCACTCCATGTGAAACAGAGCCATGCCTCTTCTCAGGTGTGGTTCTCGGTGGACAGAGGGTGGCAGTGTTGTGCTACGTAGACGATCTCCTCATCAGCGGCGACAGCGACGAGGCCATCTACTACGTGGTGGAGAAGCTTAAGAGCGCAGTGAAGATCAAGGTGACCGCTGACTTGGATCGTGATCAGCAAATCACGTTTCTTCGTCGTCAAATCACCAGGAAGAAGGGCGAGGACTCTTTGGTGATTGGCATGGCAGGCGAGTACTACCAGGAGATCTATGAGGGTTTTGGGCTTGGGAAGAGTCCGAAGTCTTGCCCGACGCCGCCGAATCTTCGAGAACTTTACGACAGAGAAGAAGAAGTCTTGGAGCGGGAGTTGAGCTCAGAAGCTGCTGCTCGATATCGCTCTACGCTGGGACGCCTTTCATGGTTGGCCATGACGCGCGTGGATCTAGCATATTATGTTTCCATGCTATCTTCGGCATGTTCAGGACTTTCGACAAATCGTCCATCCAGTTGATGAACGGAGCCTTCGGTTGGATTGCTACGTGGATGCGTCATGGGGCAGTGAGAGGAGCGTTGATCGCAAGAGTGTGAGCGGTGGTTGCATCATGCTTGGTGGTTTCTGCATGAAAGCGTGGTCACGGCTTCAACAAGCTGTCGCTCTTAGCTCAGCAGAGTCGGAGTTGTATGGATTGGTTGAGGGAGCAAAGGAATCACTTTCAATCCGAAGGGCAATTCCCACGTGTTTGGATGGGAGGAGTTGTGCGCACCGCACCTCTTTTGCGACTCCGAGGCCGCCATTGCCATCAGCAGGGCTGACGGATTGAGGCGTGTCAGACATATAGATCTGAGAGCATGCTTTATACAAGATCAGCTCCGACAGCGACTTCTCTTCATCTTCGGAGTGCGAGGAGCATCCAACGTCGCCGACCTCTTCACAAAATCGTTAGATGCCCGGACTACGTTGAAACACATGTTGAGCCTTGGTTTGTCCGAAGTCACTGTTGCAGCTTGCGTTGGTGAGTTGGCGTGTTTCGTTGGCTTGCTTGGTGCTGCTGTGGCTGGCAAGGATCATGTATCTCTTGCAGATCGGTATCGTTTGATGGAGTTTGCCAAGTGGTTGGTGGTTGAGTTCTGTGCGCCTCCCATGTCGAGCATGTTGGCTGCGTCGCGAGCGTGCTCCTGGGTTGGTGTGTTGACCGTCAGTGAGGCAGATGACGGCGGAGACCCGGCCACTACAGCGCAGCTTCAACAGATCTGCGCTCTCCACATCCGCAGGGGGGGGTTTCGTCTACTTGCGGGCCAGTACTCCGTGCACCGGTGGTTGTCTGTACCAGCATCTACATGCACGTGATCCAGCCTACAGACGCGGTCGCTTGGCACGGCACTGGTCGCTACACAGGAAGCTGTGGAAGGCTTTTATGTCGCTGTGTGACTACGTCCATGCTTGGTCGATCGAGTGGCCCCGAGCCTGTGCTTACTGGTCATGGAACCAGACTATCCGTTTTCTGCAGTCGCGACCGTACATGTTGCACGATGTGTTGGTTGACGGTTGCTCGCTTGGCATGCGTGGTCGAGATGGCGAGTTGATCTACAAACGTTGGCGTGTCATCACGACGATGGAGTCGGTTGCTCGCAGCTTGTCGGTCTTTCGGTGCCCAGGTGATGGTCATCTACATTCCGCCAACTTCGATCTCAAGAATACCCAACACTACCCGGAGAAGTTGACGAACGCTTTCTTGCACGCGTTAAACGCATGACGCCGCGAGATTTGCTCAAAGTTTTTTCCTCCTTTTACTTTGCCTTCGGTACGGTGTATAGAGCATAGGACGTGCCATGGCTGATATGGTTGAGGTTGAAAACGCTGTGAGGCGCACTTGGGTTCGAGAGCTCTGGATGCAATGGGTTCCTCAGCAGCAGGTGGAAGTCAGTTTGATCGCCTTCCTTGTGATGTTTTCCTTGGCGATGCTTGGCAACTTCCTCGCTGGAATCTTTGTGCAGCAATACCGACAGCGTCACCGCCATATCCTATCTTTGAGTGAGCTTCTTACCTTTCTTCCGGTGGAACAAAGTCGGAGAGCCATTATCACTACGCGGCATGGATACGCCTTTCATGTTCGCAGCGATTGCCCCGCCCTGCGCAATACCCACCCAGGCAATCTGCAGCGTCGAGTTGCTTGTGAGCTTTGTCTGCAATACTTGCGCGTGGACCAGCCGACACCCACCGTGTCGAGGGGGGTGTAGAAGTTCGAGAACTGTGCGTCATCCTGTGAGGGTGCGACACGGTGAGTTTTGCAGTTTGCAGTTTTGTGTGCATAGCTTGGAGTCTGCTCAGCTTTTGAAGTTTTCCCAGTAGCCTGAGTACGATTAGTGGTGCAGGAACGTTTTGCCTCGTAGGGAACCACTCTCGTCGAGTTTCGTGACTTGAGGGTAGTTTTGGAGGTCTTTTAAGCCGAGCTGTCAAGTTGGAGAGCTGTGATACGTTTTCCATTTTGGCTCAAGACGAGCACTGGTGTGAGTGCTGCAAGCCAAAACAGAAGTGTTGTCCGAGTGTCTGAGCTTGTTTGCTTGGTTTGGACTTGTGTGAGTTGGCTTGGTTGTATCCTTGGTGCCTTGCTTGGCATCTTGGGTTTTTAACGAAGTCAGCTGTATACGGTGAACGCAGTCGGAGAAGGCGGAGGCTCGCGAGTGGGAAGTCTCCAACTGCATGGACGTTGTAAGTGCATTCGTCAAGAGGCGTGACTCCAAAGAACGCTCCGGCGTGTTCCCCCGTGGGAATCGCGAAGAAGGGCATTCCCCTCAAACCTTCAGAGAGAAGACGGAACCAGTGCGAATTAACTGATGCAAGACAGGCCACAGACTGGATAGCCAGTTGGCACCAATGAAGCATGTGCCAATGAAAGTCTAGGCCGCCCGAGACCTGGCCAATCTTTATTCCTTGGCTTAAGCTCCATCCCAGCCAAGCTTGGAAGGCATCAGCAGCATTTTCAGTGCCATGAACGCTCTGCAGTGGCAGGGCAAGAACAACTTTGATGGTGCAAAGATCAACAAGAATGCGTTGCGCGACTGACGATGCCAGTCTTTGCACAGGGTCCTCTCCACCTCCGCAAAGAGAAATTAGAGGGTCATTGCCTCGGACCAGCGTCAAGGCCACGGGGGACAAATCCAAGGACAGGGCTTGCGGCAGAGCAAGAGTACGGGCGTACTCAAGCTGCCTTGGGTCGCTGTCAAGGCAATCTTCCTCTGTTGACACAAGTTGGGCCGTAAGGCAGCGAGTCGTACAGTGTGGCGGCAGGAAAGTGACGTTGTGGAGCAGCCTCAGACCCCCATGAGCCAAAGCACTACTACGCTAGTGTGAGCCAAAAAGGCGGCAAGGAGACGTTGCCAACAGCAAAGCCAGCCGTCCTAGCATCAAAGTAGGCTGTGGGAGGCAGAGACCAATCTAAACAGGTGACCTTCGAAGGTGAGGCACTTGTACTTTAGAAGTATCCTCGCATCCTCATGGAACGCTGTTTGGATTTTGGTACATGTGTCCGCAACAAAGCCCTGCTTATCGCAAAGTACGAAAGCCCGACTTTCAAGGTAACCACTCCGTTGCCGCATGTGTTGCACAATTAGTATTTGCAGCATTAGCACCGGCAGCATTGGATCAATTGTGAGATTGAGAGGGAGCATCCCATCAGGTGGATTGACAATACAGAGGCGCCTGCTAAAGTAAGACCCTACCAGGACCGGATGCGCCTCTACCATGTGCTCAAAGGAGGGGAAGGCAACAGCAATAAAGACCGTGCCAACAGGCCAATCAACAAGAAAGCTGACTAACGGGACAGCGAAGGTCAGTCCCTGGACAACTACTTGGATTTGCACCAGATTGAGATCGAGTCGGAAGGCCATGTTCTCCAGGAGGAGCGGAAGAAGCTCAGCGCCTAGTTGGGTAGATTCGAGGAGGTACCATTCTCCATGTGTGTAGGGTGAACAACACATGGTGTACTTGAGCATGCATCCAAACTCAAGTCCAACTTCAACGAGGAGGGCAGCGAGCTCAACCGAAGAAAGAACACCTCGTAGCTGCCCAGGGTGGTAGTGGCAATTCTGCAAGATGCATGCAATGTTACCGGGAGCGCAATTATATGCGCCTGCCCGATGTGGCCAGCAAGTACATTATGCCACGCCACACTCACCGACCCCATAGCGCGCAGATTTTGCAACCCCCATTGCTGCCACTCAAGGCATCCGCATCCATCTATCTCCCTTAACTGGAGGGCAAGTCCCTTGGACCAACAGCGGTGGATAAGCTGGAGAGCAGCCCCAACCAATTCGGAGGACTTTACGTCGGCATCCAAGTGTGCACGAATGGAGACCGTGCCGGCCAGCTGCATAATGTTAAGACGTTAATGCTATGGAAATGTAGAGGATTTTCAAAATAATTTAATTAGGAAAAGAATAGGAATAGAATAGGAATCAAATAGGATAGGAAATTAGCACCCCATAAAAAACAGGAATGGAAATAGGAAACAAAAAGGAAAAAATAGGATGCAAAATAGGAATCAAATAGATAAAAAAATAGACGAAAAATAGGTCTTGGAATCAGAAATTTCTCAAAAAGGAAGAAAAAATTAGGAATCTAGGTAGGAAAAATAGGAAAACATAGGAAACACATAGGAAATACATAGGAAATACAAAGATCTTGAAGCCAGGAGTACAAAAAACTAGGGAAAATTGAAACAAAAATGGGAAAAACGTAGCAAGTATATGGGAAATACAAAGGAAGAGTTCAGAAAAAGAACAGGTGAGACAGGGATTAAAGGGATCAAACAAGGATGGCATAGGACCGATACGATAGGACATGCGTTAACAAACAGGGCAAGAACGAACACAAGAGACACTACACACATCAGAGGCAAAGCGGGTTGTGCAAAGGAAAGAGAGAAGATAGTAAGGGATTAAGTGTTGAATGAAGCAAAGACCAAGGCCACAGGCCACATCGCTTCACAGTAGCAGTATGACAGATACTCAATAGTGATGTCCAAGAGTCTCAGACTCTGCGAGTCCCCAGAGCATGTGAGATTATTTCGTCACTGGTCACAAAAAGGGCAAGAAAGGACAACACAACCAAACAGCAAGGCGATAGACTGAGTGGGGTCTGTGTCTGTGTCTGAAGCCACAGTGTCGATGTGAGAGACATTAACAACGCCCGTTCCTTGCCGTCGACGTGGCCCTTGCTGCCTGTAGTGTTTTGGGACACAAGCTCCCAACAAAGTCAGGTGAATTGATTTTGCGTTGGCATGTGTCCCTCGAACAACAGGTACAGATACGTATTCTATTTTCATGCTTTCGCGAAATTTTTGAATAGGGCATGCCCACTGAAGTTTACTGTTTGGAAGGATGGTACTGAGTATGTATCCCGCGCTCGCTCTTGCACAGGCCGGGTAGCCGGGTAGCCTGAGACTCCATGTCTGTTTTTTTTGCATTCATAGTGGACTACAGGTGCGACAGATAAGTTTAGATCTTTAGGTGTCATGGCTGCTAGGACTGCCACAGACCTTTGTCGCTGAGGTTCGTGTTTTTTTTCGTGTAGAGTTGCACTGACACACAGAGGTTTAGTGCAGAAGCCATGGTCATGGCCCAGGCAGAGGCTGTGTGCCCTGTGCCTGTGCAGTCGGGCATGGCTAAGTGGCATGCTGTTGCAATGGACGAAGTGATTCTTTCACAGCAGAGTTCAGAAGAGATCCTTGAAGCAGATGCGATCAAAGAAGAGACTGCGTCTCGAAGCCAGGCTTCTGAAGTGGCAGAGCACATGTGTGCCACATGTGGGGCTGGGGTGGCTGGGGTGGCTGGGGCGGCTGGGGCTGAGGGGTGTGTGTGGGCCCAAAACACATCCCGTTTGAGTCTCATCGATTGCATCGATGTGGATGCTGCCATTCCACGTCCTGAGCCCTGGTGGGTGCAGCTAGTCAAGCAGCACACTGGCTGCGCTAGTGTCAACACAGGCAGCCTTTTCAGGAAGAGGCCTCTCAAGCTGGTTTCTGCTTGCTCTGGCATGCTGTCAGAGGCCAAGGTACTCGAGGCCGGGCAGGGTTGTGATCGCTTGAGTTGCTTCAGCTGGGATCTTGGGCATGGGAATCTTGGAACCTGAATTGAGGCCACCCAACTAATTTTGACAGTGTGTCCATCATTTATAGCAGCCGCGCAAACATGAGTGAGTCTGAGTAATCTGAGCAGGTAGGTCCAGGCAAGCCGTGCAGTTTCCATCTGAAAGTTGCTATCTGCGAGCCAGTCTTGTTTGCAGCCCCTATCACTTGTCAGATGCTGCGCATCCCCTATGAGTGCGTCAGCGCGTCAGACTCAGATCCAGATTGCCGGGCTTTCATGAGGGCCAACTATCCTCCAACCTACATGCACACAGACTGGGCAACCCAGCGTGAGTCATGCCCTGCTCGCTCGATGTTTGGCAAGCTGGATTTCTTCATGATGGGTACACCCTGCCCACCATACAGCAAGATGAGGCACAAGCGATTCGCAAATGGGTCAGTTTCGCAACATCCGCAGTTCTATCAGACAGAGGACCTCATCATGTGGCTCAAGGCCTTTGAGCCAGGCGCTGGCTGCCTGGAACAGGTTGATGGTTTCAGGATGGGAGAAGACTGCTCAGACATGTCTTCACCGCTGGAGAGGCAAGGCCACCTTACCACAGTTTGCTGCTTGTTAGCTGCTGTTCTCCGTCATCTGTTGGCTTCAGATAACACCTGGAATCAAGAAACTGGAGTCTAGATTCTAGATTTTAGAGTCTTGAGTGCAGAACAGCTGTTGAACGATTTGTGTGATGAGTGTGGCTGTAGGGCCTTGTGAATATTCATATTCATCTCAAATTCAGCTCTGCTGCTCTGCTCCATCCTTGCAACTGGCAGGCTGATTCAGGGAGTGGATGCTGCCGAGTGGTACCACGGCGGGTACCACGTCTTTGCCAGCTTCATGGACCTCAAAGCGTTCCTCAACCTAAGCCGTCCAAGGACCCACGCAGGTTGCTGTGTCAGTGGTCTGCAGGTTCCATGGTTGCCACATGCTGGTGCTGCAGTCAGTGTGGCTGATTGTGTGTTGATTGGTGAATTGGAGACCATTCTCTCTGCGATGTTTCGTCAGAGGCCAGACATGATGTGTGTAGTGAGTCTAGTGCTGCAACATTTACATCTAGAGAATCTAGAGTGGTAGTGAGTTGGTCGTGGTGCTGCTAGCTGCCACTGTCACTTCAAGAATGATTGTCAAAACTGGGTCATGGTAAGTTCACGTTCGTAGTGTCCTGATTCTTGATGTCCATGCCATGGATTCCTGGCTTGATTACTGTGGCAGTATTGTCCCGGAGCATGGCAGAGAAGATGCTTCCTCAGCACTTTGTGCTCCTGGCACGCCAGAGCCTGCAAGGCCTCCAGGGTCTCAAGGTGCCAGTGTGAGTGGCAGGCCTGGCAGGGGCCGTCCAGCAGGAAGCCGAATTCTTCGTGAAGTCGTGAGAGACAATCCAGAGATGCAGTTCAAGGCTGAGAGTACCAGTGCCAATGTGTCAATCCTAGATCTTCTTTCTGGGAGAGGCGCTCCTGCTCAAAGGAGTTCCAGCTCCACCTCAGAACTCCTTCCATTGGCCACAGTGCCAGAGGCAAAGGTGGCATGCTCCCCACAGGTCACAGCTGCTTCATTGTTGAGTGGAGCGGCTGCGCCGCTACTGGGTAAAACCTTTGCGCATTTGGTGTTGTTTCAGAGCCGAGAGGGAACAGCAGCTGCAGCCAACAGGCCTCAAGAACCCACCGCAGACACAACGCACTTGCCAGATGGAGAGACTGATGATGCTGACAAGGGGGGCATGATGGCTGTGATAGAGCATTCGTTTGGTGATTCCACAGCAAACCATGTCAAGTCCATGTCAGCTCTTGCAGAAGATCTTGGTATGACCAGAGCCACCCTCGGTCGGCACAAGCAAGTTTTGGCAGCTTCTCTGGTGCAGGCTTTTTCTGTTTCGTGGTCATGTTGCTTGCAGCGTGTTCACCGTTTAATACGTGATGGCATAATGAGGGGTCACTGCCTGATCAAGAAACGTGTTTATGATGAGACCCCCTTGAAGCTGCGGATCAAGGTTCAAGGGGGGCAGAGTCATGAACAGGCTTACAGTGTTGCGAAGACCTTGCAATCACGCTTCAGCCTGGGCATGTTGTGTGAGCGCATTCCCTCTCAAACGTTTTTCTTCATGCATGGTTTGGTCGCATCTCCACTGCAAGTGGTCTTCCGGACAAAGGCCGAACACTTGTTTGAGGCGCAGCAGGCTGTGGAAGGCTTGGTGCCTGGCCTTGACAAAGTAGCCAAAAGCTTTGACATGACAATGCAGATGACAAGTACGGACCGATACTCAGCGAATGAGGTCACGGAGCAAGCAATGAACTTTGTCACCCCCGATCAGACTCGCTTGCACTTATGGTGTGATGTGCATCGCTTAAGCGCATGTCAAACCTGGCAACTTGGAATTGCTTCCAGTCATATCAGTGGTGTCATTGGCCTTTCGCTTTTGATGAGGGAGGCGGGAGCTCTGACAGAGCTGCGCAAATGCATTTCCCAAGTCTTCCATGACAGACTAGAGGTTGTGTATGGTGATCCGCCCACTGGTCAAATCCAAGCCCATCGAAAAGCAATCCTGAAGATGTTCCTGGGCGAGGATGTGACCAAGCGTGAGGAGCCATTGGCAGGCAAAAGAGCACGGCAGAGGGCCACGCTGGATTTTTTCTGCAATGGTGACTGGGAGCAGGCTGACAAGATTCAGTTCTTCAGTTTGCAGCCTGTCGACAAGCAGCAGCTCCTGCAAGCCTTTGACAGGCTCGTGGTGCCGGCACTTTTGCCTGCTGGCATAAGCATGTTTCCCCGGCATCGCTGGCATGGTGGTGAGCTGGCTGTTGATGAGGCAGGCTTACTGTTTGCAGTCCACAACATCGGCGGAATCGCTCTTCAGATGTTCCTGACTGGGCAGTCTCCTGACCGTGCGTTGGCAGCAGAAAGTTCAGAAGACCCCAGCAATGCTGCTTTGGATGATCTTGATCCAGGAGAGTTGCCTGCAGTGGACACATGCGTGGCCGAAAGCGTGCCTCAAGGGCCTCAGGAGTCTCAGCAGGAAAATGCTCGGTCGCCAGATGCGACTGACTGGAAGGCTGCGAAGCAGAGCATGAAGCGGATGACCACAGCTTGGGTCGACTCCAAACCTGGGCCTGTTCTTGTGGTTGTGCGCGCTGCAATGACGGCCTCTGTTCGGTTGATGCGAAAATTCCTCTATTTGGCCAGTCTCTCATGGGAAAAGCACCAACAGCTGCAGGCACTACGAGGTAAGAAAAGATCCTTTCGATTGCTGGAAGCTTGGTGCGCGCGAGATGTCGCTACAGCCTTTGCAACATTGCGGGACACTTTTCACACTCCTTTGTTGGCTTTGCCACTGACGGCCAGAACAAATTCAATCAAAGTGCTTTCCTTCCGACTGTTGGCTCGAATGGCTGGTGCGCTACACAATTTGATCCGCTTGCCGAGGTCTGGTTTTCCGTACCGCCTGTATGGTCTACTGTCGTCTGACAGCAAGCCTGAGTTGGATGAAATGGCTGACAAGCTCCTGCGTTCTCCAGTCTGCTTGAGGGACCCTGCCTCGAAGGCCATACTCAGCAAGTTTGCCAATGTGGATGCGCTTACAGGCCCAGCTGCCAAAGCCACCCTGGAAGCTTGTGCTTTGCTTGCTGAAGTCGATGTTGTCAGCATTGAAACGAGACATGCTTCAGCAAGACGGCTTCTCATGGCGCGACAACAGTCATGGAGTCCTGCCTTTGCTGACTTGTCAGCGGAACACTTGTGCAGAATGGTGCGGACAGAAATGCACCAGGATTTCACTACACGGTGGACAAGGACCAGGGAGTTGAGATCTGAGATATCAGATAGCAGTAGTATCAGATAGGTAGCTGCTAGCTTTTGTAGCTGTAGCTTGTAGCTGTGGCTAGTAATAGTACTGCAGCCAAACCATTTTTTAGCCAGAGCCACACGTGTCATAGGCCACAAGCCCAGGCCCTAGGCCCTAGGCCCTCTAGGACTCTAGGCCACTTAAAAACCAAGACCCAGACCTAGATTGGGTGGGGGGGGAAAGGGGGCGGGTGGGGCCGGGTGGGGTGGGGGGTCAGACCGGTCTGGGTGGGGTGAGGGGGGGAAAGGGGGGGGGGGGGTGGGATGGCTGTGTGGGGGTGGCCCCAAACCATACTCTAAGCCCACCTCCAAACCCACCTCCTCGCTGCAGGTCTGAGTCACTCGAAGCCCTCAGCCCTGCCCTACCAGGCCCTATTCACCCAGCCCTGTCCAGGAAGCACCGTGCCACTCCGAAGAAAAAACGTGCTGTGCAGAAGCGAAAACCTGCCAGAACGAATCCCAAGGGCCGAAAGCGCTTGGACCAAGTTGAGAAACGGCCTGGGGGTGCTCTTCGAGCATTCTTTCATGACAAGCTGCCCACTGTAGCAAAAGATGAGTGGCAAGACAGGGGTGCGCTTTTTGAACGCCTGCGTCGAGATTTCAAGACACTGTCACAGGAAGAACAGAGGCATTACAAGGCTTTGGGTGCAGCAGCGACCTTGGCAGGGAAGCATGGTGGGCGCCCCTTTGCAGATCCATCTACTGTGTCTGGGCATGTTGCCAGAAGCCGGTCTTCCCAGGCATTAGTTACTGCTTCCAGTGAACAAGAGAGACTAGCGTTGTCGAAAATCGCAGCTGCTGAGAAGAAGGCCATGTTTGCGCAACGTCTGGTTCTTGCCAGGGAGCGGACAGATGCTGTTGATTTGCAAGCACACCAGAGCCGCGCGGTGTTTCCAAGCCATGAAATCGTGGACACATTGAAAGTGGCTACATGGAAGAACGAAGTAATGGCGGAGCCTGGCCACTTATGTGCAGGCAAATGGCCCCCTCAGGAGTCTTCATCTGGCAAGGGTGGCAAAGGTCAGCGCTGGGTTCTCTCTTACCAGGACAAGTCTGGGGCACGCAAGAATCTCTGTCGTGGCTACAGTTCTCGTGACGGATGCAAGTTTGCGAATTGTCGCTTTGAGCATTTGTGTCCGGTCCCAGGCGCGGATGGCCGTCCATGTTTGGGTAAGCATCCGGCGTACGAGCACAAGTCACGCGCTTCAAACTGACTATCTTCTTCACTGGGGGCCGGCAATTCAGATGTCCGTACAACAAGAGAGGATGATGGTGTCTCGCCCGCAGAAGCTCTTCAGAATGGCGATTTCTCTTGGGAGACTTGCTTGTGTCTTTTGCAGGACTCGTTCCCTGGTGCAGTTTTTCTTCGCCGTTCACACGTGCTGACTGGGGGTCGACCTGCTGCTCAGTATTTTCACTTAGGGGCACGCGTGGGGGGTCAAGGTGGCATGTGCTCGGCCACTCTGGAGCAGCAAGATCTTGTGCGGTATGTGAACGCATTTCTCGCGCACCTTTTTCCTGAAGGCACTTGGACGAGCATCTGTGTTTCTCACACTGAGTTTGCGCACATCCACCAGGATTTCAACAGCCCCGACTCTCAGAATTACACCTTCAGCCTGGGGGCCTTCTCGGGCGGAGGCTTGTGGTTGGAAGGCGACACTTCAGCTTTTCCAGGCTACACCTTGGTGCCGCCTCCAGACAAGGAGGCAGATCAGTCCTTACGTGGGGCCATTGTGTGCACTCGGCGGGCAGGATTCTCTTTCAATGGCCGCTTGCGCCACTGCAGCGAACCATGGGTTGGCGATCGCTGGGTCGTCATCGCTTATACTGCGCCCAATCCGGATGCTCTGTCCGCTGATGACGTCTCCTTGCTGGCGGCTCTTGGTTTTCCCTTGCCTCGCGTGTCGAGCACACCTCCACCGCCATCTGCTCAAGGCAGTGTCGTTGCAACTCCTGCTCCGGATGCACAGGTCACGTGCCCATCACCAACGCTTCCCGAGCAGGTCCTGCCTCCGCACTTTCCTGCCCTGCGACGGAATCTTTTCCTCGAGTTGTGTTCAGGCAGGAATCGGCCACTTTCCTCTGCGGCTCTCAAGGCTGGTGTCTCTGTCATATCAGTTGATATCCTTCGCTCATGTGAGCAGGACATCCTCCAGGATAGCACTTACGATGCTTTGTTGCGGCTGGGGTTCTCCGGTCAAGTGACACTTGCGCATGCATCTCCACCATGCACTGAGTACAGCCGTCTCAAGTTGCTGGATAATGCAGGCCCCCGCCCTCTGCGTTCACCGGACCATATGGAAGGTTTCCCAGACTTGAATGCTGAGGAGAAGCACCGTTTCGAGCAAAGCCGCTTGCTCCTTTTTCGCTCCTTGCACATCCTCCGCGCTGTGTGGTGCGGTGGTGGCCACATTAGCTTCGAACACCCTGCCAACAGCCTTGCCTGGCTCGAGAAAGAGACCCAGGCTTTTCTTAAGCACGTTTCCGCCGATCTCAACTGCATTGCGGCTTGTCGGTTTGGGGCAGATTGGTACAAACGTTGGCTCTTTGCTTGCACTTGGCGGGATATGCAGGGCTTGGCGTGTGCTTGCAATCACGCTCCCGACAGCCACCAACAGGTGGTTGGTGCTCGCAACTCGGATGGCACCTGGGCCTCAGCTGCTACTTCTGAGTTCCCTCCTGCACTGGCGGAGGCGTATGTGGCTGCTGCGCTGCCCTTGTTCGAGACGTGTGCAGATCCAGTTGATTTGTCCTTGGCCCAGCTCCCCTTCTTGTACCCAAGAAGGGCATGCACTCTCCTCCTTTTGGCACGCAAGATGGCGGCGGCATCTTTTCCTGCCCTGATTGGTCTAAGCCCCCTAGCGATGCTGTGGATGTCTTTGACGGCTTGCGCCAAGAACTTGTGCATTACCTGTTGTCTCGCAAGGCACCTCTTCGCCTTCAGGAGCATGTTCAAAGTCAATGCGAGGATGCTCTGTTTTCCGCGGATGAAGTGCTGGCTCTTCGCGCCATGTGGTCCTCCTGGTTCACTCGCAAGGGCTGGCCTGCCCCCGATTGGACAGTTCCACCTTCTCAGCCATATTGTCTTCATGCCCTCTCCGCTTTGTCCCGAGCCATGGGCGATCGAGATGACTTGCTGTTTCCTTGCTTGTTGGAGGGCATCCCCACTGGTTTCTTCAATGACATCCCGAGGAGCAACGTCTTCATCCCGGTGGAAGACGTGGGCAGCCTGGCCTCCGATGATCAACTGCAGATTTGCGAGAGCAATTGGCAGGGCGCACGGGAGAACCCTGCTATCCTGCACGAGTTGGTGCAGAAAGAAGTCGATGAAGGCTGGCTGGAAGAGGTTCCTCTCTCCGAGGCAAAGCAACGTTGGGATAAAATCGCGGTTGCCAAGCTGAACGTGGTCCTTGCTGAAAACAAGAAGCCCCGCTTGATCATGGATGGGACTATCAGTGGGACCAACCGAAGCTGTTTCATGAACGAGAAGTACAACCTCCCTGGCCTGCAGGATGTTCGCTCTTGCTTTCCTCTTCGCGGGTGCCACTCTCAGCACGCAGGTTTCAGTTTGGATATCCGGGCCGCGCACAAAACAATCCGTATCAAGGACTCGGAGCGTGGTCTGTGCGGCATTAAGCTGGAGGATGGCCGCCATTACTGGTATCGCGTGTGCCCCTTTGGTACGAATTTCTCAGCTCTTTGGTGGGCGCGGCTTTCATCCTTCATGATCAGGGTTTTCCATCTTCTATTATGGGTCGCACATATGCTCAGCATTTATGTGGACGATCTTTTACTGGTCCAGGATGATGCTGTGGTGGCAGTGTTCGGCAGCTTGCTTCTCTCTTTCTGCCAATCCTTCGGGATTCCTCTTTCCTGGGCCAAGGTACAACTCAGTCATGAGCTGAAGTGGTTGGGCTGGTGTTTTAACTTTCGCGCCGGAACGTTCTGGGTTCCAGAAGATAAGCGGGCCAAGCTGCTGCAACAGGTTCGGGTTCTTCTCAGAAAAGGTCCTGTCGAGAAACAGGCCCTAGAGCAGACCGTGGGTCTGTTGATGTGGATAACTCAGGCATCGGTGCAGCTGCGCCCCTGGCTTTGCAACCTTTGGCGGGACCTTCAACGTCCGGCAGCGACAAACTTCAGCATCTCTTCCAGTGAATGGCAGACGCTCAAGGATCACCTGGATGAGAACTTGCGGTTCCGTTCTACCCCGCCTGGGACGGCCATTCCATGCGGTGCTACCTTGATCTCTGCCCGACACGTCCCAGTTCGCAGCAAGGCAGATCTGTGCAAGGTCCCTTTGACAACTCGTCGCGTCTACATGCGGATTGCTGACCCGCAACACCGGAAGCGGCATGTGTCCGAGGCGAGCCGTCGCTTCTTGCTCTTCTGGGAGGACTGGTGTCTCCAGTCTCCATCACTCACATGCTTGCAACCTTCTTGCAGGGCGATCTCCGCAACACTTGCAGCCGATGCGTTTGCTTCCAGCCAGTGCATTGGGATTGGGGGCTTTCTTCGTGTCCAGGGTTCCTCGGCAGTTTGGTTCAGTGAACGTTTTGCTCTCTCCGATATGCAATGCTTGGGGGTGCCTCTCGCCCCGGATGCTCAGAAGAACATTGGTTGCTGGGAACTGCTCGCCCAGATGGCCTTGCTCATCCTCTTTGCGGAGGTCTGTCCGGGTGGTCGTGCTGGCTTGTCGCTCCGCACCTTCTGCGATAACAGCGCGGCTGAGTCAGCAGGCAATCGCATGCTGACAACTTCCAGCCCCCTTTGCTTCTTCGCGCAGCAACTGGCGTGTCTTTCATTCAAGCTCGGCCTCACCTTGGACATCCAGCACATCTCCGGCTTTCGCAATACAGAAGCAGATTTCTTGAGTAGATGGCAGCCGCCGGAGGAGTTGCAGCACGGGTTTGAGCTCTTGTACAGGTATCGATTTCCTGTGGCTCGCATTTGGCAGTCGCATCATGATGTGCGTCTTTTTCCCGCAGATACAAAGCTGCTGTGGCAGCCCCCATGAGCTCAGTCGTCACACTTGAATGTTTGGGGCTTTCCAGGCGTTCCTCCTTCACTTTAGGATGTGGCAGTTCTAAAGTGGGGAATGTCTTTTGGTTCGCATGGATCGGCAATGTGTTCATGCTGCATGCTCACCTTTGATGCTTCGACCGCCACATCCAAAAAGTGAAGGAGTGTTTCGCCCGATGGTCCTTTGTGCAGTGGAGTGCATAGATCCGATTCGGGTGAGATATCTTCTGCATTCATCTTGTTGTTGTAGATGTTCAGATTTGGCGAATGCGGGTATGCGTTGTGAAAGATTTCCTTTGCTGTACTTTGGGCGATGGCTGATAGTAAAATATAAACTACTACTTCTACTTCTACTTCTACTACTACTACTACTACTACTACTACTACTACTACTACTACTACTACTACTCTTCTACTACTACTACTACTACTACTACTACTACTACTACTGCTGCTGCTGCTACTACTACTGCTACTGCTACTGCTACTGCTACTACTACATAGTAGTACTACTACTGCTACTACTACTACAACAACTACCACTACGACGACTACTACTACTACTACTACTACTACTACTATTATCACTCTACTACTACTATTATCACTCTACTACTACTACTACTACTACTACTACTACTACTACTATTATTACTACTACTACTACTACTACTACTACTACTACCACTACTTCTACTACTACTACTACTACTACTACTACTACTACTACTACTACTACTACTACTACTACTACTACTACTACTTCTGGTGGGGGGCGGTGCCTTGAGTTGCAGGCATTGCCCCGCATGCCAAGGGGATACTGTTGGAGTTTGGGCAGCCAAAAGGGGATTAGCTGAACTTGCTTTTTCCCTTAGTCTTGCTGTGCTGCCGGTGGGTGTGTGCGTGTTTGGTGCGACCACCCCGCACCCTAAGCCCTGTCTCCGAGCCAATGCCCCCAGCTTAGTACCTTTGTGAGGGATCGCAAGGGGAAGAGTTTCTGTTCCTGTGAAGTGGGCTGTCTTGCCTAAGTGCCCAAATCCAACCCAAGCCGCCCGGCTTGGGGGGGCGGGCCCATGGAGGTTCGGGTGGCGTTTTTCCCAGCTCGGATTGAGGGCTCGGAGCGTCGAACTCTTGCTGGATCTCGCCGATGACGCAAGCGGAGGGGCGAAGAGATGGCGGGAGGGAACGTTTCCGTTGGCCGGAGTGCACCCCAGGCCGTCCACTCACTCACTCACTACTACTACTACTACTACTACTACTCCTACTACTACTGCTGCTACTACTACTACTACTACTACTACTACTACTACTACTACTACTACTAGGATTACGTTTCTGTCAAGGCACACTGCATGACCTAACATATATCTGGGAAGGGGAAGGCGATTACACTAGACTTAGGGACCTGACACAAGCATGGAGTCAGTGGCTGGTTGACTGGCATGGGTGGAGGGCCCCCGTAGTCAGGGGTGGGTGTTCTCACCACCCGCTGCAGTCCGAGCTCCAACTTAGCAAAAGGTTCGTTGGCGAGAATTCCTGGACACTTCAGCTGCGCGGACGCGACAATGGCACATGCCCCGGTGATCACAGCTACGCCGGCGCTAAATATTGCAACTCCTACACCGACGCCGAACGCTGCACCGAAGACATGCAAACAAGGACTTTGGGAGATATATCACCCACTGGCAACACTGCTGGCGGACGATGAATGCTTTCAGAAGCCGAGACACCAGCAATTGTTCTTTACCGTGCAAAGCCATTAAGACACCCACAGAACACCTTTGCGTCCCTTCACGTGATCTCGCGTGTGGCGATATGTGTGAAAACAAATTCAAAGTCGGACAATCTGTTTGCACCGAAAGAACGGTTTTAGAAGTCTTTTATACATCACGTTTTTCAAGCTTGTATGATGAGCCAGATGACATGCATTCACGGTCGTGACAAGAAAAGTATGATGCACATTTGAAGATTGATGTTTTCCTTCTAGCTTCACAGGAAGAAGCTACACGAATTCAAGCTTTTGAGTGTCATTTTTGAATACATGGGACATGCTACATTCTGTTTCTGTGTGCGTGAAAACGTTGTTTTTTTAAAGTTTTCGGCGCGAGCAAACAGAAGACACTCTGTACATCTCCTGAGAAGAAGCATGGGCTTTTATTCCGCTTTGCATAAATTGCAGTTTTAAAACGGAAATTCGGAATATTTGATTTTCCTCAGATCTTTTCAAAAAGCATGACACTCTGCATGTTGCATTTGAAGTTTTATGCGGAGCTGTGTGAAAACCTGCGTCTCTGCTGTTAGCAAAAAAGACCCTCGTGGATTTGTTTTTGACATGCATGAAGTTAGATGACGCGCATGGTCTTGCAACAGCATAAAAGCGAGGGGCGGTTGCGAACACAGCCAAGCCAAGGCAGGGTTATAGGTCTTAAAGACCTAACTTACACGTTGGCCTTAGACCTCGCGAAGTCAAAGCAACCAAGCCATTTTTTTAAACATGTTCCCTTTGCGTGACAAGCACGACCGAAAAATCAACTAAACAGCGGCGACATAACAAGGCTGTATTGACACCGTTGCAAATCCCCGGTATGACAAACCAAAACAAAACCAAACCATATTTTCGTGTTTTTGAAGCTTGTAAATAAGCACCGAAAGATGCCGTAAACCGTTTTTGCAGCTTGCGAATAGGCGGATGTGCTGCTACCATAGGCTTGTGAAGAGACAGGAATCTGTAACTTTTGTGTTGTGAAGAGGCAGAAGTTTCGCCGAAAAAGGCAGAAATGCAGCAATTCACAATTTACACTGTTGGGTGCTTTTACGAACCAAGACCTGGTGGGATCCATTGATTTTTGTGAGTGTTCTTCATCCTCGGGCTTTGGTTCGTTTGATCTCTTCATTCATGTTCACATACACGGGAAACGTTTGAAGGTCAGGTGGCCCATGTGGGCTTTAATTTTTTGGGTTGTGTTGCATGCATGCGCATCAGTACTGCAGGCACGTGGAAGCGAAGTTCTTCAGTGTTTTTGCTCTTCTTGTCACTGCACATGTTGTACATTTGATAATTAGTCGTGCCTTTGTTGGCGACTTGTCATGTACTGAATCAATTGCATGCGCAAGACAGATATCCGCACACATTGCCACATTGTCCTTGCAAGTATGTCGATGTGGATTGGGTTGGTCGCTTTGGCAGTTCGCACGTGCGTCGGACACGGCGACCTGAAGGCATTGATGGGCTTCTTTGTCATGTGCAGCTTGTGCATGAGCAGATAGCTTCAAGCGGTTCCGATAGTGATGACATCCTCACCTGGCAGGTTGTTTCTTCGGAAGCCAAGCCGAATTATGTGACATTGGAAATGTATGCTGCGGTTCCCAGTGGGGGTGATGTCAGCACGCCTGGGAACATGGACTTGTTTGATGCATCCGGCTTGGCGAAGTTTCTGGCAACAGAAATTGTTGTCGAGACTGGCAAGGATCCTTTGAGGACCACCCGTGACAAAGGCATCGACACCATCGTCAAGTACCAGATACGAGTGCGAAACAATAAGACTTCCAGTGACGTTAACGTACAGGCAGAGTTTGCAAGGTTTGCCCGGTTCGAAGATGGAGCAATCCTGCCTGCAGAGGATGCAGCAATGTTTGCTAAAAGCACCGGCCACAGTTCAGCAATGCAGTGTGCATAGAGTGTGTGTGCATCAACCTGCAAGTAGAGTTATGATTCATGCACGTTGACAGCATTGGACCTCGCCTGTTGCAAACGGTCGTTCTTGTGGTCTTGCTGTTCGTCTCAATTCTTTGCGATCTGTCGCGAAGATGCGTGTGCACAGTGTGGACCCGAAACGGGAGGGCAAAAAACGATCGCAAGACAGCAAACACAACTACGGTTGGGTGTTTGTCAGCATGACACCTGTGACAAACCCAACAAAATTCCGGGGGAGCAGCTGCTCACAAAGTATGTTGCATGACCTGGAAAGCTGAGCCTCGATTTGTATGCGAAGTCGGACCAAGAATGCACGAGATTGCACGGGCGCTTTGTGAACGTTTTCGCGATAGGTGTGTAGGTCCTTTCACAACAAGATGTCTATCCAATCTGACAGCATGTCCCGGCACAGTGGCGTTTCGGGTGCAACAAGTGACTGAGGCGGCGACCTGGTTGGAATTCAATCTTACCATCCGCCAGCTGGGGATGTTCGGTACCCCACCGCTTCCACCTTCTATTGGTTCAGCTTGAGTGGCCCTTGTCCAAATATGCCATCCGCAAAGAAGCAGAGCTCCAACTGCACCAAATACCAAAAAGGCCTGGTCCCGTCGTCCAAGAGCCAATATGTGGCTGGAGGCTTGTGCAAGCCGCGGATGTTTACATCAGGGATACCTGACGGTACGCCTGGTTGCTCTTATTATATTCAGAACTTCACAACAGTGAAGCTTGACAGCATTGTGGGAATACAACAGCAAGATTGTGGTGGAAGAAAATGTGCAGACTGGCAGGATTTCCGGTTGCATTGCAGCAACACAAACTTGACATTCACCCATTTGGGAGTGACGTATTGCAGAGAGTATGACTACCCAGGGTGCGTGACATCTTGCAAGGATCCATCATGCCATGCCCAGAAAGAACTTGGCCTTCCATTTTGGACTGGACGATGCAATGCGAGTCGGAATTCTGTCCGAGCTTTGGCAATTCAAGAAGCCTTTGGAGGAAGCGTAGTACAGGATTACTATGCTCGTAATCCTGCCTGCGACAAATACGCACCGATGTGCAACAAACCTGTTCCTGATGCAGGTGTCTCGTACTGTCATCGTGACGACTCAGGAGTGTGCGATGCTTGCTATGTTCCTGGGACGGCCAACCCCCCTTCCCCAAGGCCAGCCTCGCAAGTGCCATGCAGGGTGGACCTCTTCCTCAACAAGCAGATGCCCCAGTACAAGGCTCGAAAAGCACGTTCTGATGTTGCAGAGTGATAGCACGCCACGTGTATTTCTGGAGGGTTTGACGAGTTTATCGGTTGGGTCAACGAAGGTTTTCCTTGGCCTCGTAACAACATGCGCATGAACAAAGCTGACCAGTTTTTTTAGTGCAAATGTCGCTGGACATGCATATCCCGGACAACAAGTTCTTTCAGGATGTCGATTATGAACACAACCTGCATCGTGTGTCCATCACCTTTTGCAAAGAAAGACTCTATCTACCACAGCGAGCCATCGTGGCTCCCGTTGTGCAGCATCGCCAGATGGAAGTTTATGCCGGTCCAGGAATTCTAACTTTCAAGGTCTGAATTCCGAATATAGTAATATTTAGAGATATAGGAACCTCATGGAGGCTTAACTGACTTGGCCTCAGGTCGCTGTCGTTGCATTCATCGCGTTCCCCTTCTCATCGACTCATCGTAGAATTTCTCACACGGGCGTCGTTATGATTTGATGTTGTGGTTGAGGTTGTTTGTGTTTAAAACGTCATGGTTTGGTTGATGGCTGTTGTAATGATTTGTAGGGGTTCGTAGTGATTTGTAGTGATTGCAGTTGTCGTTGTCGCGGTGGTTTTCATCGCTTGTTGCCTCTTCGGATTTGCATTTGGTCGCCATCTAAGCTTGACCTGGAGATGGACCAAACGCTTTAAACGTCCATGCTCTAGTAGATATTATCAAGCTCGTGTTTCTGGTGCTAGTGCAACAACTTGTAGCCGATGAACTCGCCCCGTTGCAGGCTGCCTTGCCGGTATGCGCTTCTGATTGTCATGGAGAGTGCAGCCTTCGAACAGAGAAAGAAGCGTGCTGCGTGTATGTCGGAAAGTGTAAGCGAGTGTGGCAGCATGATGAGTGGGGCGAGTGCGACTCCGAGTGTGGAAACGGAACGCAGCATCGGCAAGTGTGGTGTCCATTCGAGGATATATTCGGACCGTGTGAGGAATCCACACGCCCGGTCAACATGTCATCTTGTCGTGGAAACAGCTGCCCGTGGGACGCGCACCAATTTGGTAATTGGAGTCAGTGTGACGATGGTTGCGGCAATGGAACAGAAGTTCAGTCGTTAGTTTGTGACTGCCCCGATGATTGTCCCATGGGAGACAAGGAATGCGAGAAGTCTGCCAAGCCTCCGCAACCGGCACGCCCATGTTTTCCGCCCGGGAAGAAGAATGGGTCTATGTTTTGCACAGCATGCCCAGTCGCAGGACATGGTACATGTACTGCTTGTCCGCACGGGTTTGAGCTAGAAGGCATTTGCGAAATCAAGGATCGGGTGGCTATGGCGACGTATCAGGCGGCATCTGGGAACTTGTCGCTTGTTGATGGTTGGCTGGCTTCTGCCTTCATTCCTGCGTTTCGGGATGCCGTGAAGAAAGAGACTAACATCTCTGTCGACGTGGTCAATTTCTCCTCTTCTGCCGTTCGTAGCGATGCCGACACAGTAGACATCGGTGTTGTGGCTGCAAGCCAGTACAACACAGACGAATCCTTGAATTGGACTTCTTACCAGCTGGCCAGCATCAACATGCAGCAGCTTGCCAACAGCTTCCACGACGCTTTGAGTAGCTATGGATGCACTGTCGCACATGAGTGTTCACCACCTTCGCTGGTCTTCAGCCTTGTCAAGCAACCAAGTATGATGTGCCCCCCTCCTCTTGTGTGGTCGAATGCTTGCATTGTTCCTGGTACGCCTCCATCATCTGGCTTTCCTGGTTGGGGAATTGCCTTGATCATCGCGGGCGTCTTGCTACTGGTTGCTGTGGTGGCTTGGGTCACCTGCAGTCACTGCAAGCGGGCCCCTTCTTCGCACAGTTCTCGATTACTGAGTGCAGCTTAGACGCCGAGAGGGCGCAGCAGCACCAGAGAAAGCACAGGACAGGACCAAAAGAAGGGCAAATTGCTGTCATCGAACAAAGAGCTTTGAGAACTCATCTTGCTGTGCATGTTGCATGCTGCACAATGTTGTGTGAAACTGTAGATTCCTGAGCCATCCGTCCTCAATGGAGATCAAGCCGCTTTCAGATAGTCCGATCGTTGCTACCAGCACAGGCTTGACACGACTATTATCAATTCCCTATCGGTGATTCGTTAAATTCTTGTTGACATTTGCCATGGCTGATCCACGGCTGGAAAGACAGTTGCGATACTATTTCAGTGACAAGAACCTCTGGAAGGATGAGTGGTTGGTAAACCAGCTTGGTGCTGAGGCAACTGACTACATTTCTGCTGATATCATTGCGGGGTTCAATCGGGTACAGCAAATCACAAATGACTTGGACCTGGTCGTATCAAGCCTGCAGAGGATTGAGGAGCTTGAGGTAAGCGAGGTGAATGGGAAAGTCCAGGTCCGGCGGAGATATCCGCTTCCACCAAAGCCGCAAGTCGAAATGGATGCACCTTGCAATGACACCGTTGCTGATGAGCAGGAACTTCAAGTGGCTTCCACACCTGTTCCCGATGAGCTCGGAAACCTTGCTTCCGCGGACGAGTTTTTTCTCACTGGTTTTCGCAAAGTGCCCAAGACTGGTGTCATCTATGTTATGGACGAAGCCAGCAAAGCCGGCTACTCTGCTTCAACTGCGCAAGTATGGGCCAACTTAGGACAAGGATCCCCAGAGACCACCAGGGCTAAGAACTGGCCTACAAACGTGAGGAAGCGCTTGACGGAGCTGGTCGAGAAGGGTAAGCTGACGTCCGAACTGGGCCCCTTCCACATAAAGTCGCTCGAAGTGAACGAGGAGAATCTGCACTACGGCAGCGTCAACGGTGACTGGGCTTTGCGTCGAGCCGTGGCTGGCTTCTACAATGAAGTATATCGCAAAGGGAAGAGCTCCCTTTACTCTGCGGAAAATGTAGCGATAGTTGGGGGGGGGCGTCTCGCCCTCACACGACTGTGCTGTGGAAGCCCCAGTTCTCGGAAGATCAGAAGCTTCTGCGTTTCAGCACGTGCGTTTGCAGTTGAATGCTGACTGCATGGTGCTTTGCGTGTTCCTGGAGCCTCAGGTGCAATGGATAACGTCAACTTGGGCCACTTCCTGCCGGACGCAGGGATGTGCACGTTTCGCCTTGAACGGCATGAGAGTCAATGAGAGTGTAGTGTAATTGCAGGAACAAGAAGGGACACAGAGCAAAACACGTCCCAACAAATGATGTTGGTGATGGAGGGTCCCTGTCCTTGGAAGTGAAGTACCAACGTGAGAATACGATTTTCATGTTAAGCGGAGAGGAGTGTGGTCTACAACTTGCGACATAGCATAACAGGCTTAGCATGTGCCTTTCGTTTGTACATTTCTTGCATGCAGCAGCAAATCTCTGGCAGGACTACACGGCATATGCTGAGCTCCTGAGCCAGACCGGGTCTCGGATACCGCCAAGAAGATGATGTTTTAGATGTTTCTGCCGAAGCTTGGTTCTATCACTGACAAGTGCGGATGCAGGTTCAAAACCATCAACTCCATTCCGATTCCTCTGGATCCCAAGAACAACTTCCGGATCACATTGCAGGACAAAGTGCCCGTGGACTTGAGCGAGTGTACTCGTTGGAAAGCAAAATGTCACGGTGCCAATTCTAGGTAGGTACAGTACTACCGTGGGGCTACCAACAATTTTTTGCAGGATCTCCGTCGCGAAATTGTTGGACGCGGCCTTTCAGTTCTGCTTCTGTCGAACCCCTGCAATCCGACTGGTCAACTTGTGGAGGGCGAAGAGTTCCTGGACTCGTATTGGCCAGTGACTCGCGTAACATCGCTTCGCGATGCTGGCCTTGGCCCGCAGGGCTGACAGTGATAGTTTTTCGTTGATTTGGGCTCCGCGGTGGCGCGGCAGGTCGGGCATTGCCGGAGGCTGAAGGCCTGAAGATGGGATCCAGCAAAGGCGTCCAAAGACTCTAAAGTTCTCAAGGCTTCCTCCAAAGCTGGCAAAGTAGCTTCCTTGCCTTCTTTGGATTCTTTGCACGGGCCCCCGTTTTTTTTACATTCGTAGGGATGTTTTCTCACAATGCCGGCCGGCATTTCTTGGTCCCTTTCTTGGCCACAGGGCGATATTTGGGTGATACGTGCTGCATGTCGTTGCTTAGCTGGCGGCATGCCCAAGAGCCAAGAGTATCCAAGAGTGCTGGTGACCGCTTGTGTAGTTTCGAGCCGACAGATTAACTTGCTTTGGCCAAGGCTCAAGAACTGGGTTCGCATCGCCAGGGAGACGCAGTGCTCCATAGTCTTGGACGAGATCTACTCACGGTATATATACACACAGCGCATGTCTCCAACGGATGCGACGTGGCGTACTGCTACTTGACTTTTTCCTGCCGTAAAGTCTTCTTTTGTTTTTGCTCTCGGCTTCGCATGGTGCGTGTGGCAAGCGTATTCCTAGGCTTCTCTGGCAATTCTATTTTTCGTTGCAGGTTTCGGCAGCTCAGTTCGTGGAGGATGTGAACGCGGATCCAATAATCATTCTCGACGGGCTAACAAAGCTTTGCTGGCTGCATTTGTACCTTTTGATATCTTTTGATGCTTCTGTCAGCTTGACAGCTTGACCTTTGACATCATCAGGTGCTGGAGAATGCCTGGTCTGCGGATTTGTTGGATCGTTGGCCCGAAGTCCTTGATCGACTCTGTTGGTGCAGCTGGGTCTTTCCTGGAGCCTCGCAGACGTCGTGTTGTCGTGCTCAACATATGTGTGCCAATGTCAAGATCTTGTCAAGCTACGCGCAGTGCAAAAAAAGCAAAAACCTGCAGACGCACAGACGCACAGACGCACAGACGCACAGACACACAGACACACAGACACACAGACACACAGACACACAGACACACACGTTGACTTGTCTGGAACTGATGAGACGGACATTCGACTGGACAACATCGCGCATAGTCCGTGACTATCGTCGTCATTGTTTGGGCTAGGTTTCAGGCCCCAGATCAGACCACAGGAATAATCGTTGGGATGCGGGTTCTGTCCCTTGTGTCGTCGTCGTGCTAGACACCAGGAATGGCATATGTTGTCGTCTGCGAAGTGCAATGCTGACGACAACATGTAACACGTTGCGGGGATGAGGTTTCTGTCCCCGTTGAGGATACCAGCTGCGGACGCAACCACCCAGGTACTCCTCATAGCAGGTACGTTTGCACGTTTGCTACTCATGGTCTTCGTTGGTCCCAGCATGAGTAGCAGATCTGGGACCCCCTCAAAGACAGGTCAGACGTCTTGAAGCGGAGAACGGGCGAGGTAGATCATCACCACAACCAGAGGGAGTTCAGTAACACTTTACCAACATTAGCAGAAGAGACATGCTAACTCATGCACATGAACAACAACGACAGGAGGTGCAGAGGAAGTTCACCAACAACAACAAGAGGGAGGACAACACCACTTTACCAACATTAGCGGGGAGGACACGTGTCTGTGCCTGATGCAGCCTGAGTCAAGCTACCTGTTCACAGCTGGCGGCGCATTACCAAAACCACAAAGCGGTGCCGTCCGCGTACCCCTGCGTCTGCAAGTTGGATGATCCCGATGACATGTCTGTGCTCGCGCTCACTCATGCCACAAAGCCTACTGCAGATGATCCCGATGAATGAGTATCTCAGTCAGCAGAGCTCAGTCAATCCCGGATGCCCGGGTCTTCTGGGATCTGGCCCCGTGACGGGACAACACGCCAGAACCATACACACGTTGACTACTCTGGAACTGATGAGACGGACATTCGACTGGACAACATCACGCATAGTCAGTGACTATCGTCGTCATTGTTTGGGCTAGGTTTCAGGCCCCAGATCAGATCACAGGAATGATCGTTGGGATGCGGGTTCTGTCCCTTGTGTCGTCGTCGTGCCAGACACCAGGAATGGCATATGTTGTCGTCTGCGAAGTGCAATGCTGACGACAACATGTAACACGTTGCGGGGATGAGGTTTCTGTCCCCGTTGAGGATACCAGCTGCGGACGCAACTACTCCTCATAGCAGGTACGTTTGCACGTCTGCTACTGATGGTCTTCGTTGGTCCCAGCATGAGTAGCAGATCTGGGACCCCCTGCATGAAATCGAAAAACGGGAGTGACCCCAATCCTGCACGTGCAGCAGGTTACACACACAGACACACAGAGACACACAGAGACACACAGAGACACACAGAGACACACAGAGACACACAGAGACACACAGAGACACACAGAGACACACAGAGACACACAGAGACACACAGAGACACACAGAGACACACAGAGACACACAGAGACACACAGAGACACACAGAGACACACAGAGACACACAGAGACACACAGAGACACACAGAGACACACAGAGACACACAGAGACACACAGAGACACACAGAGACACACAGAGACACACAGAGACACACAGAGACACACAGAGACACACAGAGACACACAGAGAGACACACAGAGACACACAGAGACACACAGAGACACACAGAGACACACAGAGACACACAGAGACACACAGAGACACACAGAGACACACAGAGACACACAGAACACACAGAGACACACAGAGACACACAGAGACACACAGAGACACACAGAGACACACAGAGACACACAGAGACACACAGAGACACACAGAGACACACAGAGACACACAGAGACACACAGAGACACACAGAGACACACAGAGACAGGGACACACAGACGCACGCACGCACGCACGCGCACACACAAACACACACCCAGACCCACACCCACACCCACTCCCACACCCACACCCACACCCACACCCACACCCACGCCCACACCCACACCCACACCCACACCCACACACACACAGACAGACACACACACAGACACAATGACACACACACACACATGCACACGGTGACACACACACACACACACACTGTGGAGTGTTCTTTGGTGAGTCGATGCTGAGGTCGCTGGCTTAATAGTGAAAGACCGAGTTGCTGAATTTGCAGACCGAGATGCTGGTACTAAAGGACGTTAGTGGACAACAGCGATTGCGGCAGCAATATACAGCGAAGATCATACAGGATATAACGTAACATTGCGCAGGTGCACGAGAGTGATCAGCTCTCGCTTCCCATCAGATTCCATAGCTTTGTTAGGCACAGTCTGGAATCTGATGCCGTGCCCCCCCCTGCACGATGCAACAATTCTCCCTCGTGCAGTTCGGGAGTGGCCACACGCACACCGCCGCAGTGCGGCGGAAAATGCAAATAGGAAGGCCCAGAGGCTCGCGCCTAATTCGCCGAGTTATGTCTACTGCCGTGCCTCGGCTCAAGGGAAGCCACCACGGCTTAAACCAAGGCACCGAGGCTTCTTCGCGGCGAAGAGGAGAAAGGGCCTGACCGCATTGTCTCGATACTGTCGGCCCGGAGGCCTAACCGAGGGAAAAACCTCAAATTGGTGGCATCTTGCCCGTCCTCCCGTCCCGGTACCTGAAGGTGAGAAAACGAAGAAGGAGGAATCAGCAAAGGAAACGGAAAGGAAGAGAGAAGCCCAAAGAACAAAACACGCGACAGACACAAGAAAAGGCAAAACGACAACGGGAGATCCAGGGGACATACGGGTACTTTGTGACCAGCGTACTTTGCCCGGGGCTGCTTTGGCTTTCGCCGATCATCTTTATTTCTTTGCACGTAAGTGCCGACCGGGAGGTAAACCTCATCTATTTCCTCCATTGCCCCGAAGGGATCAAGACGGTGCACCACTGGGCCCTCCGCCTATTGGACATACGTCCGCACACTGGAGTGTTCTTTGGTGAGTCGATGCTGAGGTCGCTGGCTTAATAGTGAAAGGCCGAGTTGCTGAATTTGCAGACCGAGATGCTGGTACTAGAGGACGTTAGTGGACAACAGCGATTGCGGCAGCAATATACAGCGAAGATCATACAGGATATAACGTAACATTGCGCAGGTACACGAGAGTGATCAGCTCTCGCTTCCCATCAGATTCCATAGCTTTGTTATGCACAGTCTGGAATCTGATGCCGTGCCCCCCCCTGCACGATGCAACAATTCTCCCTCGTGCAGTTCGGGAGTGGCCACACGCACACCGCCGCAGTGCGGCGGATAATGCAAATAGGAAGGCTCGTATCCAATTTGCTGAAACTCACACACAGGCTATGTCACTATGTCAGATGCACGCAAGAATGTGTGCTCAAGCTGAAGGTGAGAAAACGAAGAAGGAGGAATCAGCAAAGGAAACGGAAAGGAAGAGAGAAGCCCAAAGAACAAAACACGCGACAGACACAAGAAAAGGCAAAACGACAACGGGAGATCCAGGGGACATACGGGTACTTTGTGACCAGCGTACTTTGCCCGGGGCTGCTTTGGCTTTCGCCGATCATCTTTATTTCTTTGCACGTAAGTGCCGACCGGGAGGTAAACCTCATCTATTTCCTCCATTGCCCGAAGAGATCAAGACGGTGCACCACTGGGCCCTCCGCCTATTGGACATACGTCCGCGCACTGGAGTGTTCTTTGGTGAGTCGATGCTGAGGTCGCTGGCTTAATAGTGAAAGGCCAAGTTGCTTAATTTGCAGACCGAGATGCTGGTACTAGAGGACGTTAGTGGACAACAGCGATTGCGGCAGCAATATACAGCGAAGATCATACAGGATATAACGTAACATTGCGCAGGTACACGAGAGTGATCAGCTCTCGCTTCCCATCAGATTCCATAGCTTTGTTAGGCACAATCTGGAATCTGATGCCGTGCCCCCCCCTGCACGATGCAACAATTCTCCCTCGTGCAGTTCGGGAATGGCCACACGCAAACACACATGAGCATACACATACACATACACACAAGACACAGACACAGACACAGGAACAGATACACATACGCACGTACACACACAGACGCGCACACACGCACAGACACAGACACAGACACAGACACAGACACAGACACAGACACAGACACAGACACAGACACAGACACAGACACAGACACAGACACAGACACAGACACAGACACAGACACAGACACAGACACAGACACAGACACAGACACCGACACAGACACAGACACACACACACACACACACACACACACACACACACGCACACACACACACACACACACACACACACACACACACACACACACACACACACACACACACACGCACACACACACACACACATGCACACAGAGACACACACACACACACACCAGACAGAGACACACACACACACACACACACGCACGCACGCACGCGCGCACGCACGCAAGCACGCACGCACGCACGCACGTAAGCACGCAAGCACGCACGCACGCACGCAGGCACGCAGGCACGCAGGCACGCAGGCACGCAGACACACACGCACACACACACACACAGACCGACAGACAGACAGACAGACAGTTAGACAGACAGACAGAGACGGACAGAGACAGACAGAGACAGACAGAGACAGACAGAGACAGACAGAGACAGACAGAGACACACACAGTGACACGCGCAGTGACACATTGAGAGACACTCACAGACACGCATGCAGAGACACGCACAGAGGCACGCACGCAAGTACGCATGCACGCAGGCACGCTCAGGCTTGCTCAGGCACACTCAGGCACGCTCAGGCTTGCTCAGGCACACTCAGGCACGCTCAGGCACTCTCAGGTACGGGCACGCTCAGGCACGCACAGGCACGCTCAGGCACGCTTAGGCACGCTTAGGCACGCTTAGGCACGCTGAGGCACGCTCAGGCACGATCAGGCACGATCAGGCACGATCAGGCACGATCAGGCAGGGTCAGGCACGATCAGGCATGGTCAGGCACGGTCAGGCACTCTAAGGCTCGCTCAGGCACGATCAGGAGGCACGATCACTCACGATCACGCACGATCACGCACGATCACGCACGATCACGCACGATCACGCACGATCACGCACGATCACGCACGATCACGCACGAACTCGCGCGATCACGCACGATCACCCACGATCACGCACGATCACGCACGAACACGCACGATCATGCTTGATCACGCACGATCACGCACGATCACGCACGATCATGCACGATCAAGCACGCACACGCACGATCACGCACGAACGCACGATCACGCACGATCACGCGCGATCACGCACGATCACGCACGATCAAGCACGCACACTCACGATCACGCTTCTATTGACTTTCATTGCAGAAAACCCGGATAGACTGGCGAAATCGTCTGAGCTCATGCGAGCCAAACAATATTGGACTGGACCCTGGAGTGCGAGGGGCATAGGCCCCACTGCAAAATGTTTTTCATTTTGCACGACAAGAATTGCCGCCATAGAGCGGTGGGAGGAGCGTATCTTCTTTCACATCTTCTCGCACGCAAGCACCCCAGGACCACGCACGAGCACGCACGATCATGCACGAGCACGCAGGCACGCACGCATGCACGCGCATTTTTTACACTTGCGTGTGCACTTGCTCTGGGACTCACACTCAAGACTTGGATGTACATTTATGCATGCACGTACACACTTGGCAAGGATGGTGGTCCGTCGCTTCCAACACAGCGGTCTTGCGTCCCGCTGGTAAACCCAAAGGACGAGTTGCTTTTGAGTGCACTGCTTGTGGGTGGGGGGATGACCCGGAAACTTGTCAGTGTGGAATGTTGGTTCGTAATGAGGATAAAGAGGAAAGTCACATAGTCGTTACGGCTCACTTTCCAATCGCGTCCGGTGCGCCATCAGTTCAAAGGTCACGTCGTCAAAGGGTTTGCGAGGAAGGTCTGGTGGCGTAGTGCTACTCACCACAGGCCCGCGCAAGAAGCATGCGCTGTCACATTCGGCCTTTTACTTCATACCTTTGTAAAGTGTGTGCGGGGCCAGTTTAAGGTTGTCCTTGGCTCGGCCCATGATTATGCGACAGTCCCACACCATTGGAAACGACCGGTTGAAATCACCATAAATCACCGTTTGCCAGCTTGCTGCCACAGCTTCCAGCAGCCTTCATGCCAACCAGTTGCACATTTGTGCCTGCCAAATGCGTGCCGCGGCTGTGGTGCCAGGACGTCATTGAGCAGACAATCATGCTTCAGGCTGGGTTTACGAGTGTTCCGTTGCCGTTGCTGACACTTCCTGGCAGGTGCTTTTCAGTCATAAGCGGGACTTCCTTCTTCGAAGGCTGCAGGAAGTGTCCCAAACCCGAAACACGTCCCTGGCCAAGCTCTCCGAAACTTTGTGTCCAGGACATGGGCATCGTTGTGGAACAACCGCCGCAGGCCATGGCCATGGCCATATGGCCACATGCCTGGGGGGAGGGCCTCTGGCAGCGATGGCTGTGCTTTCTGACTCAGTGCTTCTTTCAGGGTACGTTCTATTGTTGGTGCGACATCTCCAACCTGCCTGCTCCCTTGAATAAGTGCCTGGTGCCCAAGAAAAAGTCACTGGAGCACTGGAGCTGAGAGCCTTGCCGGCTGTGTCGGCCGTGCCGGCCGTGCCGGCCTTGCCAAGCTTTGAGGCTGGGGCTTCTTCCGCGAGTTGCTGCGCGAGAAGGCATCGGACAGAGAAACCAGTGCCGGAGTTTGCCGGAGTCCAGAGTGCGCAGACTTCGTTTGGACCAGTATTTCACGTGTGTTTGTTGGGGCGTTTCTTTGTTGAGGTCATTATCACACCGGGCGTTTTCTTCGATGTGAATCCAGGAAGTCGCAGGAAAGTGCAGTCAACAGCTGCAAATCTTGCTTTCTCTTGTTACGTTCCTGTAGGCAGCTGTCTGGCAGGAAGTTCAACAGCTACGACTCCTTCATCCGGCTCTCCTATGGGCCAAGTTTCAAGGAGTGACGGTCACAGTACAACGAAACGAGCCAGCTTCTCGCCTCATCTTCCCAGGAGGTGCAGCGAGGCCTTGATGGCATGCAGCGTGTGATTGAGCGGCATCGCATGAAGCGTATCGAAGAAGACTCTGCTAGCACACGCTCCTTTGGGATGTGATTGTGGTGGCAGAGGAATCAACCGTTGTGGGTAGATAACGTCGAGACTTGGTAAATGAGTTGACCAAAGCTGTCAGCTTATGATTTGCTGGGTTGGTCGGTCCCGTGAGCAACCAAGCTCAATGAGGACAAAACAAGTAGGGACTTCACACCCGCAGTCTGTGACGCGAAGCACGTCGCTTAGGAAGTTGCGTGACTCGTTTACGTGAACGTGCCGGCCTCCTCGCTGCGGCTAATGGTGTCATACATTGTCAGCCTGTTAGGTGCAAGGTCATCTTGCCCCAGTAGGGTCATCATCGAATTGAAAACTTTTCCTTGTAGTGACACCGACAAAGGTGGAAAACTGCGCAAGTTGTAGCTGTTGTGCATGGCTAGGCTCCACCTGGACCCAGCCGGCCCGAGCTCAGAAATGTAGACTTAGAGCCGGCCGTGATCACCTATGACATACCTATGACCAGATTGACCCGCCCGTCCAAATTGGACCTGGTTGTGCTGGCTTGTCCAGATCAGACACGTTTTCAAGCATGTCCTCGAGCCTCTACATGGCACTTTGAATGCCGGAGTCCTGGAGGCTCGAAGCTCCGTCACTGCAATCAGTTGCACATGGACTGCACATGGCAGGCTTGACCTTGTGAGAGTCAACACGAATCAGGAAGTCGGAGAAAGCCTTACGCTGCCCAGTTAGAAGACCGCTTTTCCTCCTCCCTTGCATCTGATATGAGCTCGCGGATGGTCTCGGATGGATGTGTGCCGCACTGTGTGCCTCTGCGGCTGCCGGCGGTGCCGGGCTTGTGCTTTTGCAACGCCAACATGCTAAAGTCTGGGGCTGTTCCTTTGACTCATGACAAACCTGATGGTCGTTTGAGCTCTAGGTTCTCCGGCCTCAGCGGCATCGGGAGAAGAGGCAACACAGCTCGAATGTAAAAATCACACGTGTGTATGCGTATTATATATATATATATATATACATGTATAATGTATAGTATCTGTCTCTCTCCCACTTTCTCTGTCTCTAAGATTGCGCTCGCACACGGAGTACTCAGGTTGTATTCCAGTCTGTCGAGTTTCGTATTGAGGGTGTCGATGATTGTAAGGTCACCTAGGTCAAAACATGTCGAATGCCAAACACATCGAAACGCAACATGCGCAGGTACGTGGGAGAGATTATTTCTCAGAGAAAGCACCCGTGCCTTGTGCTCTGGAAAACCAACAGAGCTTGACGCAGCAAAAGGTCTGAAACAAGTTCTGGTGTAGGAAACCTGGCAAGTGAACATCCCGTCCCCTAGCATGGAATCAGGGTGTATACGCACACAACCGACACAATCTTTTTCGGGGGACACATCTCTTCTTGTAATTCAGTGACCGGAAAGCTGCAACTAGAACGGCGACGCTCTTTGAAGTCTCGAAAGGTTTTGGGGCTTAGGCAGGAATATGATTAGCAGATGTAAGAGCCAACTCTTCTTGCACTTGCAAGCCCTTATGCGCCCGCTCGTGCTTCAACTGCTGTCGGCCCAGTTAGTCTCTTCGCATGCTCGAATCTGCCCGGCAAATGAGCCTTCCAATGCAGTCGTTTTAATGATGAAAGCACCCAGGTACGACGAGCAGCCTTTCGTCCTCACACTGTGGTCTTGGTGGCTCCTATGTACGGCTGAACCGACCAGAGAGATTGTCTGGAACATCGAACGAATTTTGTCGTCGTCTCTGCGTCTGAGAGGAAAAGTGGGCAAAGATGAATCGGTCAAGCACCCGATGAGGTAGAAGATTATAAAGAATCGGTAACGGTAAGGCAAACGACTGGACGAATGTCTGGACAAACTGTTTCTCTGGTGTTTCGCTCGTTAGCCAGGAATCTGGATTGGCAGGGATGTTGATGGGTGTTGAAGCTTGCAGGCACTATGACTGCCTGGTACAGAGCATATCTTTTCGGCCTTTTTTGGCATTGATCAAGTGTAGTATCTGTTCTGATCAGTGTGACAGCTGATATGTCTCCAACTGGAGACTTGCTTGTCACACCAATTTTTCCTGGGGAAGTGACCAGCACGAACGCTTCAAAGAAACATCATCGTCTCCGCATTCTGTCCACTGGTTGTCAACAAAAGTTCGAAGAGACCGGAATAGGAGATCTGGCACTTGAAATCTTTGGCCCCGTATTGTCAAAAGGCTGAAATGGTGTGTGCATTTCTTGTTTGTTGTTTCCTGACAATGAAAGGCAACGGTACATCTGTCGGATCAGGTCCGTTCTGCTCCGAAATGTCAGCTCCCTCAATGTCCAGAAGAGGCATCCAATGTCAAGCTACAGTACGTGAAAAGCAGACAGTGAACAAAGCTGCAAACGCATGTAGTGCTGGGACAAAGAATGTCCCGTTGAGTGGCTATTGAGCTGACAATAGCACGCTCAGACATCCCGCAAGATTAGGTGCAGGGCCACGCTGGGCATGCCCAAAATGCACATAGAGGTGCGCCGTGGTTCTGGAAATCTACGAATCTACATTCGGAGCTCTCCGAGGAGAGCATATTAGGCGCACCGGTGCCGTTCGCTCCGCTGACCGTCCAACTCGCATGGTTTTAATGATGGGTCACTCAGCACCGGCAGTTCCCGGATGGGACCACGTGAGGAGTACCATGTTGCGTTCCATTTTTGATGTCGATGATTGCGCGACCTCAACGTGCCCAGCCACCAACAGAGCAGTGACACCTATGACGTTGGCCAAGTACGGCCAAGTCAAACCGCGCGGCGTCAAGGTGCCCGTACACAAATGCGCACACAGACACACACACACACATACGCAGAGGTGAGACGGTTCTGGTTGTGTGTGTATGTGTGTGTGAGCGTGTTTGACCGTGCGCCTGTGTGTCGGGAGGTTGACGACCAGCTGAGCACGTTCACCGTGCGCGGCTCAGTTTCGCCAGCTTTTTCCCAGGTCTACAAACTCTTACATGAGGGCGTGACAGGGCGTGTCCATAGAAAATGTTTGGACGAAACGTTCCAGGTTGTCGTGAAAACTCGAACAGGCTTGGAACTAAGCGCGAAACTTTTCGTCCGAACTTCGAGAACTGCATGTGATTCTTCAAAGTGGCCGTTGCAGTGTTCATCAGAAAATGGCAAAACTTGGAGGGTTTTTCGTGGTTTTTTCAATATGGTGTCGAATTTGCCATCACATCAGCCAGGCATGGACGCAGTGTTGACGGAGAATCAAAGTTTCAAGTGAGATTTTGGTGCGGAAGATCCGAGAATGTCATCAAAGGGTATGCTTCCATATTGAAAAGAAGGAGGACCGTGCAACAGGAGATTGGGAGAATTTGATATTATTCTTACGCATTTCCTACACACTTCTGAAGCTGCACACTTCTGACATGTGTTGCTGTTTCTCACCCTCTCTCTGGTTCTCCTTGCGTCGAAGAGGAAGAAGAGGAAACAATCACAGCCTGGGTTGGAACAGCATTGCAACTTGGGCGACGCCACCGGACATAGTGAATGGCACATACGGCCTCGTGCTTCGCAGGGCAGGGGCCTGTGTTGTAGTTGAAAACTCTGCAAGAAGTTGTTTGCGCATCCAGCAGGTTCATCAGTCAATTCTCTGCAGCGTGGGGTTATGTGAAACTGGCTTGGCGTGCGTTTGAGCAGAAAGGTATTGCTTATGAGGCCCACGGGATTCTGGGGACAGGTGCCCATGCTGTTTGCGACATGCAAAGTCCATGCCACAGCGATCATTAGGAAATGGACTGGGACACTCGATGCAAAGAGCAACTCAATCGGAAGTAATGAAAACTCAGAGGCGGTCCTGCTGGTTCGCTTTTTTTGATCTGGAAACGATGTTTCCAGAAGGAGCAGAGCCACAGTGCCGTCGGTGGAGTCGGCGAAGCCAGTGGAGCCAGGGCCTTATTCGCTGTCGCATGGCCACCGATTTTTATTTTGGCACCAGCTCACCTCACGTCGCTCCACCGCTCATCTTGAAGCTGGTCGCAGACCAACAACTTGTGGACATTGAACATACTGAACAGTGAACAGTGTAACGTTTGTGGTACACGTCGTTTGCGCGTCCATCAGGTTCATCAGTCAGTTTTCTGCAGCGTACTTGGCATGCATGTTGGCAGAAAGGTAATGCTTATGAGGCCCACAGGATTCGGGCCACAGGTGCCTATTCTTGCGACATGCCCCAACGATCACCAGGGAAAAGGCGATAGTGCTAGGTTTAATTATTTAATTCGACCCTGCCGGGAAAGTCGTGGCTTTTTTTTTCCCCCCTTCTACAAAAAATGCAGCAGGAGCTGTGCACAGTGGGTTGAGATGCCTTAAACGGTCAGGGCCCATGCAGGGAAGCAATCTCGACCCATATCTCGAGCCAGCAAGGGGGGGTTGGTTTCAAGGTATCCCAAAGCCCCCAGTCGGCGGCTATTGTTGGGCTGACATAACTCCGCCTGTGGTGACTTGGGTTGACTTTAAGCCGGGTGGTTCGAGACAAACCTAGTGACTTATATAGTGCTTGTAGCACCTTCAATACAAAGAGCATCGGAAGTAATGAAACTCAGAGGCGGTCCTGCTGGTTCGCTTGTTTTGATCTGGAAACGATGTTTCCAGAAGGAGCAGAGCCACAGTGCCGTCGGTGGAGTCGGCGAAGCCAGTGGAGCCAGGGCCTTATTCGCTGTCGCATGGCCACCGATTTTTATTTTGGCACCAGCTCACGTCGCTCCACCGCTCATCTTGAAGCTGGTCGCAGACCAACAACTTGTGGACATTGAACATACTGAACAGTGAACAGTGTAACGTTTGTGGTACACGTCGTTTGCGCGTCCATCAGGTTCATCAGTCAGTTTTCTGCAGCGTACTTGGCATGCATGTTGGCAGAAAGGTAATGCTTATGAGGCCCACAGGATTCGGGCCACAGGTGCCTATTCTTGCGACATGCCCCAACGATCACCAGGGAAAAGGCGATAGTGCTAGGTTTAATTATTTAATTCGACCCTGCCGGGAAAGTCGTGGCTTTTTTTTTCCCCCCTTCTAGAAAAAATGCGGCAGGAGCTGTGCACAGTGGGTTGAGATGCCTTAAACGGTCAGGGCCCATGCAGGGGAAGCAATCTCGACCCATATCTCGAGCCAGCAAGGGGGGTTTGGTTTCAAGGTATCCCAATGCCCCCAGTCGGCGGCTATTGTTGGGCTGACATAACTCCGCCTGTGGTGACTTGGGTTGACTTTAAGCCGGGTGGTTCGAGACAAACCTAGTGACTTATATAGTGCTTGTAGCACCTTCAATACAAAGAGCATCGGAAGTAATGAAAACTAAGAGGCGGTCCTGCTGGTTCGCTTGTTTTGATCTGGAAACGATGTTTCCAGAAGGAGCAGAGCCACAGTGCCGTCGGTGGAGTCGGCGAAGCCAGTGGAGCCAGGGCCTTATTCGCTGTCGCATGGCCACCGATTTTTATTTTGGCACCAGCTCACCTCACGTCGCTCCACCGCTCATCTTGAAGCTGGTCGCAGACCAACAACTTGTGGACATTGAACATACTGAACAGTGAACAGTGTAACGTTTGTGGTACACGTCGTTTGCGCGTCCATCAGGTTCATCAGTCAATTTTCTGCAGCGTACTTGGCATGCATGTTGGCAGAAAGGTAATGCTTATGAGGCCCTCAGGATTCGGGCCACAGGTGCCTATTCTTGCGACATGCCCCAACGATCACCAGGAAAAAGGCGATAGTGCTAGGTTTAATTATTTAATTCGACCCTGCCGGGAAAGTCGTGGCTTTTTTTTTCCCCCCTTCTAGAAAAAATGCGGCAGGAGCTGTGCACAGTGGGTTGAGATGCCTTAAACGGTCAGGGCCCATGCAGGGGAAGCAATCTCGACCCATATCTCGAGCCAGCAAGGGGGGTTTGGTTTCAAGGTATCCCAATGCCCCCAGTCGGCGGCTATTGTTGGGCTGACATAACTCCGCCTGTGGTGACTTGGGTTGACTTTAAGCCGGGTGGTTCGAGACAAACCTAGTGACTTATATAGTGCTTGTAGCACCTTCAATACAAAGAGCATCGGAAGTAATGAAAACTCAGAGGCGGTCCTGCTGGTTCGCTTGTTTTGATCTGGAAACGATGTTTCCAGAAGGAGCAGAGCCACAGTGCCGTCGGTGGAGTCGGCGAAGCCAGTGGAGCCAGGGCCTTATTCGCTGTCGCATGGCCACCGATTTTTATTTTGGCACCAGCTCACCTCACGTCGCTCCACCGCTCATCTTGAAGCTGGTCGCAGACCAACAACTTGTGGACATTGAACATACTGAACAGTGAACAGTGTAACGTTTGTGGTACACGTCGTTTGCGCGTCCATCAGGTTTATCAGTCAATTTTCTGCAGCGTGGGGTCATCTGAAAACTGGCTTGGCATGCATTTTGCCAGAAAGGTAATGCTGATGAGGCCCACAGGTTTCTGTACGACATGCAAAGTCCATGTCAGAACGATCGCTAGGAGAATGGCTACTTGTAGGACCCTCAAATGCAAAGAGCAACGCAATTGGAAGTTACGTAAACCAAGATTTGTCGTGTTGATCTGGAAACGACGTTTCCAACAGGAGAAGAGTCACAGTGCCGCTGTCGGTGGAGTCGGCGCAGCTAGCGGAGCCAGGGCCTTGCTTGCTTCAACGGAATGCAACGTGTGCGTGGCTTTTACATGCTGCAAATAAGGATGCCACCCCCCCCACCCCCGTGCCCCGTGTGTGCTGATGCTTTGAGCTTTAGGGCTTAGAGTTTCTTGTTGGGAGGGGTTTAGCACGTGCGTGGGCACCGGCTTAGCGGTTGAATGTCAGGGTTTATTGAGGGTTTACGGATTCGGGAAAGGTCCTTCACACAACCCCGCTGTGGCTGCACGTGCTCTGGACCTTGCCTTGTGCAAAGATTTGGTACAGAGATAAAAACCATCGGAGTAGTCTTGAAGAGGTCACAGGACCGGGAAGATGCTTTCTGTAACTAAAGGTCCAAATAAGGCAGAGACATCGACGCACAATTCAGCATCCGTCTGGAGATTTGCGCTCACATAGCAACGCACCTAAAGTGACACACCAGTTTGCCTAGAATGTTTCAGAAGGGTTTATATGCATTGAGAGCAAAACAACCGCACAGAGGTTTTGGACAACTGCCCCGAGCTGTCCTCCCTCCGCTTCCGGGCAGCCCCCGTAGTATTTTGTTGTGTTCCCGAGATGGGATACATGATTCCAGGGGTGGACCCCCTAGATTCCACCTTTGTCATCGGTTGATGGGAGAATAAACGGAATCCAGGGGGTTGCACCATATTGCGCCCCGTTGTGGGGGGAGGCAGTAAGGCGCCCCCCTCAATTTCCATTCTCGGTTTTTGCATACGTGGATGTGAGAATTGCAGTGAACACACCAAGAGGCATGAAGAGACATGCGTGCGAGATCTGCCCAGGCCTTGTCCGACTTCCGTCGTTCTCGCAAGGCCCTGCGACACATGTTGCTGGGCCATGCTTTCTTTCGTCATTCGCTGTTTCGCAATGCCGTTTTGCAATCAGGCTAAACGACGCCTAGAAGACGTTGAAGGTTCATTCTTCATGTTGGCGCGTATGCTTCTGATCTCTTCAAGCTTCTGCGAGCACAATGCCAGGTCAGAATGCAGAAGAAGAAGAAGCCGATGATGAGGCGGAAGATAATGAGGAGGCGGGCGATTATCCCCTGTTTTTGTTGAGACACCAACATCCAGTCCTTCGGTGAAGGGGGATGAGGCTGACGAGGCTCGATCACATTTTGCCTTCGCTTGGCAGTCGTTTGAACAGCCACGCCGACTGAGGTGGTAACGGACACACCGATGCAGGAAACTGCCGCCGAGGCGCTGCCGTGCTCAGCCACGCGGAAAGCTTTGTAACTACGGAGCGCGGCAGGGGATCAAGTCATGTTGTTCACGAGCCTACCAGGGGGTGAAGATTGTAGAAACGAAGAAGGTGCACAACTCAGTTGCTAAACTGGCCTGTTGCCAGTGCGTTGACACCGAGATTCACTACAGGAGAAGCGGCGAAAGCGGCGGGAAGCAAAGGAAGCCGAAGCCAAGGTAAGCACCTCTGCATTTGCACAGCCAAAGTCCAGGTATTGTGGCTGCTTCAACTACCCCAAAAATCACACGCTGCATGCAAAGGCGACCCCAAAGTCATGGGTCATGATGGTACTTCTTGACCGCCATAGCCATTGCATGCCTACTTTGCAACATCAGCTTATAGACTCCCACAGACACACACACACACACACTCATGCAGCATCAGGCTTCCCCAACGCTTGCTTTCTGAGTCGTTGTCACCCCGTCTTGCGGTCTTTAACCCTTGAATGTGCTCCCAGACGACGACCACCAGCTTTTCATTGCAATGCCTCTCTTGTTGTCAAACCTTGCACGTCCAGCAGCTAGCTGCTGGGTTGCGCTTCATTTTCCCTGGTTGTTTGCTAACCTGACAAGGTCGGATTTAGTGGCAGGCGCGGAATTTCCTCTAAAAGCACCGTGTCAAGCTCCTGCAGAAGTGCTTTGGTGACTTCAGGGTTTTGGGCCTTCACTGTTAGCGCGCCGCCTCGGCAGCCGGGCCGGCCCAGAGCAGGGTGCAGTATGTGGAGACGAAGTGATCTTCCAGTGAACGTGCAGCGGTCCCAGGGAAGAGGAAGAGTCCCATGCAACAGGGTGGGGGGGCTGTCACTCTGCAAGAGTGGTAAGGGACTGCGCTTAGGCACGTTTTTGCTTGAAGCTTCGCAAGGGGGTGGTAGAACAGGGGGCCCAGTTTCTCGCATTTTTGGGCGCTGCTTCTTGTGCAAAGAGGCAAGAACGCTCCCGACCCTCCAACCCCCCCCTCACCTCCGACAAACCAGCGGAAAGAGACCCGAAAACAAGAGAAAACCGACGAACCAGAGGAATGATCAGGTAAAAGAAAGCCTGTCGGCCAATCGCTGTCATCTACGCAAGGCTGTCATATCAGGATGCTATCTCTAGCGTCAGATTTGGTGCTTGGGCATGGCGCACCTACGTTGCATGCCGCCCAGCAAGCTTCACGAAGCCGCTCGCGCAATCATTCTTCATCTTTCGATTCACTTTGGAAGGGTCCAACGAATTGAATCAATCACCGTTTTGAAGGGCGTCTCTTTTTTAGAATCCGCTGAACAAAGCGATGAAATAGGTACGAAAAAGTTTGGAAGGTGCCGTCTTTTGTCACTATGTGCCACTAGGTTCAGTGCTTGAAACTGACAAGTTGATCGACTTTGGTACTGCCTAGCGTTGGTCAACACTCTACACCATACACCACCGGAAGCCAAGACAAGAGAGCTTTTGCTGTGTGAACTGCTTTTTGAAGACGTCTCGACCTTTCCTGCCAGTGCTTGGACTGGGAATCTGCTACCCCTCTTCCATACTACGAGGCTAAAGCAGAAGCTGCGAAGAAGCGTGCTCGAGAAGGTTTTGGTGAAGGTGATGGAGACTGGATGGAAAGCGATCCTGACAGGCACGGCCCCATGCAACATTCCTCAGAGAAGTCGGGTACCATCTACGTGGCAATATGTGGCAATACGCAGTGGCCATCTGAGTCCAACGCGGCTCAGCCTAGTTTCCAGGTTAGGCCGACAACTTGACGCTATCACTTGTGGCATCCTGGGAAGGTGCAATTGAAGCAAAGCATGTTGTGCAACCTTCTGTGCAGTGCTAAAAGCATCTGTCCATGCCTGACTCCTTTCATACTGATGAGACAGAGTAACTATTTGAAGACGCCTTGTGTGCTGCGATGTGACGACCGAACCAACAATGTATATCATACATCTGTAATACAAGAATATTTAAGCAACGGTTTGTTTGCACATCAATGTGTATTGTGGATGTAGAAGTATACGTATACATACCAAACATCTTGTAACTTTTCAACGTAATTCATTAACAACGGGATTCCATTGTTTAAGTTAGCTTCTTCCAACAACATACGTAAACAACAACGGGGGTTATTGTATATACACTTAAACATATACGTGTACGCATAGTTGCGCATATAGATATATATACACATACATATCCATCTATGATTATATGTATGCAAATTCAGGTTTGGGTTTAGGAATTGGTCGGCTTGGTCTTGCATCTCTAGCATATCAGTCTTCAATCATGCCGAAGGAACTTGGAAGGATGCTGGAAGGATGGGAAAACAGACCGTCACTAAGGCTACTATGGACAGGTACAGGTGCTACAAACATAATGGCAGACTAAAAGTATGTAGATGTTGAGGACATTTACCATGCCGAACATGATGTATGTGCTTCTTCAAGAGATCATGCTAGCATTTTTGCTGTCACATGAAGTGCAGGAGCGAGCAGTCCAGCGAAGAGCAGATGGAGTCCTACTTTGACTTGGTCAAGCGGTTCACCACCAAGAAAACTCTGCCAACAGCAACGCTGGCATGTATTCCTATGGGTGCGTGGGCCAGATTTCTACGGGAAGACTGAGCTGGGATAGGCATTTCGGAGGTCTGTACTCTTCCAAAGCGCAGGCGTGCCAGGGATTTGCGGATGCCACGCGCCGGCATGTCAACCATCGCGCCGATACAGATTTTCCGCCTGGGCATCCGCCGACATGCCAAAAAACACGCGCCGACATGGCAAGTCTTGGCTTGGCTGCCGCCGACATGCCCAAAGCGCGCACGGACATCGCAAAAACCCTCTCCGACATGCCAAAAACAAAGCTTCCGTCGACAATCAAACAACACGTGCACGTGCCCTCATGCAAAAAGTACGTGCCGACGTGGCACAAAAATAATTCCGCCGACATGCAAAATAGAATGGTGAGGTTTCTACGAGGAATTCAAGGAATTCAGGAGGAATGGGGGAGAGGGAGTTGGGCGAATTGGCAAGTGAAGAAATGAAAACTCGACCCGCCGACGTGCCAAAAAGTGCACGCTGACATGCCAAAAGTACTTGCCGACATGCAAAACATGAGCGTTGAGATGAAAAGAAATGCGCCCCGACAGACTTGAAGAGAAAGGAAAGGGTTCCATGAAGAACTCGAGGAACTGGAGAAACTCAGGAAGAATGAGGGAGAGGGAGTTGGGCGAATGTGGAAGTGAACAATTTGAAGAAACGACCCGCCCACGTGCAAAAAGCACGTGCCGACATGCCCAAATGTACGCGCCGACATGCAAAAGAAATGCGCCGACACGGCAAAGCTGGGCTGCCGAATGCTGCCGCCGACATGCCCCGTCACAATCCGGGGAGTCAGAGGGTAATTCGGCTTGACTCTTGACTCCATAGTAAAACGTCAAGGCATAATTCGGCGTCACCGGCGTCAGACACTGCGGCATCACAGTGCAGCGTAATTCGGCTTCGGCTTCAGCACCTGCTCTCCCCGGGCGCCCCGTATGCATCTTGGGCCGGCGTTTTGCCACGTCGGCGTGCGATCCCCTGAGGAGTTTGACCTGACTATACCTGACTTCTTGCAATTGCGTGTCAAGGCACACACGATCAGCGCTAAGGGCAGCGTGCAATCCGTTGAGAGCACTAGTAGGGTGGGATTGAAAAATGCTGTTTTCATGTGCTTCCGTCCTCTGGACTTCTGATTACAAAGCGGCCCGATGAGTTCCGGCTTGCCACAAGTGGCAGGTGGACCATGACAAGATTGACTACAAACCTTTTCGGAAGAACTTGTACGTACAGGTCTGGCTGCGCTGCTGTAATGATGGCCGCAGGAATTCCAAATACATCATTGTGCGCAGCTGCAGGTTAAAGAAATCACCAACATGAAAGATCACGAGGTGGCTGCTGCTTCAGTTGATGCCCAGGACATGAGAATGAACGCAGGTTGCAGACCTCCGCAGAACACATGGTGACATCACAGTCAGGGGGAAGCCACGATCACAGACCTGTGATGGTGTGAGCTTCTGAACATTTTTACTGGTGCGTAGATCGCAGGCGCATGCTAGTGACACCGAGGCGGTGTCCGCATCCCGTCACAAGCTTCTTGCAGTGACTTCCTCAGAGTCGAAATTCAATGTGCGGTGCATGACCCAGCTTTCCTGAAGCTACAGCAGGTGTGGGCTACCAAACAAGATCATGAAGATCATGGAGAAAAGAGATTTCGAAAAACCTTTCCCGATTCAAATGCAGGTGCCTGATGTCATGACATGTGTGACAATGAAAACATGTTGCGGATGTAGCCTGGCCTATCATGTCCTCAACCTTTTCAGGCAATCCCAGCATTGATGTGTGGCAGGGACGTCATAGGCCTGGCGATTCTTCGACTGATCACCTCCTTGCCGTTGATTTCCAAGCGTACACGCTACCTGTTCGTGGAAGCAAGGTGTGGCCCAAACAGGTTCTGGCAAGACCCTCGCGTACTTGCTCCCGCTGATCAGGCATCGCCCAATAACCAATGCTAGAGCTTATGTAGCAGAGACATGGGTCTTTCAGGCACATCTTGGACCAGCCGAAGCTGGGAAATGGCGATGGCCCAGTCGGATTTGTGGTGTCGACCTCAGATTCATCTCTGCAAGCCAACAGGCCGAGAGTCAGCCTGAGTTCTCTGATGTGAAGATCTTGAATGGGAGAGAGTTTGCTTAGGCAAAAGACCCTGCTTACAAATGATGTCCAACCACACAATTGCACAGCTTCAATGATAAACTGTGTCGCCTATCTTATTCATCAACATAACAGCAAGCTCAGTGTGGGACCCTTTGTCGTCTGAATGAATTCTTGACGTTGCCCGAAGGTTGCGCCTACGCGTGAACTTGCATTGCAAATCCAGCGAGAAGCGAACACTTTCTGCAAGGATGCTTGGCAGCACGATAACATGTGGCAGAAAGCCTTTGCCTTCTGAGACTTTCCGTACGCCACGAATGCCGCGAGGCTGTGCACCTGATCAGTGTTTGTGCGTATGGTGGCGGGCCGATGGGTGAGCAGCTCTCTGCTTTGAAAAAAGGCCAGCCGGCAGTCTTTGTGAAGAGCGGAGCAACAGGGGGGTAAGGTAAGGCGGTAAGGCGGTACACGGCAGTACAGGGTCAGTTTCAATGGGGGGCAGTTTGAATGGGGGTAGCTGAGATGCTCGCTCGAGCGATCTTTTCGTTGTCAGTTGTGCATGATTGCCGGAGTTGGCCCTAGACCAGCTGGAAGACCGGAAATGAACATGCCAACAACTTCCCCAGATTTTGAAATATGTTGAATGCTTCCAAACAGCCCAGAAGTTTATTTGTGAAGGGTTTTTGCAGGATCGTTCAGGGTATTGTTGTTCAGGAGTATGGAGGTGTCATGTTTAGGGAATGAAGCTGAAGGGAACGAACGAAAATTTTGAATCTAGCTAGTGGGCACAAGACACATGAACCCGTGTCGCTTAGCTAGCCTCCTTCATACTGTGAAGATCTGTGAAGTTTGTACAGCATGGGCGTGTGAAACTCACGAGTGATCGCGGAAGCATCGATATCTTACTTCAGCGAAAGGGTGCTTTGCTTGCCGTACCTGTTTGGCTTCCTCTTGCGGTTCCCCTTTAGCGATTCATGTTGTTCGCGGAACGTCGGGTTAAGGCTCCCTAAGCCGTTTGGTTCCCCCCCGGCCAACTCTCTCGCCATCAAAAGGAGTTGCTTCAAAACACAGTGTTTCCAAAGCCAAGCCCTTCATACGCTCATTGCGTTTGCAAATGGAGGGTTTGAACCCGTGCGTCTGCTCTGCGGTTTGTCTTTGTGAGGTGTCTCGCATCTTGCCGTTGCAGTTACAGTGCTCTAGTTCATCATGCGTTTGTCGAGGAAAAAACGTGGCTTGTCAAAATTGATGAGCTTCCAGCATGTCCATGCTGTTCTCCTTCCATGCCCTAAGTTCCTTCCACACCCTCCAACTCCAAAAACCATCCAAACCATCCAACTCCAAACCATCCAGGCCATCCGGACCATCCGAACCCCCAAGCCCTGACCTCTGCGCCCTCCATGGGTTTCACGCCGTCCGCGCCCTCCATGCCTTCCAATCGTACAAGGCGCACGTAAAGGATCAGAAACAGTTGCTTCAAAAACCATGAGAAGCCTTTTCTTTCCAAACCGTACGAGCATTGTATTTGCAAATCGGGGGGTGCGCCTCCTTTGCAAAACTTGCTACGAAGGACCTCCTCCTGTTTCAAACCCAGTCATATGAGCATTTCACGGCCAAGCTGCTCTGCGCTCTTTTATGCCCTAACCCCTCCGCTTGGAAAAAGGGCGGCAGGCAAACAACACACAACAACCAACAACGAGCACCAACAAGCAACACCAAGCCAGCAACAGCAAACATCAAGCCGCAACAAACAACGACACACAGCAACAAGCAGAGAAAAACAGAGAACAACAAAAAACATTAAGGATCAACAATGAGTAGTATTGTTTTCTGATTCAAGTAAGAATACAAGTATCATTTTGGTGAGTTTCATGCATTCTGTTTCCTTTAAAATGAACCAAATTCATTTAAATTGGATTGGAAAATGTCATCCTCTCAGATTCCATCTGAACAGTTACTTGTTTCAGATTTGTTCTGCACTTACTTGATTCTCTTGTGATTTTCATTTTCAAAACCTGATAGGATGCACGAACCCGAATGCAGAAAGCAGTCACCTATAAAGTAAATATAACGCAATATAAACGAAACGTCGGCGGCGGGCGGACGGACCACCACCACGGACCACCACCACGGACCACCACCACGGACCACCACCACGGACCACCACCACGGACCACCTTCACGGGACCACCACCACGGACGACCACCACGGGACCACCACCACGGGACCACACCACGGAACCACCACCACGGGACCACCACCACGGACCACGACCTGGGACCACCACCACGACCACCACCACGGGACCACACCACCACGGGACCACCACCACCACCACCACGGGACCACCACACCACGGAACCACCACCACGGAACCACCACCACGGGACCACCACCACGGGACCACCACCACGGGACCACCACCACGGGACCACCACCACGGGACCACCACCACGGGACCACGCCATGGGACCACCACCACGAAACCACCACCACGGACCACCACCATGGGACCACCACCACGGGACCACCACCACGGGACCACACCATGGGACCACAACCCCTGCACCACCACCCCGGCACCACCACCACGGGACCACCACCACGGGACCACCGCCACGGGGCCAGGGGCGCGCATCCTGTGGAGTTCCCCTTAGCTTGACGGATTGGGAACACCGCCACGTGGAACGCCCCGAGAATCGTGCCCTGCAGGAGTTCCCCCGCGGAACGCCACGTGGAACGCCACGGCGGCGCGAGTCCTGTGGAGTTCCCCCTTAGCTTGACGGATTCGGAACGCCACGAAACGCCACATCGGCGCGCGTCCTGTGGAGTTCCCCCTTAGCTTGACGGATTCGGAACGCTACGGAACGCCACGTCCTGTGGCTTGACGGATTCGGAACGCTACGGAACGCCACGTCCTGTGGAGTTCCCCCTTAGCTTGACGGATTCGGAACGCCACGGAACGCCGCGTCGGTGCGCGTCCTGTGCAGTTCCCCCTTAACAGTACGCTTACGCCACTCGCGAACGCGTGCGAACGCGTGCGGACGCTTGCGGACGCTTTGCGAACGCTTGCGGACGCTTTGCGAACGCTTTACGGACTAACCACCCAACCCAACTTTGAAACGGGAACCCTTCTGCGGAGCGTTCGGGAAAAATTTGCTTTAAACGAAAAAAGTAATATTTCTCCCAAGCAATAATACTGCAGCGCTAAGTGAAGAAGAGACAAGAAAGCAAAATTAACACCCTTTTACCTAAGTGCCTATCTGCGGAGAAGCTTGCAGAGAGTCCCGCCGAGTATCCTTGGAGTGTCCACGCCCAGAGAAGCCTGCAAAGATTCCCGCCGAATCTTCCTGGAGTGCCCACACTCAATCCCGCCGACGTGCCTGGTGCGTTAACCCCAGAGTCCAAAGAATCCCTGCAGTATCCAACGTCGAACAGTATCCTTGCGGGCAACCGTGACAGAGTTCTACAGCGAAAAGTCCCGCAGGAAGGCTCCCACGTCGGTGCGCTTTGGGGTGGGGCTGATCGAACCATTCTTTTTCTTTTGCCGGTGGTTTGTGTTGTTTCCTCGTCATAAATTTGGCTTGCTCGGTTTGGGCTTGGGGTTTTCGCCAGTTCGATCTTTGGTTTTGCTTTTCATTTCCCAGGCAGAGAGGGGGAGAGAAAGAGATAGCGGGGTTTTCAAATTTGAAATCTTTCGGGGTCAGAGCTCCTGGCAACGCTTGGCTAAGGGGTGTGTCGTAGATCCTAGTCCCTAAACAGTACAGCTTCGCTGAGTTTTCTTTCAAATTTGGAATCGTGTGAATCGTTCGGTCTGGGGCTTTCGCAAATGCAAACCCTTCGAAGGGGAAGTTGTTTTGTTGCCGTGCTTGTTGGACAAATGCAGGAGCTGAGCTTCTTGTCGGCACCCCGGGGCGCCTCATCGACGTGCAATCCTGAGTTGCAGCAGTTCGTGTGAACCATGCATCGCATGTAGAGCGCACTTAGTGACCTAGTGACGTGGAGTATATACCTTGTTGAATGTTCCAGCGGCGCACTGAGTGTTTGACGACCCAGTTTGCTGAGGCTTGAGTTTGTAAAGGCCATTCATCACTATCTGGTTTGCAGGTTCTCACAACTTCCGGTGGGAAGATCACGAACCTGAGGCGGGTTACCTTTTTGGTATTGGACGAGGCACGCAGCCCAATCAATGGCTTATGTCAGCGCGCACGCGCGCCAGACATCGCCAGACCACCGAACAAGGCCGACCGTATGTTCGACATGGGGTTCGAGCCGCAAATTGGCATGTTCTTGCAGAGCACACGTCCTGACAAACAGGCAAGTGCTGTGACTTGATTTACTGCAGGTCTTTGCTTCCGAGTACGTTGTTCTAGGGTTTCCCTCTTTTGTCTTTGTGCAGGTTGCCATGTTTAGCGCAACTTTGCCGGCGCACGTGGAAGCATTGGCCAGGAAGGCCGCAGCCGACACACGTGTTCAAATTGAACTCGGACGTCTTTCGGTAAATGTGCTTACAATTGAGGTCTTGAAGAAGCCTTTAGAGATTTCGGTGGCGGCCCAAGCTGTGGCCAAGATCAAAAAGGGACTTGGATGACATTCGGCTGCATGATGCTCGTGGAAGGTTGGAGAGAAAAATACCGCTGCTTCCAACGTGACGCAGTTTGTTGAGGCCTTGTCGAAAGGTTTTGATGTGGAAATGCTGTTCTTGCTGTTGAATGGAGACCCAGTGCAGGTTCTTGATGAAAGCCAGAAGTTCTATCGGCTGCTCCAGCTTTTGGGAGAGTGGCATGAGCACGGTGGGCACCCCTCTGTAGTGATTTCTGCTGTGCAGACATCTGCAAGTTGTTGAATCCTGCCAGGTTTTCAAGTTTGTACTTGGGCTTCTCAGAATTTCATGATTCGCGAAGTGACGAGAGTCGCAACATATTGCTGAATGCATGATTCATGAGCGTCGTCGAACCGCCACCAGCACTCCTTGCAAAACCGGTGCTGCTGTTGTTGAACCGAGCTGCATTTCTAAGCCCCTGTGTGACCATGCACTATACTCATCGCCTTTCATCCACGCCGCCACGGTGGGCATGCCGCAGCAGCCTGCGTTGGCGCAAAACCACTAAACTGCTTGGGAGTTGGCTTGCGCAATCAGCTTCAGTATCCCTTCCAGATGCTGCCGTTAACAGATGTTTCCAGCTCAGGGTTTTTCTTCATCAAGTATCCTGTGTTGTCAGAAACATACTACTTCTTGTAGATTCGCGAATGGGGCAGGCTGCTGCGCAGCGTAGGCCCTCGCGGGCATTCCAGCATGCTGCCACCATCTAACACCCCGAGCAGCAACAACTGCTCAGTTGTGGGGCCGTCGTCACGAAAGCTGCCTCCCAGCAGCTTTCGGAACCCCCAAAATGTTCACCAATTTGGGGCTTGCCAGGGGCTAACCCTCACCCAAATCAGGACCCGGGGCCGTGATTTTGGGTTGTTTTGGGGGCCGTGGTCAGGGCGCTTCTTGGGAGCCAAAATCTTGAGATCGCACTCTGAATTCGATGTCTGCCCCAGAACGGGGCTTAGGGTTTACGAGCTCGGCCTGAACTCCATGGCTGTCCGGCTCCAAGACACAAGGTGAACCACCACAGCCACCCCTGCGAGGCATTGCACCTTCAATCCATTTACCACTTTCAGCCCACGGAAACTAAGCTCTACCAGCGTCGGTGCATGAAGGATTCACACCTTGCAATGGCGTAAACGTCGCTCTAGTTCTTCTGCTTTCCCTGTACTTCTGCCTAGTAGGCGGTGCTCCTGCTCGGCCGCCTCTGTGCCTGTCTTGCTGAGCTTGTTGTCCTCCCCGGGGTGCAAGTTGGAGGGAGCACAAGGTCTTGATTTGCATGTGGGTAGGTTGATGGGGTGGACAAGAGGGTCGGTGTGGGTGATGGCTGGGCCTGTAGACTGATTCTGATCTTCATCCTATTTCCAGCACACCGTGCATGTTGAGCCATGGCTTTGCATGGCCGTAAACACTTTGATTTGTACCTCCTCGATATGTTTTTGATGTGTGCATGTCTTCACTTGGCATTTTGCCCCGTCAGATGAGCTGTCACACCGTATAACACCCCAAAACCACGAAAACCGGAAGACCTGTGTGATCCGGCGCAGTACTAGTTCGTTGCGCCGTGTCAGCCATCTACGTCTGCTGTCCGAGACACGTAGCCTCGGCTGCAAAACCTTCTGCATAGGCAAGAGTCCTGCAACAAAGGATGCATGGGTTCAAGCCGTGTGCTATACGCCCATTATGTGATAGCCACCCAGCAGCCGAGAAATAACCGTTTTCCGTGCTTCATCTTTCACAGCTACGGCTATTCGACCACCCCCCCGGCCCAAGCCCTGGAAAAGTCTTGGCGGGGTGCTGGGAGGAAGTGGCGAATGGGTGCCAGGCAGCCTAAGCTTAAAGGTCACTGCCACAAGCCGGGCAGCCTTTGCTCAATAGGGTTCTGCAATTCCATGCGACAGGTGCAATCATGATCTTCGTGCATCAGCAGAAGGATGCACTGCCATCGTGCATTTGCACTTTCACTGTTGCTTCTGAAGGATGTCGACGAGATGTTCACGGAGCTCCTCAAGTACGGATATCCTCCACTTGCGCTGCACGGTGGCCAGGCCCATTGTTTCAGGGGCAATTTTCCTCAAGCGGGATCGCCGCGGGATCGCCGTATCGCCCCGGCATGCTGCGGGATCCTGTGTAAGGACCAGCAAGACCGCGACTTCACACTGCAAGACTTTAAAGATGGCATATCGAATATCCTCATCGCAACATCGGTTGCCGCGAGAGGTGCGCACCAAAGCACACAAAAGTTAAGTCCAGTCATGTCCAGTCTAGAGTTCCTCCAGCGCTCCTTCCCACAATGCCACCTGGCATTTTTTGAAAGGCATTGATGTCAAGAACGTCATCTTGGTTGTCAACTTCAAGGCTTTGTTGAGAATTTCGCTCTTGCATTTCTTGTCCGGTCAGTAGGGTCCGGATGAGTCCGGCCTCCGGCTATGTCAATGCTCGTGGAAGGTCCCTGACCACTTAGAAGACTACATTCACCGCATTGGCCGCACTGGCCGTGCTGGAAAGTCTGAAGCTGAGATATGGCTTGCGTGCGCAGATGCCGAGAAGCGGTTCTGCTTCCTCTCGTATATTGAGTTTGTTGATGCTAGCCGCGAGCCACTGTGTTTGCAGCAAAGCAATGCCGTCATGCATGCCATGTGGTTTGTGCACAGAGAATGCGAAGCTCACTGCAGTGCGCGGCCAAAGGGAGATACTCAGATAGAACATGATAGAACCACTGTGACTAAAGCTGATATTGGTGACAGCCTTTGGGTCAGCATTCAGGGCTGGCTTTGCGTACACCTTCATTCAACCCGACGAAGCCGACCGAGCTCAGGATACAGCTCAAGTGGACTTAATTCATAGGCAGCTTTAAGCAAAGCTGGCTGTACAGGACCTGGTGGATGCCCTGCGACAGTGCAACCAAGAAGTTCCTCACAAGCTGAAGGCGCTGTCCGAGGACTGATTGCAGCAATTTGCAGCATCAAGGCAGGACTATATCTGATCACTGTGTTACTTCGTGTCATGAGAGGAGCACCAGACTGCAGTGAACACTGGCCAGGATGCCAGCTCAGCTCTACATGTTGAAAAAAAATGTGTTGTGGAAATGTGTGAACCTATGTGAAGTCTAGACCCTCCAAACGCTAAACCCTGTTTCGTATTATTTTCAGGCACAGAAGCGAAAGCGCTGGGGTGGCTTTGGCCAGATGCCTTGGCAGTGCGGAGTGCGCGTGGAGAGCATCAGTCTGATGCTGCACGAGTGTGATCAGACCTAGGGCCTAGGGAGAACACACAAGGAACATGGAGAGTTCTTCTGAGCCTGATTGGAATGTGAAGGAATGTGAAGGAATGTGAAGGAATGTGTAACTCCTGAAGTTGTCATGTATTGGACCCGGTCGGTGCAGACTTTCTTCTCCAGACACGGGCACCATCGGACTGCTCGCAGACCGCAGATGGCTCGCAAATGCTTAAACACTTTGTATTTTCGAGAGCAGCACCGCCGTGTGCACCGTCAAAAGTGCTTCAAGCAACCTGGCGGAGACATGCGGAGACCCGGTTCCAAGAGCCCAAAGAGAGTGTTATTTGTCGAGCAGTGGGCGAGCACTGCTCGCAATGTATGGATCGTACTGGTGTCGGAGCGATGCAGGGTCATGTGGTGCCCAAGACAGCCCAAGACCTTTGCCGTCAAAGTTGTGCAGCAAGCTTGGCGAAATGGCAGACTTTGTCAGAGCGAAGGAAAGAGCCCACCACTTGCAAATACTCTGTAGACGGCCAGAGTTTGACCCATTTCTCGCATCACAACCTACGGCGACACAGCCAAGCCCATTGCCCAGCAGACGGAAACTGCTATTCTGAGCTAGAGCTGTGCTGACCCCGAGCACTCTTGTAGAGATAGAAAAGGGCAGCGTGGTACGACCAGCGGCTGTCAGGGACACCGCCTAAGAGGTGCGGGCCTAAGCCCAAAGTAACCGCAAAGGGGGAAGGGGAAAGAGGAGCTTTTCCCGATGAGGTGCTGGGCGGCACATGAAAATGCCAAGCTTGGGAGCGACACGGGAGCAGCATCAACACAAACCCAACCAGATTTGGAAGTACAATGAGGCTGCCGAGCCCACCAAGTGTGACTTCAATGGTACTCATCTGCAAAGCCGTGCGTTGCGACTGACACTGACACTGGGGACAATCGGGCCAATCGGCCCAAATTAGCATAACAGTCGGCCAATCTAGCATAATAGCTTTTTTCTAGATTTTGCAAAAGATATGCTAATTTGGGTGCGGGGGGTGGGGTGTGGCGGGGGTGGGTGGGGTGTCCGGGGGGGGGGGGGGGGGGGGTGGGGGTGGGGGTGGGGGGGGGTTGGGCAAAGTTTTTTTGCACCCCAACCCCACCCTTACCTCACTCCCGCATGCCTGCACCATGTGCACCGGGCACTCGCCCCTACCACTCCACACCCATCGCACCTAGCCAGAAACTATCCGACGGAGCATTGCTCTTAACCACAGGCCAATGCATCGCATCCTATCTGGTAGAGGGCGAATGAAGGGAAGCCTGCCAGCTCAAGCGAACAGCCTACAGGTGGTATCGTTGACCGCCTTTTCGGGGCAACGGGGGTGAATAGGGTTTGAGGAGTCTGCAGGTTTACGGTTTATGCTTAAGACCCAGATGTTCCATGATCTCACGATTTGACTCCTGAGCCTACAACAGTTTGTCGTACTTTTGTGATTTGAGACCCAACGTGACCATCAAAATGCTCGGTGTAACAGAGGGCCTGCTGGAACAAAACCCTGTTGCCAGACTACAGAGTTGGCAATCGTGCGGTCATCCATGTACGCCCGAATACGAAGCAGCGAATTAATTACGTTTCTCCAAGGTCTCCCGCCACAGATCCCCTACTCCACCGATGCCTGAGATTGAGTCCTTGCTCGGATTTAAATGGCGTTCGTGTCGTCGCATCGATGCATCGATGTCTCCGGGAGCCCAAGTTGCCAGCAGGACCCATGACGTCTGCCGTATGCCGCGCGTACGTCCACTACTGCAAGACGCAAGCAGAGCGTTGGACATGAACATCAAACAAGAGCAAGCAGGCTATAGCAAGCAGCCAAAGAGTGACCGAAACACTTCACTGGCTGAGCTGAGCCATACTCGCGCCAAACATTTGATAGACCACAAGGGGGGCTTATGTCCAGCATGTTCTATAAATGGGTGGGATGGGATAGCAAAACAGTGGTTTGCCTACATGCTGCCAAGGCGGCAAAAGCTTCAAGTACGATAACACGGAGAAGAGCAGGACGGTGCAATGCTACCACTCTTGCCATGGTTGATGTGGCAGGGCCATGCTCTGCTTCGAAGATGTAGGCAGCAACAAGAGCGCCAACAAGCAAAGAGTGATCTCTTGATCGGGGACTTCGAGGAGCTTGAACATGTCCAACTCAGCACATCACAAGTCTGCACGGTACGCCTCTTGCCCTTCTCCAACTTACAAGATTTGCAAGGAGGAGGAGGAGTTCAAAGATCCATGGATGGAGCCAGACAAGCCAGCCAAGGGCAGAGGCAAGCAGCGGGATGACAATGGGCTGTGACCTCGGATGAACTGCAGTGTCACATAGTGTCGCATGTAGTTTTCTTCTGAAGCCAAGACATAGGTCCGCCAAAGCGACGGGCACCGACACAGTGGCAGCAGCAGCCAATGTAGCTGCCAAGATGCAAGCCGCCGCGGTATTGCCGGCATTTTTATGCATTTTTCCAAGTTTGTATTGTGCATGTGTTGTACCTTCGAGTGCCGTGCTGGGAAATCCTGGAAATGCACGGCCCAGGAGGCTCTGCTCGTATAAATGTGTAGCTGCTGCGAGCGGAAAACCTAAAAGCAAGCTGGGTCTCATCTGAGGACATGGTCGAGAGGCCAGCAACATCCACCATGTAGCTCTTTTAACAAATAAAGTAGACGTTACAGCGCAAACACGGATCATGTCAGCCTTAACCTTTTGATACTACAGCCCCTGCCTGCAGCTGTCATAGCATGTCGAAGCCATGGCTGTCGTCGACTCAAGCCGGTTCTTCTGCAAGATCTTGTAGCTGTGAATTCTGACGGAAGTGTTGTGAAGTTTTCAAGTTGCATAGTTGTTTCGTTGAGGTGGCTGCTTTTGCTACCAGGCACTGGGGGGCCGGAGCTGACACTGCGTCGGCTCTTTTAGAAGAAGCTTTTTTCTAAACCTTCAGAAACTTTGCGCCGCGACCGCCCAAGCCCTTGGAGCCGAGCCGCCCGCAAGGTCTAACAAGGTCTAACAAGGTCAAACAAAGCTTGAATTGTGGGGAGGGCCCCGCCACGAGCTTTTCAACGAAGTCTGGTTTCAGACCCCGGGCTGATGAGCCTCTTGGCCTCACAGTGCCAAACCGACGACACCTGTATGCGCGGCTTCGCCTGAGTCCTGTAGCCACGTGTCTCCGGACCCGAGTGGAGGAAGGCATGCAAGGCTGCAAGTTGTTTGGCGAAGCTCTAGTTTGCCAGACGATCCGCCGTGCAGGCCGTTGGCTGGCCTCTTCCAGTCTCAATATGTGCAGCAATGGGGCTCTTGAGGGCGAATCCATGAAATCCATGAACAGCCTGGACACAAGACGTTCGAGCAGTGCCATGTGCTGCCAAATGCTTGATGTCTTGATGCGAGGTGTAGATCTTTGCCTGAGTGTAGGACGACAGTAGTGATTCGAACGTGATCTGTCAGAGCGTCAAACTTGCTGTTTGCAGGCAGTCTTGCCATGCGCACTGGAGGTTTCGTGGGAAGGGAATCTGTTTGGTGGAGTTTCCGTAGTTTCTGTACATGGCAGGTGCTTCGGTCATCCCGCCCAACGGCACAGTCTTCGTGACCAAATTTTGCATGTCCTACAACCCGCCGGAGAGGCCATGGTGGTAAAGTAGCATCCGCAGATGTCCAGTGGGTACGTGTGCGTGGCTTTCTTTGGTTTGGCTGGTCTTAGGGGGATCTTTAGGTTGCTTGTTGATTTCCTTTCTTGTGTGTGTTCGTTTTCCTTCTGTCCATTTGTTTTGTTCTTTCTGCTTCTTGCCACGCGTGCACGGGTAGAGGTAGCCAGGGTTGAGGAGGAATCTGCGCCTGCCAAGATATTCCGCAGCTGGCCGGCCCAACATGGAAACCAGGTCAAAGTGGTGCAGCCCTAAAGCCCTCAACCCCAACAGCAGCCCTGAAACCCAGCTATTATGCATGCAAAATCAGATGGACGAGTAGAAGACGGAGGATGCACAAGCTGTTCCTCTCTTTCCCTCGCTTCACGAAATTTGGTCATATCGACCCCGCTTTGTCTGGTAGAGATCAGCGTAGGCGCTTTAGCGTGTGTTCTCCATCTTCGGGCAGAGAGATATGGAGAGGTCTTTTAGCTGATAAGGGTCTTTGACTATGGTTGCTGCGCGCGGGAAGCTTTCCACAGCGTGAAGCGTGCGCATCACGCCAAGCAGAGCCTCAACCTTATCAGCTGGCCCCTCTAGCGGCCTTGGCGACTGCAGGGCCTTGGTGGGGCCGGGAGGAATCTCCTGAACTGCTTGCGTCCGACTGCCCACGGCTCGCAGCGAGCAGGTGGGACAGTAGGCACCGCTGACCGAGCTCAAATTCGAAGCTCGGACGAAGGCACCAAGCACATTTGCGAACAGGCTAAGGCAAACAGAAAACGCGGTGCGCGTTTGCGGTTCAGCCTGTGGGTTTGAGCATGTCCCCGAACGGATGACGCTCCGTAAGGCAACAAGCGGGAAGCTTGAAAGGAAGCACTGTCAGCTGCGTGTGCTCGCATGAGGGAGCGTGAAACAACCACGCGCTTCAAGAACCCATGAAAACAACCCGAAAGAGCCCGTGCTGAAAGAGTCAGCGCAGGCCTGTTACAACCTCAAGCTGCTATTGAATTCGGAGCGCGCGCTCCTGCTGCTGTTGGGCATACTTGCTGGGATTATCAGATAACAGATTCTGTTTTCTTCAGCTTGATCGCTTTGTTGGTTGGCTGTGGTCTTCTCCGAACATGATAGGCCTGCTGCTGACAATGCGTCGCACGCAGCTCGCTTCGCTCATCGCGAAGCTGCATTGCTCGAGGCAAGCCAGTGCCGAGCCCGCTGTTTCAGCTTTGCTCTTGTGATGCTGCCTGGAGCCTGTCATATTTTTGATGTTCGGCAAACTTTAAGTGGTCAGGCTCATGTGAAGCTCCCCATCGTCAATGCAGACGAGGAGCTCGGATCGGATCGTTCGCGCGTAGCATCTTCCGATCTTGCGGGATGATGATAAACCCCTCTGCCCAACCTCCCCCACCAGCCAAAGCCAAACCAGCCAAACCATCTTTCGAAAATCAGCTGCGTTTCGGGGCCAACTAAGTCAGTCGGCACAAAGTAGGACAACGCCATTACGTCAGGACATGCCAGGACCGTTCGCCTGCAAGAGTGGGCTGGAGCCTTGAGAAAAAACGGAGCCAAATCATGCCTTTCAAGCTTTGATTTGGTAAACTTGGCCCTATGCCAACGCATCTCATTTGAAAACAACTGCAAGCTTCCGAGGGCCCTTCTGGCAGTATCCGATTGAGGTCTCCAAAAGCATGATGTGAACCCAGACATCCAAACAATCAAAACCGTTCGAAAACTGGTGACACGTCCTTGAAAGACTCCTACTAAAAAAACCAACGCCGATTCTGTCACACTTGTCGTCGGACGGTCACAAGATCGTAGGTTTTGAGGGCTTGGTTGACAGGTGCAAGAAGTACGCTCATCGAAAACTGTGGCAGGCGCAGCACGTGAACATGCTGCACCGAGAGGGACGAAAAAAATTGGTAAGAAACTTTAACCAACCGAGCCGTATCAAAGACGTGTGTCACCAAAAATCTGAACCGCAAACCGACAAAAAACACGAAAAGCCAAGGCACCCCAGAGGCACAACACTTTACAGAACGTTCAAGCATTGTAGCAGGAGTCACTCAGGCGCCACCCGAAACCCCATTTGGCCTGAGCTTCTCCTCGGTTTTTCCGGTGGGCCCTGATGCTCTTGGACCGTGCGCATTCCAAACCGTAACGGGTGACCCTCTCAGTGTTTCCAAGTGCCCGAGACGGTCGGCATCCAAAACGTGGCAGTCTGAGTGAGTGGGTGCAAGAGTGAGTCGACCTGGGGTGCCCGGCTGTGGAAACCTTCCCTTCGCATTCTCTGCCCCGAATGCGTCATCGGGGCTCCGGCACAAAGTTCAACACTGCAGGCCCCTCAATCCGTGCTCCTGAAGTGTGTCCTTGGAGTGGTCTTACATTGCATTGGGGGTCCGTCCGGCTTCCTTGGATTGCAGCCGAACATGCTGATTCCCTGAATACTTTGCTGGACAATCCCTGTTAGATGTTCTTCGGGGAACTTCCTTGAACAGGAATCTTCGTTGTCCTCAAGAATTCTAACGGACAAAACCCCAACTCCTCTAAGGTAAAGTAGAAAGCTTTTCTTTGGGATTAGAGAAGAAGACAATATTGAAGATCTCGTTCCTCCACTTTCAGGTAGCACCTTCATTGCCTCAATAGATATATCAGGTAAATCTGGTATCGGAAATCCTCAACGTCTACGTTTCACCTTTTCTGTCCGGCAGGAAAGACACTGTGTCCTCCAGATTCTAAAACGAAACTCTCCTACATTCTGTATTCAAATTGCAAACCCCAGGTTTTTACAGGAACGCCTCCGCTTGTTCGATACCCAGTGAGGAAGTGTACCTCCTGTTGCTAGATGACGAGGCATCGCAGAAGCCTGTGCAACAGTTCAAGGTAAAAGCTCAGCGATCCGAGATCGCTCCTACTGCATCTCTTCCTGTCCAGGCCGAGTCGTATCCTGGCCCTTTAGGCGGGTTGATGCAGATGGGCGCCCATGCTCTGACTCAACGTGTGCCAACACAAGGCGAATGGAAGTCTTTGACGTGCGCTGAGCGGCGACAGCGAGCAAAGAATAGTTGGCCAGTTGTGCGTGGAAGTTTGAGGACGGATGTGTGTAGCAGCATGCTACAGTGTAGACAAGCATCGTACAGAGGCTATTGTGTGTCTACTCGATACGAAGTGTGCTCCATAGGATAAAGACAATGGTGAGGGAAAAGATTCGGCCTCGATGGCCGCTGTCTCAAGCAAGCATGAGCAAAACCTCATAGCTGTCCGTGGAGTTGCTTAGCTGTTGATTTCCGAGGTGGTATGTAGCTCTTGCAGATTGCTCGGGACGAGGAGTGAGCAATGTGGAGTACGAGGTTTGTGGTCAAGAAACGTGTTCCCAGACCCCCCTGAAGCAACAAGACCACGCTGCAGGTGCATGCCCAGAACATCTTGTATGGCTGGGCGTCAGAGTTCTCCACTGACAGGCTGCAGAGATTCAAGCAACGCTGTTTTCGAAGTTGCAGGCGCAGAGTTTAGACTGCAGGCGTTTTGCTTTGCCGGCATTTGTGGCGTTATGTGTGCTGCTGCCTTGCTTGACTAGCTTTTATTCGGCTATGATGAACAGCGTTCCCAGTCATTCTGTTGCCAGGTTGTGTTCGCCATTCTCGCCGTACTGCAGATGAGAGCAAACATAATATTGGCTTCTCGACAACGTGAGGACAGTGCTTGCAGCAAGGCCCGCTAGCTCCCGTAATGTTGCACTCACCTCACAACTCCCGTAGCATCGAAGATGCAGGCAGCACACCCTTTCGCGCGCATTCTTCTTTGTGGGCTTTGCGTCGAGCTAGTGGCCGGGACCTTGCAGTGTGCAGAAGCAGTCAATGCAAGCTGCCTTTCGCTCTTCACTTCCAATGGACGTGGGTCACTACCGCTGCTCGCCAATGCTTGCTACTGTACCTCGTGTCTACAAGGCATGTTTTTCCGAGCTACTTCATTTACTGTGCGGGCCTCAAGACTCTCGAGGCTGCCCTGTTGATACCACCCTTTGGCTCATGTGCGGCCTGAGGCTCTTCGCACAGAGTGGCATTGGTAGCCCTGTGCTTCATGCAGCCTCACTGCTGGCTTCGACTTGTTCGAACTTTGTCCTTGTCTCCCTCCTGCTTCTGGTGGCTTGCCTGGAAAGCTGGACTGAGTTTTGTCATGGCATTCGGCATCGGCGTCGCATGTTGTCAGGTATCTCAGGGAAAGTGCGTGTCCTACAAGATGATTCCCAAGGATGCATGGAGGATGACTTGCTCACATCTCGTGAAGCTACAAGTAGCATCAAAGCTGGTTTGATCGATCATCTAGATTTCTGAGAGACCTCAGTGAGCAAGAGGGAGCACAGCGAGTCTACTTCGGTTTGGCTGTGCAGTTGCTGTGCAGTTGCTGTGCAGGACATTCAAAATCCTCGGTCCGTTTCTGCTTTCTTGCCTGTTCTTGGAACTTTGGGGAGCTCGGCTCTTACGTCAACTTGCTTACTGGGGTTCAGAGACCTGTGGCACCGAGCAAAGTCAGACGTGGTCGTCTGCCACTTGGCCTGAGGACTTTTCAAGCTCAAGAACCTACAGCTCTGACTACGCATGTAGCCTAGAACCCCAAGACAGATGCTTCACTGGTGACACTGAATCTGGGAGTCAAAAGTGCTACAGGTGTACACCACTCCCTGTGGCCTTGCAATCATTGCACTTGACATGGCTCTCTTTGCCTTCTACGTTTTCAACATCCGCATGACTTTGTCGCAAGAGGCTGGGCTGGATGCGAAGAGGGGTCACATGCTTTGAGCATGTTGAGGTTTGGCCTAATGCTGCCCTACCTTGCCTCTTTGCATCTCTCTGCTGTCAGTCTGGGCGGGCAGACAGCTGCTTTTACTGCCGCTGGGGAGTCGCATTTGGCTGCTGGCACGGGCCCCGACTAAACACAAGGTCGGTTTCACAGTTGCATTTGCTTCATTGATTTCTCCTCGTGTATCAGGTTTGGAGCCCTGCCCTTCTCCGCAGCGCTGTCCAAAGTTCTGCTGGCACCGCAACATAGCTGCATGTAGGCACATAAAGCCTATAGCTGCATATTTAGCACACTTTGGCCAAGTATGGCTGCATAAGGGGGAGTGCCCTTCGGCGGTTGCCATGTGGGATGGTTGTGATGCGCACGGCAAGCCAGCTCAGTATGGAAACCACGACGTTTCTAGTTAGTGTTAAGTTTGGTATAGCAATGTTCTTTTCTGTCGTGAGACAGGTCAAGAAAGCTCAAGAAGCACGAATGTGGACACCAAGGTACGTTTGGTACATTGTCAGCTTGTCCATCACCAAGGGGAGCAATGTGTTCGTTTATGGCGCTTTGGTGGCTGCACTTTGGCCTGAAAACCGAAGGACCCCAGCCAAGGTCTCGTAGCACTGCCGCTTTTTGGCCTTTTGGCGTTTACAGCCGCTTTGCAGGGTTGTGAGATGTTGTGAGATGTTGTGAGGCTGTCCTGCACAGCAGGACCCATTTCAAGTTGATTTGCGCCTACCCAGAAGAGCTGCTTGAGAATTGTCTATCACCAGGAGGCAGAGCAAAGGACTCAAAGGACCTTGATGGTATTGTGGAAGGTTTGCTTTTGCAAGTTTTGCAGAGAGGCAGCTGATTCTGTGCAACATGGGAGGAGCCAGCTTTTCCTGGTGCAAGACGATGGCTGAACGCAAGAGATCTCCCAAACCTGCTTTCGCAGAAGTTTGCTCAAGATGCTCCCTGGCCGTTCCCTTTACTTCATGCTATTCGTGCTGTTGATTTAATTTGCTGGGCATGAGCCCCCTTTGCCACGTTCCAGTTTGATTAGTACCCCTTTGGGGGCTTTTCGGAAGTGGGTGTGCGGGCTTGTTTGGAGGGCAGATGATGTCTCAGGTGAAGTCCACCTGTCCGGCTTGTTTTCATTTCGCATGCACGAACCTCGTTCTTTCCTCGTTCTTTCAACGTGTGTCCCCGAACACGTTCTAACCCACAACACCGGACCTAGTGTGCTCTCAAGATGCGCTCTGGTGCCGCAAAGGACTCCCTGAGTTGCTCCAAGCCTCCGTTGCGTTGATTGCGCTGGAAATGTCGAACGAAAAGCAGATCTGACAGAGTGCGAACAGCGTGCACAGATCTTCCACAGGGCCGCCACAAGTGCCGGCCGCCTGCCGAAATTAGTCATAGCTGCAAAGAGCTTTCAGCCCTGCGCAGAGTAGTTGCGACGTTGAACGTCCGTGGGGTCATGAGAAAGCCATAGAAAGCTGTATTAGCATGCCACAAGGGCTGATACCGGCTGACCGGAATGCGAGCATCGGCTCTCAGGAGCGAGAGAGCACCGGAAATTGCTCATCAAGTTGAGCGTCTCAAAGGAATTTCAGGTCGAGGAGTTTCTGGAGCTCAAACTGCATGTAACGTCTGTGGCACGTTGCGCTTGCTCGAAGCAAGGCTGCAAAGTGCATCATGTCTGTGTTCGTGAAGTGCATTTGAAACCGAAGCATGCCTGCTTGCAATCTTCTGCATCATTTCGTTGCTGTGGCTGAGCAGAGCTGTCAATCAAATTGAGAATTGCCAGGCCAAACAGAATGGAGCAAACGAGGACGCCAAGCACTCGGAATGTTTCTTTCTGTATCGGTGTCTGTCTTGGATTTTGGCATGTGAAGTCATGTGGAGGGACAGTCTTTAAGGCCTCAGCGCATGGCGCCACAGGCTTGGCAATGGCACTTAGTTGCTGCTGAAACAGTTCTGAGCTCAAATGCTGCCATACCGAGTTTGTAAGGAAAGGGGGGGTGGGGGGGGGGGAGGAATAGGGCAGGGAAGAGGGAAAGGGAAAGGAAAAGGAAATTGGGGGGGGGGGGGGGGGAGGAAAATTAAAAAAAGGAAAAAAGCAAAATGAACAGGAAAATGGAAGAAAGACAAATGAAAGGAGGAACCATGAAAAAAAACAAAATGAAAATGGACAAGGAAAAGTAAAGAACGAAAAAGACGAACATAAAAAATGAACAATGAGCAAGTGACAAACGAAGAGGAAAGATAATGAAAAGGAAAAAAAGGAACAATGGACAAGGAACAAGTAATACAGATAAAGGTAACAGGGATGAGGATAAAGTAAAACAAGGAAAACGCAAGAAGGAAGAAGGATAAGGAACATGATAGCCAAAAATGACCAGGACAGGGGGGAACAGGACAAGGACACAACGGGAAAGCACAAGGGACAAGAAATGGAAGAAACAAAGAGGGCAGGGGAAGGAAGGGGAAGGAAGGGGAAGGAAGGGGAAGGAAGGGGAAGGAAGGGGAAGGAAGGGGAAGGAAGGGGAAGGAAGGGGAAGGAAGGGGAAGGAAGGGGAAGGAAGGGGAAGGAAGGGGAAGGAAGGGGAATTAAGGTTAGTGAAGGTAAGTAATGGGAAGGCATGGAGAAAGGGTAAGGAAGGGAAGAAGGGGCTCAGGAAAGGGGAAGGAAGGAAAGGAGGGTACTGAAGTGGAAAGGAGTAGGGTAATGATAAGTGGAAGGAAAGAGGGGATAAGAAATATTAGGTGCGGAAGACTACGGGACAAGGAATAGGGAAAAGGAAAGAGGGAAGGAAGGAAATGGAATGAAAAAGTGTGCAGTAGTGGAAGGAGTGAAGGAATTGGGAAGAAGGTAAATGCAGGTGAAGGAGAATGGGGAAGAGCAAGTGTTAACTGAATCGGGAAGGATAGGTGCAAAGGACAGAAGGGGCAGATAGGGACGAAGGAGGGGAAGGAAGAGGGGAAGGAAGGGGAAGGAAGGGGAAGGAAGGGGAAGGAAGGGGAAGGAAGGGGAAGGAAGGGGAAGGAAGGGGAAGGAAGGGGAAGGAAGGGGAAGGAAGGGGAAGGAAGGGGAAGGAAGGGGAAGGAAGGGGAAGGAAGGGGAAGGAAGGGGAAGGAAGGGAGGGTGTCATTGTGCATGACATGTTTGGAAACATAGCCTGACGAAGTCAAGTTTGACCATAAGACAAGTTGGAACGGCATCACATGCATTGACTTTGTTAGCACCACCAAGCTTGCCGCAAACTTGAAGTTGATTATCTCACTCGGGTCCCTATACTGAGACCCGTTTGCCAATGTACATGCTGCCCCTTCTCGCTTGTGTCAGATGGGAGTTTGTCCTAGTCTACATATTCCTCGTTTCTCTCAATATTGCTGGACACGGTGGTTTCCCATTGCACTGTAGTGTCGAGGAAACAAAGGCATGAGGAATTTAATTATAAGACACAAAAAACAGGTTCTCGTGACAAGATATGCTAGTTGCACAACTGTGGAAATGTTTTCTTTTTGACGTGTAGAGTAGAGTTGTCAATGCCAGCATTCGTACAGTACAATAACACATCACAATACAGAACATGTCTTATACTTAAATTCGAAGGATTAGATGCCCAAAACGCTCACTCTTAGGGCTGCCCGCTGCAGTTGTGATCCAGCTTTGCAGTCTTTCGGTTCTTTGCAGGAGTTCCGCAACCTGCCTCCTTACAATCCAAGGCGCATGTGGAGCCTGGTGAGCAGTTCCGCAGCTTGTTGCCCTCACTCACATTCTCATCTTGAAGAGGTGATGCCCAAAAAGTCAGAAAAAGAGATACAGGCAGACGGATGGTGAGCTTAAAGGCTTATTGATGGCATGTTTGGTTTTTCGCTGGGCAGGAGCAGGCTCGTCAAATGGCGCAAGACACGCTGAAAAGCCTTCCAGAAGAGGCAGTTGCAAGGGGTGTAGCGGCGGCAAACCTCACAATACACGCGGAATGCCAGGTGCAGGAGAAGCAACTGCCAGCATTGATCGAGAAGCTTGTCAACAAGCTCAGAAAAGCCGAACAGGTCCGCAAGCCTGCCAATACCCGCTCTGTCTGTCGTTTCCGCAATGCACTTGCAGAGTATCACGGAACATGTCAGGCAAAGCTGGATGAAGCTGCGGCCAAAGTTCCAGCCCCGCCACCTGAAGAAGAAGCAGAAGTGACGCTCAGCAAAATTGGGCCTTCCGAATTGTCGGAGGCTTGCGTGGGCTTTTCCAGAGATATGTGGAGCATCTTTACGGCTCGGCGTCGACTCTCCTTTGTTGACCTCCCGGACTGCTCGCAACAGGAAGGGGTGTCACTAGCTTGGGGGGGAACTGTTGCAATGCTTCATGTCCGCTCGGTCTATGGTATCCAGATGTATCCAGGAAAGAGCCGGAACCCGCGCCATCGCCTGCGATGAAGGCACAGGGTGGCAGAGTGGGCACCATTCAAGGACTGTGTGTTAATGGAGCATGTCGTGTACATGCCGGACTTACTTGACAATCGTATGTTTCGCCATGTGGAACGCCCGCGCTCCTAACATATAAGCTTTCGCATGGTCTTGGGCTTGGGGGCTTTAAGGGAAATTCAGAGTTCAACATTTTCGGAGCACTTCGAAGGGTGGGAGCTGCGAAAGAAATCAGCAAGAAGGCATCGGACAGAGGGTTCTCCCATCCACCCCGAAGGGTGCCGTGCAACAAGGTGGACTTATTGTCTGTGTTCGTGGGCTTGTTGCCAATTGATGCTTGGGTAGCTGCCAAGACGGCAAGCAGGGAGAGTTCTCCCTCCAACAGGCCCTGGGGGGCGGGTTGGGAAGGGGGAAAGGATACCAGATCCTGGTCTGCTTGTTCCAAACGTCTGTCGGCCAACCTAAAGCGGCTTTGACGAAGCTGTCTTTTCTGGTACCGCAGCCTGCGCCTATGTAAGGCGGGGGTTGTGGTACATTGATCTGTATAAAGCAAACGTTCGAGTCTCTGGGGCTCGAAGCGATAGTCGGATCCTACAGCTCGAAAAGTTTTCAAAGCCTGCAAGAACGTTTGCAGCTGACGCCGTCCACTTTTGGCCAGAGCCAAACCTTTCTCGAGTCGCTGCCTTGCTGGGCAGCTGTTTTGCTGTGGGTTTGTGTTGGCTCGTTCTTGACTGAAGGGTGCATATCCAACGAATCCAGAAAGAGCGGGGCAGCATCTGCAGCAGCATGTGCAGCAGCATGTGCAGCAGCAAGCCACGTTTCTTTTCAACAAAAGCAAGAGAAAGCAAGAGATAAGAGCGAAAGTGTGAACAATTGTGGAACTCTGTGAGATGTGAGAGATGAGAGGCCATTCCCTTGGTTCCTGGAGTCCTGGGACAAGGCTTGGTGCCGGCCAAGGCGCCAGTTGCAACAATTTGAGCAACATGTTGCAACACGTTGCAATATGTGTTGCGCCATTGGTAAAATCTGACTGAGGGTGTGAACAAAAGTTGTTTCTTAACTGTCCATTGTGAAGTGCCCCAGAAATGTATACATCTTGTTCCCCATCAGCAGCGCTTGCATCCGAGGCAACCATGGTCTTGCCGTCACCGTTGCAAGCCTGACGCCCCGAGTTTGCTGTCGAACCAAGCCGCAGCCAGGTCACCAGTGCCATCGAGTCGCTTCAGGCGCAAGCCGCGTGCCTCTGAGAGCCAACGGCTGGACGTTTTAATTTAGATTGTGCCTTTGCATGCCTTGGACAGTGTCTCAGGCTAAACCAGGTGCAGGAACTGCGCACCTTGCCGAGGAAAAGGCCGAATACCTTGTATTGTTTTTTGTATCTCGGCATCGCTTCATCTCCGCGAAAGGCTGCCAAGATGCTTGGCGCCAAGGCAAGGGCACCCGAGATGCCTTAGCTGGTGATTTGTTCAGAGGTGATGCGGATGCCTGAGACAGGATATTCCGGCTGGAATGTGCAGTGATGAGCTCGAGATCAATGACTACCCGCAGATTGCGCGACAGAAGATCACGCATCGGGACACTTGTGTGGCTGACAGAGTGCCAGAAACAAGTGCTGGCAGAGAGAAAATTCTTGCATACATTCACTTTTTCTTGTGATGAAACTGCTGTGTTGTGCTGGTGCAGGACCCGCTTGTCGCCATTGAAGAGATGACTGGTGCAAAAGTACAGGTTCGCGCAATTGCGTGGATATGGATCTACTGTCTGAGATCAGCACTCTCAGTGCCAGGTCAAGGGCCAGCACTTCACTTCTGGAGCACGGATGCCCGAAGGCTAGTCGTGGCCTTTTTTGCACCGTCGTTGGGACACTGATGTGCCCTGCCAGGTGCCAAAAAGCTGTACGTTGAGATTCTAGGCTTTCAAGTGCACTTCTGTCATGCCGTGGCAATGTCCTGTACCTGTTTGAGACATGTGCATCAGTGACTGGATCGCCAGGTCCAACACAGGTCTCTGTGGCCAAAGCCAAGCATGAGGTGTACAAAATGATGGAGGCTGTGCTGTGTAAAGGTTGCTCAACGCCATCAGCACGCCACTGAAGTACACTGAAGTACACCTGGAGGCTCTCGCGATCAGAACGCTCAACATTCCTGGCCTGTCACGTGCAGTGATGGGCACGCCAGGAAGGCCAGAGAGCCGAGAGATGCCGAGAAGCTGTCAAAAGCTGTCAACATGTTGCCAGGTACGACCCGGCTGTCGGCAAGTAGATGCGACGTGTGCGTTAATGTGCTCGCAGGCCGAAAAATTTCAAGGAGCAATCTGGAATAGTCTGGACTGTACGAGTGCAATCGTGTGCAGGTGGGCTGCAGACCGAGACTGTCGGTGCAGGGCAACTCGGGGCAACGCCAACTCAGTACGTCTCTGTGTACTGAGTCTGAGTCAGCCGCTCTTTAGCACTTGCCTCGTGCGCATGCTCATGAGAAAACTAAGCCGGTTGGATCCGGTTGGCCACCGTTGGCACCACTACTGCATGATGTCGTGACCAGATTGCTATCGTCAGTGCTCGAGCAGTGTCTGGTTCAAGCTGCTCCCGTGTGTCGTTTTCCCTTTCCGTTCTAGAGCCTTGTCGATGGTTAAGGAATGAGTTGAATGTATGCAAGATGTTTGCAGAGACAGGAACTTCGGAAAGCAGCAAGCGCTGCTTGAGCTCGAGTTGAAGGGGATATGAAGGGTATGGCTCAGGCGGAGCGGATCAACTAAAGCACATCCTCACGATTGCTGCGATCCTGATTCGGCCGTAGTGCGGTGGTGCCGCAAAAACACAACACCAACACATTTGGCCTGGCCGGTTGCGACAGTGCATCGGTTCTCAAGGCTGTAGCTTGCGTCGCAGCATAAAGTTTTACAAGGGTGGTTCAGCACCGCCGGGGGCAGCCGCCACGCGACTGCGACTGGGGGGCAACTGTACCGAAATGTTTCCTTTGTCAGCAAGCCAGGGAGGCTCAGGCTGCACCTGTACCGGAATGTTGCCTTAATGAACACGCGGGCGGCGCTGCGATTGATGTCGCATGCATGTGCCAGTTTCATTCAATGTCTGGAGGCGGTGTCAGCGCTCGTCTCGCCATCTGGAAGGGTTCGAAGTTTTTCGCGGTTAACCCAGTGCTAGGTTGGAAAGGTTTCGCAATTGGTCACTGTTTGGCGGGCCCCGCTGGCGCGGCCCGCTGACATGAGTCTGCACAAGCCACAAGACCCGTAGTTTTAAAGGGCGTGCTGGCGAAGAAGGCTTCACTGTTGGCGGGCCCTGCTCGGCCAGGGACTCGTATCTTTGCAACCGAGGTCCTTTTCATTTTCTCAAGCTTGGATATACGAGCACTAAAGCCTCGCTGCTCTTTTCGGAACAAGGCAACAAACCTTCCGCGAACCTACCGCAAACCCAGCAACACCCAGAGCCATTTTCCTCGACCCCACCGAACTCGAAACACACCTAACATTGCAATGCTTTATCTTCTACCAACAATACGTGCTGCTTTAAATCCAGTGGTTCAAAGGGAAAAAAGACATAAAAGGAACTCTGAACCAGAATGGAAGCTGCGTCCACCTGTGCGGGAAGCATAGAGAGACATGCTGGACCACCACCGCCAAACACCCCTAACAAGTAACCAGTCTGGTAGCAGGGGTTCAAAACGCACTTTTATCACATGCTTTGCCACATCGCATGTTGCCACACTACCCGGACAACAGAGCTTTTGCCACAGTTTTTGCCACAACTGTTCAGTTCCCGCATTCTGTTGTCGCAACTTTCTCCACATTTTTCGCCACGTATTTCGCAGCCAATTCTAACCACGAATTCTCACAATCAAGTGGAAAGGATGTGCTTTATGCTTAGAAGGCGACGCAAAACCTGTCGATTGCGTTTTCCGCAACTTTTGCGCGACTACTGGCCGGTTTTGCTGCAAGTTTTGCCGCACATTTTGCCACACAATCACTATTGCTACAAGTGTTGCCGCCACTGTTGACACAGTTTTTTGCCACAAATTTTTGCAGCGCATTTTGCCACATTTTTTGTTGCGGCTGCAGCGCGCGTTCTACGAATTGTCTTGGCCTGCCACAAGCTAAGTGGCAACACGGGCCTTGACGAGACAGAAACTATGTGGCGACACAGGTTCGACCGGCAGCACGCTAATGTTGCACTGTCTTTAGTATGGCCCCCCCCCCCAACAAATTTGGGACCCTCTATAAACGCATGGCCCGGCGACCTCCCCAAACAAATTGGGGGGGCTCAGGGATGCTCAGGGCTTCAAGCCTTTAGGACCTCAAGGCCTGAAGCTTTCCAAGATTCCTGGAACCCAAGGCCCTCAGGCCCTCAAGCCTTACTGCGTAAGCCCCTTAACCCTAAACACAAACCCTTAAAAACTCATCCGAAAAAAAAACTTGGTATTACAGAGGGTAGCCAGACAAACTTACTTGAGACAGCCTGACCGGCCCGTGGGCTACCTATCACAAAATTTGTTTGGGGCCTCGTTTCGTAATGAATTTCCATAAGGCTTTACATGGAACTGGCCGGGCTTAGATTTCTGGATTCTCCGCGCTCAGGCTCTTTAAGATTCCTGGAGCCCAAGACATCCCAAGACTCTCAGGGCCTCAAGCCTTACTGCGTAAGCCCTTAAACCAAAACACAAACCCTAAAACAAAAAAACGTCCGGAAAAACTTGTGATAATAGACGGTACCCCGAACAAACTCGTTGCGCTGAATAAATTTTTGAAACTTGTGATTATAGACCCTCCTTATACTAAAGCCAGTCCAGCATTAAGTGGCAAAACAGCCTTTTTGCATCTGTTTGCAAACGCATTGTTCGCATGACATGCATGAAAGTTTGGGGGGGTTCAGGGCTTCGGGGTTTAGGGTTCAGGGTTCAGGGTTTGGTCTTTATGGTTCAGGGTTAAGGGTTGTCGTTGTCCGCTGGTTAATCTGCGTTTAGGGTTCCGGGTTTATGGTTAATTGAAGGTTCGGGAGTTTGGGGTTTCGGGTTCAGGGCTGCCGTTGTCCCGGGATTCTCGTTTAGGACGTTTAGGGTCAGGGCTTTTAGGGTTGGGGGTTCTGGTGGTGCGGGGCTTCCCCGCGAGCTGCCCCGCTTGACGCGGCGTTCTTGTTGGCGCCCGATAGCTTTGCCCTGGGATCCCCGAACGGGCCTTTACGGTGCCCGATGCTTCAAAGCAGTGTCCGACCAAAGTCCCCGACACCACCTCATACCCTGCACAAACCATCTGGCCAAACAGGCCTTGTCAAGCCACAAACTACATGGCAAAACTGGATAGGCCAGCCACAAGCTTGGCAAGCCACAAGGTATGTGACAAAATAGATGCTGCGAACGTAACCCCCAAGAACCCAATGTAATAGCATTACTGCGGTAAGTTCACGCACGCGCATTAATAATATTATAATTGGGGGTTCTTTAGGGGGGCTTCATGACTTAGAAATCCACCAATCATGACTTATTAAAAGCCTGTCCATGAAGCTTGATGATGAACGAACTACAGCCCTTATCATAAGACTGTGGATTAACCGTGTAAACGAGAACTCCTCTTAAAACATGAGGAAACAAGGGAGTGAAACGAGCGCGTGACGCATGATTTTAATTGGGGTTTTCGTGGGACGGGCGTAGTCTATCACAGGTTAACTCCTAGAAAGTGAAGTGAATAAGCGAGAGAAGCGAGCGCAATGAATGGCCTGCGGTTTTAGTATTCACGTGTCATGACTTCCTTCACGCGGTTCTTTCTTGTTATTGCAGTGAGCTTGCGAACCGCGTAAACGAGAGCACGAATGGCCGCTCCAACGGTAGCTCTTGCCGTCCGAGCCACAGCGTCGAGCGATCTGTCAACGACGTCAAATGCATTGCAGGGCTCTTGCCGTCGCATTGGCGGAGATTATCTGATAGTTCTCCACGAAGTGCGGCTTTTCATGTTGGGTACCACCCACCCCCCCACCCCCCCCCCCCCCCCCCCAACGGGGGGGGGGGGGGTCACCACCCACCCCAACCCACCGACACCCACCCCCCCCCCCTCACGCACCCCCCGCTACGCACATCCCCGCAATTTCATTTCAACATAATTCAAATTCACTAAAAATGACTTGAAATTCAATGAAAAATAGGCCCAACTAGTTCAAGATCATTATGCACATTAAAAGCAGTTAAAATATCAATTACAACGATAAAAGATATAAAAATAGAATTTTCGTTGCTTTGCAATTGTTTTTTTCACCATTTTCAATTAAAAATATTGACAAAGTGACTAAATAGTGAAATCGCTTGTTCCATTTTTTCAAGTGATTTCACTATTTAGTCACTTTGTCAATATTCTTAATTGAAAACGGTGAAAATAAAAAAATTGCAAAGCAACGAAAATTCTATTTTTTTGTATCTTTTATCGTTGTAATTGATATTTTAATTGCTTTTAATGTGCATAATGATCTTGAACTAGTTGGGCCTATTTTTCATTGAATTTCAAGTCCTGTTTTTTTGAATTTGAATTATGTTGAAATGAAATTGCGGGGATGTGCGTAGGGGGGGGTGGTGAGGGTGGGTGGGTGGGGGTGGGGGGGGGGGAGAGTGTTGAAGGGGGGGGGGGGGGGGGGGGGGGGGCCGGAACTGTAAATTTCGAAAACGCGCTAAATGGAGAACTCTCGATTATCTGGCGGACGAGCTTCATGATTCATGACCTGACCAAGGCCATCCCGTGTGGATGACGGGCGTTTTGATCTCCCATTCTCCCAGCTCTGCGGATTGCAAATCGTTGTGTGGTAAATACCATTGTTTTTTGGCATCGCACCCTCATTTAATCTCCGTCGAACGTTGGGCGAAGGCGTTCGGGCTCTTGTCATCCAGTACGGAGCGCAGCGGACGATCGGGATGCGGGGCCGTGGGGGTTCGGGGGTGAGGGGCCGCAAGCCGGATAACATTCGGAGACTGGGAAAGGTGGTGAACGGGTTTAACGACTAGGTAAAAGCTAATCACTAGAAGGCAGATTTGCTGTTTTATGTGCGACGCTCATGTTCTGGGCTTGCAAGGCTTGCACAGACGCATCCTGTTGTGGACTTCGGACTCAGGCAGCATGACTCGCGGTAACCAGCGCGACCGCGACCGTGAAAGAGCAGCCAACCGCAATGCAGGCAAATGACATTTGAGCTCAACAATTTCGTTTACACGTTTGCTGCCTGAAGGTGCGAAGTCAAATTCGACCATCAAAGGCAAAGAAGACACCGCAGTAGCGGTCTCAAACCCAGAGCACGAGCTTCCTTACCAGACATCCATGCGCTGAGGCGATCATGAGAGAAAAGCAGCGGCTTGCAGAAGAGAAGAAGGCAGAGCCCTGAACACCAGTGCGGAGGTGAGCGAGCATCCGACCTCTTGAGTGCAGGCTGCTGAGAGTTCGGGCGGAGGCGGAGGCAAAAGCAAATAACACGTGGCAGGTCTTGGCCTGAGTCGCATCTTTGCACAAAGTGGCCATGCAAGGCAATGAGTGGCAACGCTCAGCACACCCAGGATGGAACGAGCTTTGAGCTTCGAGATGCTGCAAGATGCTGCAAGATGCTGCAAGATGCTGCAAGATGCTGCAAGCCTTTTAAGACCTCCATCTGGGAGCAAGGGACATATGCAGTACAGTGGCTGTCTCTGTAAATCAGGCGGTGCAATGCCATGCTTGAGCTTGGGCTGCGCACTGCTGCGCCCAGCACAAAAACTGACATGATAGACACGAGAAAAAGATGAAAAAGCTGCCGCCATCTGCCACATTTACCTCTTGCCTGCAGCGCACATGTGATGGCATTGATGGCAGCTTGGAAGATGGTTTCGAACTGAAGGGAGTTCCATCTGGATTCTGGGCTCAAGTGCAGCTGTCAAGGCCTCAAAGCACCGAATCTTGTCCGCAGAGGTCCGCGAAAACAAGTCCGAACTCACAAGCTGTGCTTTTCCTGCATCGTAAGGACAACAAGACTGGCCAACATGTTCATGCCGGAGAGATTCAAAGCTGGGTCTTACTTACCAACATGGCTTTCCCATGCCTTGGCTTTTGAGTGTTTAAGGAGTACCATCGCACATTGCGACAAAAGAGAAGTGAAGAGTTGCGCGAACCCCCGGTCAGTTTCTGCAAGTTGCTACTCCTCTGTTGGATGCTATGTAAAAGTGTGTGTGTGTGTGTAACAGACTATAACACAGCCAAGGTCGATGAAACAGGTCGCTGGCTCTTTTGGAGGGTTGTATGCCTTTGCCTTACAGCGCTTGGCGGCTTAGCCGTCTTGAATCGAAGCACTTCTGATGCCACAAGCTGGCCTGAAAGCGAGGCTGTCATTCACCTCCTGCAATACTTCGACATCTGGACGCACCGCAGCTACAATGTAAATACAAAGTACGTGCTCAAGCAGCACGATTAAGGGAATTGTAGCTGAGGCTGCTTGCTCTCATGGTCGGCGCCTACTTCATTTACAGGCATCGCGATATCTAAGCTTGTCTTCGCACACCAGTCTTGCTTCAGTTCTTGGATCTCACTTGTGCCAGACAAATTGCGGACAACTGGAGCAAGGTTTGGCTTGCCTTCAACCAGGACCGCGCTTTTTCGATCTAAAGACCACGAATCAATGCGAAAACCGATTGAAAAAACAACCCACTTGATCCAATCCATTTTAAAAATGTTTTTCATCTTCTTCCCACCCTATGCTTTGGTTGAACCAGTACTTCAAGTTCCTCTCCTTGGATTTCAGCCCGGGGGTTCGTCCATGACAAGTTCGCACTCACGGATGCTCGTCACCTCGCCATGTCCCTCCGCATGCCTTCCACACACCGTCATTGCTGGAACCTGCTAGAGCAAGAAATGCAGAGCACTAAACTGGCTGAACCATGTTACGGAACGTACAAACCTGTGAGCTGGACCTCCCTTGACCTCAAACGTGCTCGCAGGGATGGGTCTTGATAGGTTTGAACGGTTTATACGTTGACTGTGAAGGCCGACTTTTGTTGAATATCATGGGTTGCAATGCTTCTGGATCTTGTGACAGGACGCTGCAGAACCTGTCAGCAACACGAACCATTCAGTCAGCAAGGCACCAAAGTCCAAGGGGACCCTTGGCTGCCTTTCTGAAGGGTAGGGGGCTAGAGTCGGCTAGAGATATCGGGAGACTCACTGCATCTCACTGCTAAATCGGCTGGTTGGAGCCTGTTTGAGCCCAGGAAGAAAGCGCAAGGTCGAGCGGAATGACGAGCCAGAAGTGAATTCAGTAGGCTCAGTAGATGGCACCGAGAGGTTTGTGTCACGCGTCAGGCCAACGCTGAGTGTCAGCCTGCTATGAGAGACTGAGTCGAAAGCCGAAAGCCCCTTGCGCCAAAGACCGGCGACAAGAATGACGGTAGCTTTCCGTACCTGGGAAGATTGAGTTGTAGAGGCAGTATCAATGATAGCCGAGTGCTTGCATAGTCTGTGCTCTAAAGCTGTCTGTATCGAGCTTTGCAAATTCGCGAGCCACCACGAGACACCTTTCTAGAAACTGCCCGGAAGAGCAGAAAGTTGCAGGCTTTCTGTGTGCTTGGTCCTGTCATGTCCTGTCCAGTTGCAACTTGCCCAGCTCATGCACGCCAGAAGAAAGCGGGTCCTCTTCATGGTCGTGTCAATATCTGGAAGTGCAGCTGCAGATGGCTTCAACAAGAAGCGCCCCGATTATACCACAGCTTGAAGACCTCAGAGTTTGGCGCGAAACAGCAACACTACTCTAGATCAGTATGCTGCCTCAGACACCAGTAAAGAGATCATGTAGCGCCGGCAGGCCGATCTCTGGCCTCGAGTGACTCTATTTAGCCTCTAGTCAATTTTTGTATCTTTTTCCTTGTAATTAGCCCATGGCGTGTGGCTGCTTCGAAGGATTGCAGCAAAGGTGCCAAAGTCACCACGCACTGACCAACCGCGCATTTACGTTTTTTGTCAGTCAGGCTGCGAGGCATTTTGGGTGCGTTTCAGGCGCCTGGCAACTATGGCGAGGACGGAATGATACCAAAGCAGACACTCCAATTCTGTCAGTATTCCTCTGCTGCTGTGGCAACTGGATAGCTGCAAAGCTGCATGCTTTCATCAATTTGGGCCATCAAGCCGGAAGCTGTCGATTTGCAGGAACGGGAGGCTTTTGAACGCACCGTCGACTTTCTCCTTTCCGTGCCGCTTCTGAAGAAGCAGCGCCTCGCTGAGTCAAGGAGTGAGAAATGTGCGCAGGGCTTGTAAAACAATGTAAGACATGTGTGTGAGAAGGTGCATCGGTCACTGTGACAGTGACAGAGCCAAGGTTGCCCAAGGCTGAACTGCCCAAGGTTGCTCAGCAACTCACCCGGAGGCTCATGTTTTCTTAATCTTGCCCATGGAGCAATATGCAGCAATGGATCTGGCACCTGGTCCAGGAGTTGACGTGCTCTGATACTGTTTGCAGCAGTAAGCTGGTCGTAGTTGGGTGGCACAATGGTGTACGCTGTGTATTTTTCGTGTGGTCAAACTTGCCAACTTTTCATGCGTTAACCGTCAGACAAATCGGCGCATGTGGCAGTTGCCTGTTTGATGTCTGGCACGGATGAAAGAGCATATTCCGTTCGTACCCGTTCTCATTGAATGCTCTGCAATGTCCTGTCTTCTTATTGAGTGACGCCCTTGGCGGCTCCCTGATTCTCCGCTGCTAAGGCTTCCTGTTTGTGTTGCTGTCGAAGCGCTCACTTTGCGGAACCAAGCGCGTGTACAGTAGAACAGCATTCAGAGAATCGTGTCGGCATTCAACATGAAGAAACGCGCGATCATTGCGCCAGTGAAGCGACCCACCGTCAGAGCAAGTTCGAGCATTTATGTGCGTTGTGAAGAAAACAGATGCTCAGGGTATGGCAGCCAGGGCAGATCCTCGTGAGCAACCGCGATGAATTTGGAAGTCGTGCGGACTTGTGAATGCTGCGGGCACAAGCTGCGGGCAGAAGCTGCAGCCATGCCCTTGCAAATCCAAGGACAAGGTGAGATGGGATTCTTCGCCGCAGTTAGATCGATTAGAATCATTCTTAACTATGAGGCTTGCAACAAGGTGACACAGCTTCCCTGGTCTGGTTACCGTGCGTGTGACCACATAACCTTTCCCTTCCAACATACCTCTGCATGATTCGTAGCTGGCCGTTGCGACACTGCTCCCTACCTGATAAGAATCAGAGGCAAAGCGCTTTTCCTGATAGAAAGTGGCGAAGCTGAAGTCGTCACCTGCTGCGGGCTTAGGGACAGGCGATTTGAACTGTCCGCATTTCGTTGGTGCCGTGCCCCGGGATGCCACATGGCATGTGCGGCGCTGCGGCATGACCAGCACACATCTTTGACACATCTTTGACACCAGGTCAAAAGCCTGGAGCTCCAGAAGTTGTGCGCGCTACGCTTCTTGCCGGAGACTACTTTGGCGGCCACACGCTGATCACTGAGCGCATCTTGACCCAAAGTCAGCATGTCATGGGTTTCATGTAGCATGGACTTGCCGGCAGTGCACAGCTGTTCCTCCGCGAGTCTTTGTCAATTGCTGCTGCTGCTCCTGCTTCTGCCATGCTTGCGATAAGGTGCCAATGCCAGCATCTCAGTTGCCAGTCGACATTGACCGGAGGGCGGCCTACCGTTCGGCTCCTCTCTCCCCCTCAGGCCGTAACATAATCTCGGCATCACCCGTGTGTAATGGATTGGATGCCAGCTCTGGGCGCCCGAAGATTTTCAGGATCGGTTTCCTGTCTCAAGGATGTTGCTGCCCGCTGCTGGTAGGCTCATCTCGCTTTCGCCCGGGGTCTTGCTTGCCATTCCTTGTGGTTAGAGACTTCAAACGGTGGAACGCAAGGTCAACATGCACACAATTGTGGCATGAAAGTGGTAGAACTTCAGGCACTTTGAGTGTGTCACTCCCGGCCTATAACTGCATTCACCAAGTGTACAGGCCCTTTTAGAGGTTTCATTCTCGCGCTGCAATATCAGCACGGCAACAGCACAGTTATGCGCAGTTCATGACATCCACCCGCTGTTGGTATTTAGAAACGTTTGAAGACTGCTTTCTGTAAGGTCGCCACAATTGTTGCGAGCCGCAAGAGCAGCCTTGTGCCGAAATTGCATATAAATCGGTGGCATGTCCTCCCTCGTGCTGCTAGCTGCTAGTGCCTGCTAGCACACAGATTTCGGCATCTCAGGTCACGCTGTCGCTGTCAAGAGACCGCTTTGAAACTCTTGGCCTGCGACGATGGTGGCCTGCCAATTTGCCATTGTGCTATGTGCCATCCCGCTGCCTTATCTGCCTTGCATGCCAAGGTTACAGTTTCCAAAGAGACCAGCCATCTACAACTCGCCTCAGGAGATCCGCAAGAGTTGTATGCAAGTTCTTTGGGGGCGCTTGCAAGCTAGGACCTCACGAGTGTATGAGAGTATCTGAGAGGATAAGTCCGAGAGAGAAGAAGTATATGGTACCGAGTGACAAGATGTGACGTATGAATGGTTTCTCAGGATGATGGTCAACTCTGTACCCAGTTTCTTAGTTTCTTAGTTTTGTTATAGCTCGCACAGGAGGTTGGCGGAGCGGAGATGAAGGACATTCCAAAGCTGCCCCCGAACGAACTACTCTTCGTCTGCAAGGCGAAGAGCTGCTTCATGATCTTCATGCATTAAATAACGGTTGTCAGAACGTGCAAGAATGCACGTCTGACCTGCAGGCTATCAGTGAGAATGCCAACCTTCGATCCTTTGATGCAAACGAGATTGCTTTCCGAAGCAGTCGCAGACATCACATCGAAACACATGGGTTGCCATCACGCTGATGCAACATTGCAGTGTGCGAGGTCGTTGCACGGATAAGAGTGCCTATGTTTGCAACTGCCGAGGAGCGTTACTTGCTGCGAGTGAGGACAAATTGAAAGAGCTGGCTGCTGGTGCAGCAGCCATCTCAGCTGCCTTCGAGCACATGTGCAGAAAAAAGCCCTAGAATCATGTTTATTGGTGGCCCAGGTATTGAAAACTTACAAAAAGGGCGATACGATCGTGCAACTTGGCAGTCAATTGAGTCAAGTCGCTACGCAGCCGCTACTGGTTGAGCCGTCGTTGGCCTGGACTTCCAATCGCCTTGACCATCTCGTTCTCCGAGTCCAAGTCTGCAGGCATCGCCTTCTGAGAGGGGAATTGGTTCGCGGTTCTTGAACACGTGCTGGATTGCAATCACTGAGCAGCTGCTGAGTGGAATGCTCCCACTTCTTCATTGGTCAGTTTCCATCCAGTGTTCTATACGCTGTCTTCCATCATCTTTCACAACCTTTCAAACATGTTGTTTCAGATTGCATGGTTCACTTCTGCGGCTTCTGTGTGTTCAGCGATTGAGAAGCTGAGGGAAACAGGACAGCATGTTCGACAGCTGTACATTGTCAAGTCCGGCATAGTCAGTGCAACTTAGCCAGCAGCACAGGGTTTTTACTTCAAGATCTTTTTTGATTCCGTCTGAGGAGTTTTGAAGCTCACTTGAGAAGGCCTGAGCCAGAGCTGGACTCCACTAAGGTGGTTGTAGACACTTCGGCCACGTCCGGTGGGCGTCAGTCAGCAGCATGGTGGCAAAAGAAGTGTTGCGCTTAGAGCGACGTTGGCAATGATGGCACAGTACCATGAAGCTGAGGCAGAAGCTGCTGTTGCAAGCTCGACGATGACAGAGCGACTGCTTCGAAAGCAGAACTTCCTCGCCCAACTGCAGCGCAAAGAGCTGCTGGGATGAGAGATATTGAGCTAGATGTTGCTAGTTTCGGATGTCCTCCAGAGCTAGCTTTGGGCGTTCTCCCCCTTTGCTCAATCTGCTGCGGATTCCAAAGCTTCCCTAGACGGTTCGAGGCAGCTGTCTTGGGCTGCGCTCGGTTGCATGGGTTTAACTCCTTGCCAAGGGCTTCTACTGTGACAGCATCTTTGTTCGCACGGGGCCCAGAGAGTTTCCGAAGCCTGTGGGTGTGACAAAGGTTTCGAAATCATGCCTGGGTAGATTCTGGTTAGTGGATTCTCCCAACATAGTGTCCGGGGTTCCTGCTTGGGGCATCAGGTTGGCGCTGCTCAGAAGACTGACCTCCATCAAGGCATTCGGGCAAGAGATACGCGTTTTCAGTGTTGAATCAACCCCTTTAAATTCTTTATTGTGTGCTGCAGGTGGGAGAGCCCAGCCCCGGCAGGGCCCTGCAGGCGCCTCTGCAGGTGGCCCAAGGCAGCAGGTCCTCCGTCGCCTCAGTGGCGTCCCTGCAGGGCCTGGAGGCACCATTCTTTTTCGGAGTTCGTCTGTGTTTACCTGTCTTTGTCTGTCTGTGACTCTGTCTGTCAAATGTTGTTTGGGTGGTGCCTGCTCTGTTACCAAGAGTCTTCAAGAGGAAGGGAGGCATCCGCCCAGTTTAACTGGATGTTCAGCGAAGAGGGTTGCACCTGATTCATTTGTGATAAGTTGTCATGCATGTTCCTTAGGGTGGATGCACGTGTGTGTTCCAGGAAGTTGCTGGGTTGATCTTCATATCATTACCGGGCTGCCTGCGGCAAAATGTCCGTGCAAAGATTCTCTCGTTTTTTGTTGCGAGGTGAGAGGTTTGATTGCACATCAGCGGAAGACAAATGTGCGTTGCCGAGCCTCAAAATATCATAGATCTGGAAATCATGGGAGAGCGGCTCCTGTGGGATGCGGCCGATTTGAAGTCCTGATGAGCAACAGTCTGCTGGGTTTTGTCAAGGTCTTCGTCCGCAATCTTCTTCGCATCTGTCGCCCAAAAAATAGCTTGATTCCATTGCACCCCACTTGCGTGGCCAATGGTAGTGGTCCTCCAGACAAGCACAAGGAAGCTGTCAAGTTGATGCGGCTCCTTTTTCACGAAGTGATGGGTAAGATCAAGATCAAGGAGTTGACAATTACAGGAGAAGGCATGTTTACTATCAAGAACTGGAACGAGCCAAGCACAAACTTGATGCAGCAGGCGTGTTCCGGTCCCCATTGACATGCGAGGGGGCCAATTAAACTCCTTTGGAGATCGGCCAATGATGGTCGATGAGGAATCCGGTCAGGAGCTCATGTGTTGACCCTTCCCAACAAAGCTGGCTGCGGAAGCTGCATCGAAATCGCCTGTAACTGCGGTGTTAACCATGCCCTTTGAACCTGCAGCCATCAAACCATGTCTCTTGTTGTCGCACCTCTAGGATCGAACCCTTGTAGTGGCCTCAGCCACAGTTGCTCCTAGAGTTGTTCAAGTGGCGCAGACTCACAGTCAGCTCTTCGAAAAATTGTCATAAAACTTTCCACTCCTCCTTCCAATTTAGCAGTGCTTTGCCGCCCAAAGCGTGTGTGTGTGTGTGTGTGTGTGTGTGTGTGTGTGTGTGTGTGTGTGTGTGTGTGTGTGTGTGTGTGTGTGTGTGTGTGTGTGTGTGTGTGTGTCTGTGTGTGTCTGTGTGTGTCTGTGTGTGTCTGTGTGTGTCTGTGTGTGTCTGTGTGTGTGTGTGTGTTTGTTTGTTTGTTTGTTTGTTTGTTTGTTTGTTTGCAGAGGTATATGCCATCGTGCTTGCGCTCCAACTTTCGAAGCAATGCACCATCTATTCTGATTGCAAGTATGCTGTTGATGCAGCCCAAGAGCGCATTGACCACTTGCATAAAGGTTCCCGCCCGCCTCTCATGAAGCACATGGATTTGTGGGAGGTTTTTGACTTGCTAGTGGCTGATAGGGAGGAGGGTGCGGTGGTCTTCGTTAAGGTCAAAGCACACTTGGATCTTACATCCGCCCTCCCGCCCTTCCTTGATATGTGTCGTCATTATAACAACTTGGGAAACACGCAGTGCGTAACGCGGAACTTTTCTCGTTCAGCCAGCTGCTTGTGATGAACGCCAAGCAAGAAGAGATGATTAATGTGGTAAAGCAATACCATGCCTTTTTGATTCAGTGTGCTCGCTTTGAGTTTGCCAAATCAGCAGATGCTCGTGCGACGCCACGGTTTGAGATCTCGGTGTTGGATGTTTCCAGCGCTTGTTTCTCACACCAGGCGCTTGTTGAAGATGACGCATTGAGGCATTGCCCGTACTCCCAAGCGTTTGCCCGTGCACTCCTGGCCTGGGCTAATGAGCTCCAGTGGGCCTGCAATCATACACATGCTGACACATCCATGACTGAACTCCTTGTCAACTTCATCTTCAGCACGGGGTTGCGACCGCCCGTCAACATTAACAAATTTCGTGCCAAGAAAAGGCCATCATATATGATGCGGGACTCCTGCACATGTGATGTACCGCTGGAAGCATTCACGTTTGCAGAAGACCTGCGAACATTCCAAGCGGCAGTCAAATGGTTTAGGAAAAGCATGCACGTAGCTCTCCTCCCTGGGGAATGTGTTGTGAATTGTCGTAGTCTGTACGTGTTGGGCTACAGCCGCCCAACCAAAGGTGTATCATATCGTGTCAAACATATGTGTGAGCCGGACCCTCGCGCTCACTTGCAAGATTTGTTTATGCAACGTTCTGCTCGGAAGTGGAGGTTTGATTTTCACATCGCTCCTCCGCTCAATTAAGCTCTTTATGCTCGAAGTTCACCTCTGTTGTGACATGGTCACGCGAATGCTGGGCTATGCTCACTGTAGCACAGACTACGCGAAGCGTCAAAGTCAAATGTTTGTTTGTTTGTTTGTCTGTGTGTGTGGCCACTCCCGAACGGCACGAGGGAGAATAGTTGTATTACAGCGGGGGGGCACAGCGTCAGATTCCAGACTGTGCCTAACAAAGCTATGGAATCTGATGGGAAGCGAGATCTGATCACTCTCGTGTGCTCAATGTTATGTTATATCATGTACTATCTTCGCTGTGTATTGCTGCCGCCATCGCTGTTGTCACTAACGTCCTCTAGTATCGGTATCTCGGTCTGTATCTTAAGCCACTTAGCCTTTCACCATGAAGGCAGCGACCTCAGCATCGACTCACCAAAGAACACTCCAGTGTGCGGACATATGTCCAATAGGCGGAGGGCCCAGCGGTGCACCGTCTTGATCCCTTCGGGGCAATGGAGGAAATAGATGAGGTTTACCTCCCGGTCGGCACTTACGTGCAAAGTATTAAACGACGATCGGCGAAAGCCAAAGCGGCCCCCGGGCAAAGCACGCTGGTCACAAAGTACCCATATGTCCCCTGGATCTCTCGCTGTTGTCGTTTTCCCCCTTTTGTTGTGTCTGTCGCGTGTTTTGTTCTTTGTGTTTCTCTCTTCCTTCCGTTTCCTTTGCTGGTTTCTCGTTCTCTCACCTTCAGGTGCCGGGACGGGAGGGGGGTTTTTCCCTCGGTTAGGCCTCCGGGGGCCTCGGTGCCTTGGTGTGAAACCCCGGTGACTTTCTTTGAGACCGAACGCGGCGCGCAGCAGACAAAATATGTCTTGGGGAAACCAGATATGAGCTTCGGTGCCTTGGTTTGAGCCCTGATGACTTTCCTTGAGCCGAAGCGCGGCGTTTGCAGTAGACACAACCTGGACACTTTCTTAAACAGACATACCACATGTGCAGCCAACAGAGCCTTTATGAGTTTTAGCAAACTGGACTTGAGCCTGGGCGCTTCAATTAGATAATTAGATTGAGCCTGATGACTTGCTGCAAGTCAATGCGTGACGCTTGCAGCAGATCTAATCTCGTGTGACTTGTGTGAGCCTTGGAGCATTCACTATGAGGACGCCTCGATTTGAGCCTTAGATATGAGCCTCGGTGTCTTGGTTTGAGCGCCGGTGACTTTATTTAAGTGCAAGCGCGGTGCCTTGGTTAGAGCCCCGGTGATTCTCTTTTGGGCCTTAGATATGAGCCTCGGTGTCTTGGTTTGAACACCGGCGACTTTCTTTGAGCGCCGGTGATTCTCTTTTGAGCCTGAACGCTGCGCGCAGCAGACTTAACTTTCGTTCGTGTGTGTGTCTTGGAAATCAGATGTGAGCCTCGGTGTCTTGGTTTGAGCCCCGGTGACTTTCTTTGAGCCCAAGCACGGTGTGCGCAGTTGATAGAACCTTTGGGTCACTCCCGGCCAGTTAGGTGTGAGCCTCCAGGCCTTGGTTTGAGCCCCCTGGGACTTTCTTGAGCAGCAATACCACACGTGCTGCTACCACACCCTTTGTAGAAGATTGGATATAACCTTCGGCGCCTTGATCGGAGCTTGATGACTTTCTTCAAGTCAATTGCAGATGTAACGTTGTGTGAGCCTCGTGTGAGCCTTGGCGACTTAGCCAGGTGCCTCGGTGCCTTATTGAGCCTCGTGACTTTCTTTAAGTCAAGCGCAGTGTGTGAAGCAGACCGAGCCTTTGCGTGGGTCTCGGCAGATTAGATATGAGCCTCAGCACCTTGGTTTGAGCCCTTATGACTTTCTTGACCGCCCGACGGACACGGCAGACGCAAGCAACCAAACGCAGGTGTCTCGGTGTGAGTCTCCGCAATATTAGGGCCCTCTAGGGTCTCCGGCT